>JBBBDQ010002613.1:145000-187500 GCA_037127315.1 Ascarosepion bandense
CTTCCATATTCATGCTTTCCTGACGGCTACAACCTCCAGGAATTTAAATGCAATGTCAATACTCATCTCTTAACCACTTGACACTAGTTCTTTCACCAACCCGTATTTCCTTTCCTTTCTCTCCACCTTTGCAACTGTCATCACACCTGTATTCTCGTACTTCTCTTGCTCCTTTCTAACTGGTTCGTCTTTCTCTTCACTCTTTTCTAATTAATCTTTTTACTCTTATGTAGCCCCCTGCACATCAGTGGCATTACCGCCTTGCTCGGGGTGATACGATTAAAAAAAAATAAAATAAAATATACATACATACATATATATATATATATATATATATATATATATATATGCACACACATATACTATTATATATATATATATATATATTGTCATCTGCAGACAGATCTGTTTTGCTGTATCACAGCTCATCAGTACGGTCAGACTCCGATTGCCTTTTTAACCCAGGATTGAAACCCGACCGAATTGGCATCAGTCAGCGATTCTACCTCTGGGCTATGGGCATTCGGTGGATTTTTTAGCGCATATATTATCATTATACGCGCACAATAGCCAGAGTGCTCTAATTCATTTTACTGAATGAGCGATGCGTTCACGCCAGAGTAGCTACTGTTTTTCAAAGTCTACCATTCTTCCAGAGTGCTCAATCAGGGTGTGAGAGCATAAATATTGCCAATATATATATATATATGCACACAAATCAATCCACAACTGTCTTTATTATGGTAGGTGGATGTAGACTAGGTGGTGGTTGACCCTGGACTTGAAAAGGTTAAGATTGTAGTGACCAGGGAAGCATCCTTTTGGGAGTTTATTTCACAAAGCAGTGGCTCTTAGGAAGTATCTATCCGAATGAAACTCCAGTCTTACCAATGAAATACGTAGATCTATATTAATTTAGAGACTATATACAATATAATGTGTTCACAAACCAACATGGAGATATATGGATATATACGTGTTTGTTATTCTTTTTCTTTTATTATTTTCTTTTGCTATTGCTAACCCCAACACGAGGCCCGAGAGTCATTCAAGTTAGATAGTTACTGAATAAAGTTGTTTCAGGAATGTAAGGATTATGAGGATATCTTGAATAGATAATTGTTGACACTGGACAAAAAAGGGTTAAGATTGTTAAGATTTCAGGAGTCAGTACCACAAAGAATTGTTTCTTGAAAAGAAGCTTTTCCCATAAAATGAGGACGATTCACCCCTCTACATGGGTGTGTCCAAGCCACATGCACCCTTGATAGGTTGAGCCAGCTTCCTCCCTGACGGAGAAAGTTTAATTGGGATTTGTTTTAGGGCAAGGTCCCAAGTCCTACCCTGTTATTTAACCCATAACTGGAGGGAAGGGATGGATTAATACTTTTCCCAAGGGTACTAGCGCGTAAGTGAATGGAGGGCATTCAACTGGAATTCGAAATAGGCTCACCAATTTCTCTTTCCAAGCCAACATCCACTGCACTACAACACACATCTGTCACTAAACGCTTACAGCACCCGGTATTCCCAAGCGGTCACCTATCTAAGTACTGACTCAACGTTGCTTAACTTCGGTGATCGAGTGAGAACCGGTGTATTCAACATGATATGGCCATAAGTACGCACATCCGTCACTAAACGCTTACAGCACCTGGTATTCCCAAGCAGTCACCCATCTAAGTACTGACCAGGCTCAACGTTGCTTAACCAGTAATCAAACGAGAACCAGTGTATTCAACATGATATGACCGTAAGTATGCACATCCGTCACTAAACGCTTACAGCACCTGGTATTCCCAAGCGGTCACCCATCTAAGTATTGACCAGGCTCAATGTTGCTTAACTTCGGTGATCAAACGAGAACCAGTGTATTCAACATGATGTGATCGTAAGTATGCGTATCCATCACTAAACGCTTACAGCACCTGTTATTTCCAAGTGGTCACCCATCTAAGTATTGACCAGGCTCAACATTGCTTAACCGGTGATCAAATGAGAACCAGTGTATTCAACATGATGTGACCGTAAGTATGCATATCCGTCACTAAACGTTTACAGCACCTGGTATTCCCAAGCGGTCACCCATCTAAGTACTGACCAGGCTCAACGTTGCTTAACTTCGGTGATCAAATGAGAACCAGTGTATTCAACATGATGTGACCGTAAGTATACATATCCGTCACTAAACGCTTACAGCACCTGGTATTCCCAAGCAGTCACCCATCTAAGTACTGACCAGGCTCAATGTTGCTTAACTTCGGTGATCAAATGAGAACCAGTGTATTCAACATGATATGACCGTAAGCACCTCTCTATGTGATACTATGGAAACCTACATTTTTTTTTATCTCAATTTCAAATGTTTCCATTTAATATCCAGCAGGTTGACCTTTCTAACCCTGGAACACTAACCATCAATTAAAGTTACACCACTACTAACCATGGGTATATTATACCCAATTTTGATAATATCAAAAAAATAATTAAATAAAAATCCTTATTTCAAATATTTTACATGCAGGTACTTCCAAATTTGTACTTTAAGTTAACATTAATAGGAACTGAAAAACATTATTTTGGTAAGACAATCAGGTACTGAAAATTTCATGAAATTGTAATTAAAATGGATGTCATTTGCACTGGGTTACATTCACTTACGTGCAAATACCCTTGGGAAAAGTATTAATCAGTCTCTTCCCTCCAGTTATGAGTTAAATAATAGGACAGATTGGGTTCTATAACTTTGGCTGGCAACCAGTCTACCGCAGAAAGCAATGGCAACCTACTGCAAAATAATCTTCTGCCCAGTCAGTCATGTTTCTTTCAAGACATGATTGCCCAAAGCGTGTATCACGTATGGCAATTAATTGACTACATACCCATGGTTAGTGTTCTCGGGTTAAAGTCAAGTTTTTAAAGCAGCATCTATTTTGACTGAAATAAAGAAGTGGATAGGTTTTTTTTAGAGATCAAGCAGCAACAAAACCGGAAATAGAGTATATCCAGGAACTGGTCTATATTGACACTCATGTTTGAGATTGGGGTGAGTTTTGGTCGACTCTTGGGGGGAGGTGCTCTTGTCAATCACATGCTTTCTATGTCATCCATTAATATTACCAGCTAAACGTTGGAATGTGTAAATATGAGAGGAAGTGGTGAGACATGATCTGACACAGCAGAAGTTGTCACATGCATCATCTGTTAGGTTGTCCGAAAAGTTTGTAAACACTTGCGAAATGGGTCTATCTGGTCCAGCACAATCGAGACAAGCGATGGGTTCAGAAAGGGCAAGAGACACCGTCGGTTCCAAAACAAGATCGATTCGGCAAGAAAGTCATGTTGTGCGTTTGGTGGAACTTTGAAGGAATCGTGCATTTTGAGTTGGTTCGAAATGGTCGTGCTATCGGTGCCGAACTTTACTGTCAGCAACTTGAGCGGGTCTATGAAAAGTTGAAGCAAAAGTACCCGGCTCTGATCAACCGAAAGCGCGCTTTGATGCATCAGGACAATGCCAAGCCACACACCACCAGGAAGACCAAAGACAAGTTTGAAGAGCTGGACGGCGTTGAGGTTCTGCCACATCCAGCCTAAAGTCCTGACTGTACACCATCAGATTACGGCCTTTTCTGCTCAATGCAACACTTTCTGAAGGGCCGCCGATTCGACTCATTTGTTGAAGTCGAGGAAGCATGTCAAGAATTCTTTGATTCGAAGCCAGCTGAATGGTAGAGTAAAAACCCACTGTTCAAGCATTTACTTTTATAAAGTGTGCTAAAGAACATATACATACATACATACATACATATATATATATATATATATATATATATATATATATATATATACTGTAATGCTTGTTACAATGTTTTTAAATTCATAGTATCACTACACAAAAAATTTCTCATGTTTCGAAGCCAGCCCATTATGTTTTTGGCTTCTTCCTCAGGTGATTTTTTTAGAAATGAGAATTATCTAGTTGAAAAAGCCAGTTTATTTGTGTTGGATTTGTTATTTTTGGGTGTTAGAGGGGTTGGTCTGTATTTTGAGTTCTGTTGACCTTTTTAAGGTCTTAGGGTTAAGTGTTTGTTTTTGGCAGAGTTCAGGATAGGTTAATTTATTAATCTTGAGAGGGCTGATGCTGCTGGCACCTAGCGTGTTGTTATTTGGGTTGGTAGGTGTGGTTTTGTTTTGGACATTATTTTTGATCGATATATACACTACTAGCCATAATTATTAAGCCACCCCAGTTTTTTTTAAAAGAAATGATGTATTTCATACTATTTTTAGTATTTATTGCCTAGTGGATAATTCTAAATGAAAATAGAATCGTTCTTTTGTTATTATTAATTTGCAAAATTTTAAAAGGCAGCCACCGACAAAAACTACAACACACTAAAAAGAGATCGTCACAATAAAAAGCAATAAAAAAGCAATTAACAATCTGTAGAACCATTCACATACAAAGATATTAAATTATACTAAGCTTTATATATATAAGGAAAAAAATGGGTAACAGCATCAGAAGAGAAGGAAAGCCCTGAGGAGTGACATCACTATGGTGCCTTCACGAAACTTCAAAGTCAGCACAACTCACCTCAGTTAAGTGACAAACTGCTCCACAATAATTCTATTAATGCTGTATCTCTATCTCAATATTGCGAATTTTACGACAAAAAAATCTGCTTGCAAGAATGCCTTTTTATCAATAAACAATTGGAAAAACAGCAATCTTAACACTAAGCATCATCATAACTCAGCACTATATATATATATATTAATTATTACTTGATATATATATATATATATATATATATATATATATATATTTATTATTACTTATTACAAGATAACTATATATATGCACTAGCAGTATAGCCTGGCATTGCTCGGGTGTAATAAAAGCTTTAAAACTAATCCATGGCCCTGAAGCTCAGACTTTGGACATTGGCATGAAAGCAATTGTTTCCAGTTAAAGCAAAACTGTAGACTGAAAGAAAAATGAATGGATGCCAAATTTTGATTTCCTGCTATCGATATCAAATAAGTTTTTTTTCGTTGTAAACTGAATTTTGAAAGCTAAATAAGTCCTCTGAGTAAATGGTATCATGGCTGAGACTAAGAACTACAATTATACCTACTTAGAGCCAAACTCGAAGCAAAAACTAAAATAAAAGGGCTGAAAAAATACAGACATACAGGCAGATAAACAGACACACACACACAAACATCTTGCCTTTTATATATATATATATATATTATCGATTTTCTGCACTATTGTAAGAACTGCAACCATGAAACTTCTGAATATCGTTTATGTCTTTGTCTATGAGTGTATCAAATTTGATTAAAATCAGACCACTCCTTCTATAACCCGATTTTTTTGATTATCGATATTTATCAGGAGTACCTCAACACAAAACCTCGCTAAGAACACTCGCAGATGCTTATAGTACAACTGTGTAAATTTTCAAGAAAATCGGTTCAGCAGTTTCAGAGTCTATAGGTAACGGACACACACACACAGAAACAAAGTTCCATTTATAAATAAGTTTATATCTATATACCAACGTAAAAGTACTAGGAAGAAGAAAAATGTCAAACAATTTTGTTCTGACCAACAAAAGAAACGGTATTGAGCAAAATTTCATGGGAAAGTTAGAGCAGAAGGAAGTGTTGTAATAGAATGTCCCACACTCCTAATCACCTATGTGAACTGACTATATTAGTAGCCATATACAGGCTGTTGCAGCAAAATCCAACACCTGACAAAAAGAAAACGAAATAGGCAATAAAAACAAAAGTTGTATATGCAGAGACCCGACAGTTTATTTAGCAACAGTTCAAAAGGGTCTGAGAGACACTATTGAGATCTACCAGGAGGTGCTGAGGAATGTGGTGAAGCCTTGGATGAATAAGATTGTCGCTGGTCGCCCCTACGTCTTCCCAAAGGACTCTGCTCCTGCACACAAGGCCAAGACGACCCCGGCGTGGCTGCTCAACAGTGTTTCTTACCACTGGTTGCCGAACTTGTGGCCGCCCTTCTCACCCAACTGCAACCCCCTTGACTATTTCTTCTGGGGCGTGATCGAGGCCAAGACCAACAAGCACGCCCACAACACTGTGGACTGAAAGCTGCCATCGTGGAGGCGTTCGCTGCTATGAACAAGGACATGTGACTCATTTTGCACCCATCTCACCCAACTGCAACCCCCTTGACTATTTCTCCTGGGGCGTGATTGAGGCCAAGACCAACAAGCACGCCCACAACACTGTGGCCTGAAAGCTGCCATCGTGGAGGCGTTCGCTGCTATGAACAAGGACATGTGACTCATTTTGCACCCGTCTTGAGATGGTCGTCACTGCCGCTGGTGGTTACATTGAAAAATAATGTAGTATGTTACTAACTGTTGCCAAATAAACTGTTGGGTCTCTGCATATACAACTTTTGTTTTTATTGCCTATTTCTTTTTTTTTGTTTATTTTTTGTTAAGTGTCCGATTTTGCTGCAACACCCTGTACATGGCTACTAATTTCAAAACCAAAACATTAACCTGAAAACTACTGTTCTTAAATAACCATGTTAGATAAAGATATTTTCCATGCATGGTGTGAAAACCTGTTCAAAAATATCTAAACTGTCAGCTGTATACAACCGTTTTCTCTGAGTCAATGGTTAAAAAGAACCTTGTAAACTGGTGCTACAAAATCACAAAAAACAGAACCCAATAACAGAAACCACGTCACTTAATGACTTTCAACAGCCGCAATAATTAAAATGGATAGCACACGTAACTCGAAGAGAAAATAATGACATAATCAAGATGTGGACATTCCACACTACTTCAAATAAAAGGTTAGGGAGGAAACCCCCATCAATACTGAAAATACTTGAGAAACCTATTTTCCTGAAAAATTGTTTTAAGAGTATATACATTATTTGGACTATTGTCCTCATCATTGTTGCCATTTGAATGACGTTTCGGCTGTTGTATGCTCCAGCCTTCTTCAGGTGCTAGGAATTTCGAACTGAACCCTTTATTACAATCACTGGGGTATTTGTTTCTCATTCCTTGCATAGTAATGCCTCAATTGGAAGTCATTAGTTATTTTCCTCTAACCCTGCAAGTTACTTGTTCACCACTGCTGTAGCCGGGTATTGAATTGGGTCAAGTCACAGGAACCAAACAATGTTTATATCCACTAGGCTATGTGTCCTTAAGAACAACTGAATTTTCGGGATTTGTAAACTTACTGCCCAGTAACCATTTATTTTTTACCAGAGTTTATATTGCAATTTTTTTATGTTAATATTGTACTCTAGTATTTTTGATGTCAATGGTTTTCTCTAGTATTTTTTGATGTTAATGGTTTTCTCTAGTATTTTTTGATGTTAATGGTTTTCTCTAGTATTTTTTGATGTTAATGGTTTTCTCTAGTATTTTTTGATTTTAATGGTTTTCTCTAGTATTTTTTGATGTTAATGGTTTTCTCTAGTATTTTTTGATTTTAATGGTTTTCTCTAGTATTTTTTGATGTTAATGGTTTTCTCTAGTATTTTTTGATGTCAATGGTTTTCTCTAGTATTTCTGATGTTAATGGTTTTCTCTAGTATTTTTTGATTTTAATGGTTTTCTCTAGTATTTTTTTATGTTAATGGTTTTCTCTAGTATTTTTAGATTTTAATAGTTTTCTCTAGTATTTTTTGATGTTACTGGTTTTCTCTAGTATTTTTTGATGTTAATGGTTTTCTCTAGTATTTTTTGATGTTAATGGTTTTCTCTAGTATTTTTTGATGTCAATGGTTTTCTCTAGTATTTTTTGATGTCAATGGTTTTCTCTAGTATTTTTTGATTTTAATGGTTTTCTCTAGTATTTTTTGATGTCAATGGTTTTCTCTAGTATTTTTTGATGTCAATGGTTTTCTCTAGTATTTTTTGATGTTAATGGTTTTCTCTATTATTTTTTACCAGAGCTCATATTGCAATTTTTGATACTAATGATTTTCTCTGGCACTCCGTATTACTGGTTCCCATATTGTGTTTATCTCTATTTTTGGAAATATAGACAAATTGTTTTAAGAGTTTGTTATGGGGAAACACACCTATTCCTCAGATAATGGACTCTCCCTCCTATATTAATAAGAGTTAACAGGAAGTTAACTCGAGAAGTTCTTGGGAAGTTCATAGGAGTTCTTAGAAGTTCTAGAGAGTTCTTTAGAGCTCTATTGGAATTCAGTAAAGCTACTAGGAAGTTGATATTAGTCGGCAGTTATCCGAATACTAAGGCGTCAGCTTACAGTGGAAAATTACCAAGTTCCTAACATTATGGGTGTCTTAAGTCAATTAGCAACCAACATAGCATGATTATAACTTTCAGTACGAAAACTACTCCACAAAAGATATTTTATAAATTTTAAATGAAAACAGTTACTAGCTGCTTGGTTAGTGAATGGCAAATGTTTCCTTGTAAGGAAACTGTTAATATTATCATTATCATAAAAATGAAGCAAAGGTGTAATTTATTCACAATGAGAACGCCAGAATAAATATTGTTTACGACTTAAGCAAAGACAACAAAGAAAATATAACTAGACACCTGACATTATCATTTCCCCCGCATGCCCATACGCACACTGTAATTTGTTTCCTGTTTTCCCTCATTTTCTGCAGAGTGTGTTTTCATTTTCTTTAAAAATTTGAGATCTGAAGAACATTGTAGATTGGATTTCCTCAGGCCTTGGGGTAAAAAAAGAAAAAAAATACGATTGCAAAATGAATTCTACTGTCAAAACAGCTCTTTGAATGAATCTTCTCAAATTCACAAAATTAGATTTGTTCACCTAGGAATGCGAAATGGTCGAGCTAAAATTTTTTGTGGCTTTTGATTGTACAATTATCAAAGTTAAGCAATATTGAGTTTGGTCAGTACTTAGATGGTGACCAGATTCCAGAAATTCCAGAAACAAATTCCAGTTTCAGTTGATTTCATTATATTAATTTACATGCAAATATCCATGTGAAAGGTGTGAATCAAACACATCTTTCTCTCCCAGCTATGGGTTAATTAGTGAGATATGTCTTAGCCAATCATTATTATTGCTCAAAATTTCTTACAAACTAAAAATATTTTCTGGTTCTAAATAACACACAAAAGAAAGTTAAGCCATAAAAAATAGTCAATTAACCAAGATGTTTTTTAAGATATATAACAAAATGAATGTGTTAAACAATCCAATCATCCCAGGTATTTTATCTTGTTTTTATAATCGTTTCATCCCAAGCAAGACATTTCACTGCCACTATTGCACAGGGGTTTACATAGAGGGGAAAGTGGTGAGAAAGGATGGTTAGACATAGGAAATGTCAGAAGGAGGGTGATAAACGGGTAAGGATACTGAGAATGAGGGTTGGGTAGATGGTGAGAGTGTTGGGAGAATAGATGCAAGTTAGTGTGATAGGAGGTGTCTATTCACCTTACATTTAAACTCCTGGAGATTGTAGCTGTCGGGAAAGCAGACATGTGGAAGGGAATTCCACAGGCGGGAAGCGCGAGAAAAGAAGCTGCTGGAGTAGAAATTATGGTTACATCTTATCAGTTTTACTGTAAAAGGGGGGGACCTAGTTGCTAATGTAGTATCTCGTGTAAATTCGTACATAGGCGGCACCAATGATCTAAGTTCATCGGAGCAGCAGCTGTGAAAGTATTTACAGAAGAGGCAGAGGGAAGCCACATCACACCGGTGGGAGGGTGACTGCAGCCGGTCTGCCAAGTCAGTATCGATCATGTTACAGATTCTCCGTTGTATTTTGTCAAGAAACCCGAAGAGAGTAGCAGATGTGGCAGCAGTATTCAATACACGGGCGGATGGTAGATTTATATATGTGCAGGATAGATTCAGACAGGAAAAACTTTTGGGCTCTGCACAGAGAACCGACTTTCATAGCGGCAGATTTGGCAATGGATTCGATATAGTCATTCCATTTGAGGTCCGCTGAGATTTTGAGGCCAAGGAGGCGTAGTGTTTTACTCTCTGAGAGGCAAGCCTGTTCCATGCTAATGGGAGGTAGGTACAGTTGTCTATGATACTGCATTTTCTATGTTCATTCTCTCAACATGCCCAAACAATCTATGTCTTGTTTGACGCATAGCATCTAATATATTGGCAAACAGTCACTTAAGTGCCATATGTGATACATGCATTGGGTGATCATGTCTCGAAAGAGACATGACCAATTGGGCAGAAGATTATTCTGCAGTAGGTTGCCATTACTTTCTGCGGTAGACTGGTTGCCAGCCAAGGCTATAGAACCGAATCTGTCCTGTTATTTGATTCATAGCTAGAGGGGAAGAAATGTATTATATTATTAAGTAGTAATTAGTATAGGATCAGTTTTTTACTTCGTAACAATAGAAAACCGATCTCCTACTTTATGACCAGTAGAAGACTTAATCATGTCTCCAACTATTATATTCAGTCAGTCAGTTAAGTGCCATACGTGATACACACTTTGGGCAATTATGTTATTAGTTTCTGCAGTAGACTGGTTGCCAGCCAAGGCTATAGAACCCAATCTGTCTTGTCATTTGACTCATAGCTAGAGGGGGAAGAAATGTACTATATTATTAAGTAGTAATTAGTGGGGGATCAGTTTATCACTTCATAAGAATAAAAAACCGATCCCCCACTTTATGTCTAGTAGAAGCCTTAATCATGTCTCCAACTATTATATTCAGTCAGTCATTTAAGTGCCATACATGATACATGGTTATGACGATAAACTACATCTAGGAGCAAGGCCTATGACTGGAGGTTTTGAGGAGTGTGAATCCACAACTTAACTGCAGTTGTTACCAGTCCCACCCCAACCTGAGGTGGTAGCACCTGTTAGGGGTCCAAGATATGGGCCAATAGTTAGCCCCCAAACTGGGGTCAAAACACTATGAAAGTAGAAACATTTTGATAGTAAAATTGCCGCCACATTAGCCACCATCACCGCCATTGACCGCCTCTGATTCAGCAAATCCCGTCAAATTCCAACAAGAACCCCAAAGAACTTTGTTATTTTTTTTTTAACATCACCTAGAAAATGGACAGCTTCAATTTTAGAGAATACGGAAAAGACTTTAGCAAAAATTTGAAGAACTCTGTCTACTTTAACAAGGTTTAGAAAAGGTATTTCTATTTAAGGACTGAGCTCTGAGATTTTTAATCAAACTCTCTCTCTTTGTTGTAAACCACCATTTTGACAACTGTATTGTCTGCTCCTGTGAATAAAAAAAAAGAAACATTGTTTTTTTTTTATATAAAGACATTCTCCGTAACTCCCCAGGCGTGTTCGACATTATTCTTTTATTTTATTAATTTTTTTTTGGTGCCGTATTTATTTTTTTAACCACAAGTGTGCACCAGTGTCCGGACTGGCTCTAAACGACGACTACTAAAATTGCATGACGCGACCTCTGGGATCAATTCCCAACGTGGGACAGTGGCGCGTTGTTGCAAGAGACATCTTGTAAACCAGCTTTTGTGACGACATCATCAGACGAGATCATCAAGACCAGCAACAGTGACCAAACCATATGGCCAGCCGGGTGGTAGTGTCACAACTGGGATTGTCATGACCGTCGACAAGAACGAGCGTCAAAATTAGACGAGCAGCCCCAGGCAAACGTGTTACAAATAGAATATGTATTCTTTGTAAAAAATCAGGTTTGTAGGTTAGGTTTCATTGATTTTTTGTAAAGAGAAGTTTGGTTAAGAGACAAACGTATTGTAGGCACTTTTTTCTTTCAAAAATCGAGTCTCTATTTTTATGACCCTTTTCAATCCTCTCGGGGAATCTAGCTGACTCAAAGCCTTTGGCCAATAAAATCATTTTCTGCCCACTCGATCTGCGGAAGGGATTAGCACGATGAATGAGATACCGCCAGCTCACATCGTATCCAATTTCCCACAAACTTCTGTTCTCAGGAAAATCTGCCAGGGATTTTAACCATGCCTGACCCCATCAAACCAACTATGACACTTTGTTTTGGCTACTAAAATTTTAGCTTTACCAAAAAATATTCGCTTCGAACATGAAAGAAGAAAAATTATATTTTTTTCCTTTTCTTTCCCAAAAATAGTTAAATTTTATATTCCCCGGATTTTAGAAGTACATGATTGTATGAAAACAGTTAATTTTTCTATTCCCCATATTTTACAACTATTTGATAGTATTAAAATAGTTTTTTACATAAGCTCACATCTCATATTACAATAAAGCATAACTAATAATATGACTAATATCAATTTCTCTCTCTCCGCTGTATTAAACCAAACAAGGGAAAGTATCCCCGTGGGAGATAGTGTCACATATTCATACAAATCTATCCTAAAATTCTTGTTGCATTAAATAATGCATTCAGGTTGATATGCTGTAAAACAAAATAAACCAGACCTTAAATAATCCAAACAGCTCTTAGAATTATTCTAACTTTTCTCAAAATTATTGAAAATATTGTTTTCAAAGAAGGCTGTTAAAAACAGTGAAATATTGTCAATAGCCAAAAGAACTTTCAGAGTTATTGATTAATTTTCTATTCAGTATAACCCGGTAATAAGAGACCCGGATATAAGAGAAACTCTGATATAAGAGTGATTCATTTTTTATAGTTTATCAACCTTTGCTGGTAATTTTAAGCCAGAAAAAATTAGTAATTAACAGTTTTAGTGGAACGAAGTTGAGAAATAACTGATCAGTAATAAAAAGACGTAGGCGATCATGACTTTCCACATCTCCTTGTCCCCGGTGGCTCTTAGCACACTTTCTTCTGTTGCACCATGAAACACTCGTTCCATCATCCACCTGATCAGGTCCTTCAAATATGCTTTCTGCTGTCTCTTTTCCCCTCTATCTGGCCTGTTAGTAACAGGTTCTCCAAGCCCTCCTTCCTCATTGCATGTCCCAGGAACTTTAGTTGTCTCTTCCTGATGCTCAGTACAAATTTCCTTTTCGTCTCTATCCTTTCCAAAACCTTGTCATTGCTCACATTTGGTCCATGATATCTGCAGCCCCCTTCTGTAGAAACATATTTCAGCTGCTTCAAGTTTTTCCTTCATCTTTGATGATGATATCTAGCATTTACTGCGATATTGAAGAACTGACATCACATTGCAATCTAGTACTCTGTTCCTTGTTTCTAGTGAAATTGTCTTGTTTCTTAATACTTTACTCAACTTCTTGAATGCTTCTTTTGCCATGCCAATTTGCTTTCAGATCTCAGTGTTGCACATTCCATCTTCTGTTAGAACACTTCCTAGGTATTTAACTGGCTGTACCTGCTTGATTTTAGAGTCCCTCACCTGTAATTGAAATTTTGGACTGCTCTTTTTGCTGATGAGCATGCATTTGGTTTTCTTGCAGTTTATTTGTAGTTCTTTCTTGTCCGTCTCTTCAGCTGTAGATTATAAATATTATAAACATATATTAGCACAGTATTAGACTGACGATGAGGTATCACTAATTCACAGTTTAAACTTCCTCTGTCTTTTCTATGTAAATTTTCATGGTAATTATTCTGATGAAATTTCTACCTAGACTTTAGAACTTTAAGTGCAGTACAAGGGTGTGCGTTGTGGTACAGTGGATATCAGCTCGGAACGAGAAACCGGGGAGCCGAGTTCGAATTCCAGCTGAATCCATTGTATTCACTTACGCGCAAATACCCTTGGGAAAGATATTAATCCGTCTCTTCCTTCCAGTTATGGGTTAAATAACAGAACAGATTGGGTTCTATAGCCTTGGTCGGCAACCAGTCTACCGCAAAAAGCAATGACAACCTACTGCGGGATAATCTTCTGCCCAGTCAGTCATGTCTCTTTTGAGACATGATCGCCCAAGCGTGTATCACGTATGGCACTTAACTGACTGACTGACAAGGATTGGTGACACCAATTTACAAATTAATTGGTCAAATGTAACTGTAAGTTCTATGATAACAGTTCTTTTTCTTGCACTTCTTGTTCATGGAACTCCCTTCTGGCTTCATGCTTTCCAGTCAAATTTTAATCTTAGAAAGTTTAAATGCAATGTCAATCATTGTCTGCTGTCCTTCTGATTACTCCGCCTCTTTCTTTGATCCTTTCAATGTTCCTGTTTCTAACTCTTCCACACCTAGCAACCTCTTCTGTCTCGGTGGCTTTACTGCCTTGCTTGGGGTGAACTTGATTAAAAAAAACAATTTTGCTATGTTTTATGTATTTTTATTTTTATAAGGATCTGAAAATGTCCAAAATGCCACAATAGAAAAAGATGGCATCCACTCTGAGAGCTTATTCTATAAAGCCTGTCAAACATCTAATACAGGGGCCCAACAATATTTTTCGGACACTTTAGTATTCGACTTTCCGAGTACCATAGAGTGGCGAAATTCCTTCAATAGAATAGCATAAACATATAAAGACAATACCTGTAATAAAAATGGAAGAAAATCGATTAGGTAAGGAAAAATATTTATTTTTCATCATTTTTTACAAAACACACGCGACATTATTTTTCGGACATTGTTGAAAAACTGTTAATAGTCTGTAATATCACCTTTCTTCTCAATAACTTTTATCAATCTCTCTTCATAATGATCAAACATATGCACAATAACATCTCTACGTGTTTCTATTAGTTGTTTTTTGGCATCTAGTATCCGTTCCCATAGTTGAGCCTCTTTCGTTATTTCAGGTTCATCATAGACAAGTTGCGCAAACATTTCCCAAACATTTTCTATTAAATTTAGATCTGGGCTTTTTGCAGGCCATTCCAAAGTAGTCATATTCACTTTAGCCATCCATTCTTTCATGAGTTTTGACACATGGATGCTGCAATTGTCTTGCTGTAGAACGAAATCATTCCCTATCTCTCTTCTTATCCTTGGTAGGGCTTTCTCGTCCAGCAACTGTTTGTAGCTTTCGCTGTTCTGTCGTTCTTTCAGCCACTCCAACCATATATTTCCATTCGCAAAGATCATACCCCAAACCATAACTCCTCCTCCTCCCATCTGTCGTTTGTTCAGTACAGCAGGCTCACCCCTTCTCGACCAAGTACACCATCCATCGGGCCCATCAAACTTGAAACGCTTCTCATCAGTAAATATAACCTTCTTAAAGTCAACATGCTTTGTTAACCACCTTTTAGCACACTCCAGTCTTGCTCCTTTGTGTTTCTTTGTTAGTGTAATTTTTTTCTTAGCCTTTGCATACTTCAAACCAATCCTATGCAGCATTCTTTGTACTGTTCAGACGTTTACATCCAATTCACATTTCTCCTTCACTTTTCTTGCTGTAACTTTTTCTCCAGATGTCAAAAGCCGTGTCACAGTCCTCTTCATTCTCCTTTCAGTCCTCTTGCCAATTGATCTTTTCCGTCCTCTCTTCTTTTTCCGCTCGGAGTTTGTCTTCAGCATGTATTCGACCATTGATTTCGACAGCTTCAAATCTATGGCGATCCTTCTGATGCTGAGGCCATCATCCCGCTTCTTCTGTGCCAAACAAACGACTTCTTTTGAATGCATTTTATCTCATTAAACTTAATTGTTTTGCCAGTAAAATAGAACAGATAATTGATTCTAATGATGTACAAGCAGAAAATTTGCATACAGCAACATATACATGAACTTAGCTCTTAATAAAATAGGATATTTTGTCATGTCCGAAAAATAGTGCCGCGCAAGTTTTCGCAAAAATCACAAAAAACTAAAATTATCAAAGCCAAACTAAAAAAATGATTACACTAGTAGTGGATTTTCACTCCTCAACTACATACTTACAATCTCAAAAGTTTTTGGCACTAGTAACCACCTTGAAGTACTTTTTTCAAAGTGTCCGAAAAATATTGTCGGGCCCCTGTACAAATCAGTTTTCCTGTCATTTATGACAATAGTTGGTTGGTTGGTTGTTTTGTTTTTATGGCATATCAACCTCGACGGGTCATTTATTGCCAGTTAAATTTTTATTTATTTATTGCTGGTAATACCTTTTTCTTTCAACAATTTATTGTTGTTTTTATATAAGTTTTGTGTCTAGTAATACTTTTTTCTTTTCGAGTATCAAGATTCATTGGGATTTGTTTTTAAGGGCAGGGTTCCCAAGTGTTACCCTTGTTATTTAACCCATAACTGGAGGGAAGGGACAGATTAATACTTTTCCCAAGGGTACCAGTGCTTAAGTGAATGCAGGATATTCAACTGGAATTTGAACTTGGCTCACCGATTTCTCTTTCCAAGCCGATATCCACTGCACCACAGTGCACATCCGTCACTAAACGCTTACAGCACCTGGTATTCCCAAGCAGTCACCCATCTAAGTACTGATCAGGCTCAACGTTGCTTAACTTCAGTGATCGAGCGAGAATCGGTGTATTCAACGTGATATAGCCGTATGCCTATGACAATAGATTATTCCTTGAAAATAACCATATTCATTCTTAGAGTAAAGTCTGTATTCAGTCAGCCAATTATATACTATGCATGATACATGCTTGGGTGATCATGTCTCTTTCAATTCATGACTGATTAAGTGAAAGATTATCCCACAGAAGGTTGACATTTCTTTCAGATATAGACTGGTTGCCAAACAAGGCTATAGGATCCAGTCTGTCTTGTTATTTAAAGCATAGCTGTGGGAGAAAAGATAAAATCAGTCAAGTTCCATATGTGATACACAATTGGGCAACCACGCCACTTTAGGTCCATTAGTGGTTGGGTCCTGGGCATGACAGTAAACTCCATCCGGCAGCAAGGCCTCTGATTGGGAGGTTCTAAGGAACATGGAACCATCTCTTAATTGCTATTTTTCCCAGGTTCACCCTGACCCAGAGTGTTAGCACCTGTAAGGGTCCCAGCTCTGGGTAAATAGTTAACTCCTAAACTGGGGTCAAAACACTATGAAAGTATAAAAATACACATTTATAGAAATATATACATAAAAATAGACCTTTATAGAAAAATATACATTTTTGAAGGAAAAATATTACCAACAATACATTTTTTAAGAAAAAATTATTAGTATAACATATTTTTGAAAGAAAACAAGTTCTCAGCAAAACATTTTTGAATACAAAACTTAAAGATATTTTCAGTTTTATAAAATAAAAAAGAGAATAAAAACAACAAATTTTCGTTAAAATCTGACTAAATCAACCTTCTTACTATAACTGAACATTAAAAAAACCCTTAAAACCTCACCCTTTTGGCATTAAATAACCCACAGAGGTGTTGATATGCTGTTGAACAAAACTCACGTTAGTGGCTATGAAGAATATTTTCCTGCAGAAATTTGCTGTTTATTTCTGCAGTAGACTGTTTCCCAACCAAGGCTATAGGATGGAATCCGTCCAGCTATTCAAAAGTTCAAAGATCATATGTCTCTTAAATTTTCTATCTTTTTTAGTTCTTAATAATTTTGTCTGTCTGTCATCTCTCTTAAATACAGTTCTTTCTTCTCATAAGTGTTGTGACTATGCATGACATTGACGATCATGTCTCTCCACAATTTCCTGTCCTTTGTAGCTCTTAATAAATTTTATCTGTTTGCCATCTCTTCTAAATACTTGTCTGCCATCCATTTACACAAGCTGTTTTGGCAGACCTGAAAGAGACTACCACCACTTTTAAATTAGTTTTTCATTTTTTTTCACTTTTTTCAGTGCAATCTGATCGATTTACACCCTAAACTTTCCGATTGACAAAAAAATTTTTAGAAAAATTTCTATATTTAGACAGATGGAGGGAGAGGCTCAGTTTTTCATACAACAGTATAGTCAATTGATCCTCCATTTTGGAACCACTCGCCAGTACAACATTAACACCACCTTTAAATTAGTTGTTTTTCATTTTTTTTCACTTTTTTCAGTGCAATCTTATTGATTAACTAAACTTTCTGACTGACAAAAAAATTTTTTAGAAAAATTTCTATATTTAAACAAATGGAGGGAGGGGCTCAGTTTTTCATACAATGTTATAGTAAATTGATCATCCATTTTGGAACCACTCACCAGTACAACATTACCACCACCTGTAAATTGGTTGATTATCAATTTTTTTTACTTTTTTTAGTGTAATCTTATTGATTAAACCCTAAACTTTCCGATTGACAAAAGAAAATTTGTAAAAATTTCAACATTTAAACAATTTTAGGAGGGGGCTCAGTTTTTCATACAACCTAAAATCGATTCTGTGCAATTAACTTTTTTGCTTTCACATTATTCAACAACTGAATCCTTTGCGAAATTTTTGAATAAGGCCATTCTTGGAGTTTCCGAGGAAGATATCATCATAAGAACTGAAGAAAACTTGAAAAAGACTAAAACAAGAGCAACAACTCGTCCCCAAAAAACTAAAACAAAGCAACCCCAACGCAAGTGGACCCAAAATGAAGGATCGGTTTTCTATAATGTTGTATCAGAAACTGAGCCCCCGCTAAAATTGTTTAAATATTGAATTTTTTTCAATTTCTTTTTGATGATCAGAAACTTTATTTAATAATCGATAAGACTGTGCTGAAAAAAGTCACAACAAATTTAAAGGTGGTTGTAGTCTCCTTCAGGTCCGCTGCTGTTTTAATTCTATGTGCCATGTCCCTTCAATGACAATAATGTCCAACCACAGTTCCATATACTTTGTAGCTCTTAATAAATTAAACAGGGTTTCTGACAAGTAAATAAAGATGTGATAACCAGACTCATCATCAACATTTATCCATCATACCCAGATGTTGCATAGGGCAGCAACTTTTTGATTCTGTTTCTGTAACAAACTGATTTTTTTTTACGTGGCAGGGTTGTTAGCCCTGAACCCAACCCCCAAACCTGGAGGACCGGTGGACCATTCTTGGTCCTTATGTTTACAGCACCTGGTATTCCCAAATGGTCACCCATTTAAGTACTGACCAGGCTTGATGTTGCTTAATTTCGGTGATCGGACAGGAACCGGTGTATTCAACACGATACAGTCATAGACAGATAACCAGACTACCTGTTAATAATTTAATTTTGGTTACTATACTTCTTCTATGTGCCGTGTCTATTCAGGACATTGGCAATCATGGCTATCCACAATTTCCAGTCATTTCTAGCTCTGAATAAATTTTATCTGTTTGCTATCTTTTCTAAACATTGTTCTGCCAGCCATTTTGATATGTCCTGAAAAATATCAGCTTTTCTTTTAATCATTTTACCACAAGCAAAGCAGGACAGTGAGAGAAAAGACAGGGTACAGTGGGTATTGAAGAAAGGATAAAAGATGAATGAGATTCAAGAAGATAGAAGATGGCAATTGATGTTGCATTTAAATTTTTGGAGATTATATCTATCAGCTTTTTATAATCATTTCACCCCAAGCAAAGCAGGACTGCCACTAGTGTGCAGGGGGTTACAGCAAGAGAAAAGACAGGGTACAGTGGGTATTGAAGATAGAATAAAAGATGAATGGGATTCAAGAAGATAGAAGATGGCAATTGATGTTGCATTTAAATATTTGTACATTGTAGCTCTCAACTTTTTTTAATCATTTCACCCCAAGTAAAGCAGGACCCTCACTAGTGCCCAGGGGGTTACAGTGAGAGAAAAGACAGGGTACAGTGGGTATTGAAGAAAGGATAAAAGATGAATGGGATTCAAGAAGATAGAAGATGGCAATTGATGTTGCATTTAAATTTTTGGAGATTGTATCGATCAGCTTTTTTTAATCATTTCACTCCAAGCAAAGCAGGACCGTCTCTTGTGCGCAGGGGGTAACAGTGATAGAAAAAACTGGGTAGAGTGTGTACTGAAGAAAGGATAAAAGATGAATGGGATTCAAGAACATTGAAGATGGCAATTGATATTGTATTTAAATTTTGGGAGATTGAATGTATCAGCCTTTGAAAGAAAGAATAAAAGATGAATGAGACTCATGAAGATAGAAGATAGCAATTGACATTGCATTTAAATTTTTCTCGATTGCAACTACCAGGGAAGCAAGTAAATGGATTGGAGTTCCACAGTTGGTAAGTGTGAGAAGAGAAACTCTCAGAAATAGAAGTGGCTGTTACATTTAACTATTTATATGATAAAAATGTGGGACCTGAAAGCCAATCTAGTAGCATGCTCAAATTCATGTGATCAGGGCAAAGCTCGTTAGAGCAGTCACCATGATAGTATCTGCAGAAAAAACACAGGGAAGCCACATCACTTTGGTGAGAAAGTGATTGAATTATTACTTTGGTAAGTGGCTACATTGTGAAAGATTCTTCCTAAGAACTGCTATTTTATGTAACAGAAATTACATGAATACTCTCCAGAACACAACAGTTTTAACTTACGTGAAAGTAAATCTGTGGTACCATACCTTAAAACTGCCTATCGTACGGCTTGAAAGGATCTCCATTTGAGTGCAACATTCAGTTAAGTGCCATACATGATACACGCTTGGACAATCATGTCTCGAAAGAGACATGACTGACTGGGCAGAAGATTATCCCGTAGTAGGTTGCCATTGCTTTCTGTGGTAGACTGGTTGCCAGCCAAGGCTATAGCACCCAATCTGTCCTGTTATTTGATTCATAGCTAGAGGAGAAAAAATGTATTATATTATTAAGTAGTAATTAGTGGGGGATCAGTTTATTATTTCATAACAATATAAAACTGATCCCCTGCTTTATGCCTAGTAGAAGCCTTAATCATGTCTCCAACTATGAAATTTAGTCAGTCAGTTAAGTGCCATACATGATGCACGCTTTGGATGATCATATCTCAAAAGAGACATGATTGACTGGGCAGAAGATTATCCTGAAGTAGGTTGCCATTACTTTCGGCAGTAGACTGGTTGCCAGCCAAGGCTATAGAACCGAATCTCTCCTATTATTTGACTCATAGCTAGAGGGTGAATAAATGTATTATATCATTAAGTAGTAATTAGTGGGGGATCAGTTTATTACTTCATAACAATAGAAAACCGATCCCCTGGTTTATGCCTTGTAGAAGCCTTAATCATGTCTCCAACTATTATATTTAGTCAGTCAGTTAAGTGCCATACATGATGCACGCTTTGGATGATCATGTCTCAAAAGAGACATGACTGACTGGGCAGAAGATTATTCCGCAGTAGGTTGCCATTACTTTCTGCGGTAGACTAGTTGCCAATCATGGCTATAGAACCCAATCTGTCCTGTTATTTAACCCATAACTGGAGGAAAGAGATGAATACCTTTCTCAAAGTATTTGCGCATAAGTGAATGCAGGGAATTCAAATGAAATGCAAACTCAGCTTGTCAATTTCTTATTCCGAGCCGATATCCACTGCACCGTAATGCACATTACCTCACTGGAAAATGGGTTCTTGCATTTTTTTTACCGCCATATAACCTGTCCCACCTAAGAAGTACATACAGTTTTCTTTTTTAGCAATATATTTTGCTATTGTCTATGATTGTTGGTTGGTTGTTTAGTTTTATAGCACATCAACACCTCGGTGGGTCATTTATTGCCAACTAAATATTTTTGTTTATTTATTGCTGGTAATACCTTTTTTCTTTCAACAATTTATTCTTGTTTTTATATAAGTTTTGTGTCTAGTAATACTTTTTTCTTTTCGAGTATCAAGATTCATTGGGATTTGTTTTTAAGGGCAGGGTTCCCAAGTGTTACCCTTGTTATTTAACCCATAACTGGAGGGAAGGGATGGATTAATACCTTTCCCAAGGGTACCAGTGCTGAAGTGAATGCAGGGTATTCAACTGGAATTTGAACTTGGCTCACTGATTTCTCTTTCCGAGCCGATATCCACTGCACCACAACGCACATCCATCACTAAACGCTTATAGCACCCAGTATTCCCAAGCGGTCACCCATCTAAGTACTGACCAGGCTCAATGTTGCTTAACTTCGGTGATCGAGCAAGAAACGGTATATTCAACGTGATAGGCCGTAAGCACGCACATCTGTCACTAAACACTTACAGCACCTGGTATTCCCAAACGGTCACCCATCTAAGTACTGACCAAACTCAACGTTGCTTAACTTCGGTGACTGAGCGAGAACCGGTGTATTCAACATGATATGGCTATAAGCCCGCTCCTGAGATGAGGTAATATTTATACTATTTACATTGTTCGGACTATTGTCTTTATGTTTATTGCCATTATTATGATATTTTGGTCGTTGTACTCTCTGGCCTTCTTCAGAAAGGGGTTCACTTCCCCCAATGGGATTAAGTTGAAATAAATGATAGAGAACACCAGTGAAAACTATGTAATCTTAAGGAATCAGCACATATTCTATGCCACAAATATCTCCTAAGCTGACCAAGTAAAGAAATGAATACAATATGGGAACCAATAATACAGAATGCTAGAAAAAAAACATTAGCATCAAAAATTGCAATATGAGCTCTGGTAAAATTGGTTACTGAGATATTAGGTTTATAAGCTCAAGAACACAAGTCCCAGTGGCTAGTTCCAATGACTTGACCTCCAAAGAATTCAATACCAAGCTACAGCAGTGGTAAACAAATAATTTAGAAAGTTAAGTTAAAGGAAAATAACTACATCGCTACCAGAAGTGGCATCACCCATGGAATAAGAATGATATACCATATTTCAGTTTGAAATTCCTAGCACCTGAAGAAGGCTGGAGTTTACAACGGCCGAAACATCGTAATAATAGCAATAAAGATGAGGACAGTAGTCTGAACAATGAAAGTAGTATATTTTCCTATTTCTTTGAATTATTGAACTTTTTGTATCTGCTTATGGAATTTTCCGATGCTAGATGCAATAAATACCTACCATAATTCCATGATTTCATTGTAGCAGACAGATATTTTGGGTAGAATCTTTTAACAGATATTTAGCACTAGTGTTCTGGGCATTAGCAGACAGGTTGAAGTATGACTCATCTCTCCAGAAATTATCTGCCCAGACCATTTAGCATCAAGTTGGCTATAAAGACTCATTCTTTTGCGTACAACAGTCTTTTTATTTTAAACTACTAGTGACAAATTTTTGTTTTGTTCCCCGAAGGCCTTTACCCTTTCAAATTTTTCCAAAACATCCTTAATTCCATGCAAATGTATATGCTGAACTGAAATCGATAATTGTTTATAGAAGAAACGTACCTTTTTTTCATGATATCAGCCAGAAATAAATCGGACTATATCTTACCCCTTACCACCGTTCTCATATATGATTAACTGCTAAATGACTTGAGGCATAGGATACTGCATTTGTTCTGTTCACTCCCTTTTTTGGCAATTACTCTGCGAAGTGTTGGGTTTCAGAACTCATTTTCCGCATATTAATCGCCAAATTGAAGGAAAAAACCGAAAAATCAGAAATCTACGCGTGAAGTCAGTCTGCAATGAATAACATTTTCTAACTGTGGTTAGCGGGTGAGATAATCTGCGAAAAGAAGTTCCATATTTTTCTTCTCGATAAAATAAAAAAAAGGTAGGTTCCTTCAATAAACAATTATTGATTCGCGTTCAGCATATACATTTGCACGGAAATAGGGATATTTTGGAAAGATTTGAAGGGGTAAAGGCCTTTGGGGACCAAAACAAAAATTTACGCTACTAGTTCTCTCATAATCACTGAAGTTAAGCAACATTGAGCCTGGTCAGTATCGAGATGGGTGACCACTGTAAGCTTAGATGTGCAGATGGTGTAATCGATAATCGAAATTTTTAATCAGAGAGCCAAGTTCCAATTTCAGTTACACTTGTTATATGCATATATGCACAAATACTCTTGGAGAAGGTATGAATCCACCTCATCTCCCTCTAGCTATGGGTTAATTAGTAAGACATGTATCTCTAAAAATATGATTATTATAAAATATTGAGATTTTTGGACTAAATCACTAAGGATTGATATGCTACTAAACAAAAAATTCTTTGCAAACTGCTTTAATTAAAAAACAGCTTCATCCAACCATATTGAATTTTTTGGGCAACAAGATGATTATTTTGATTTTCTAAATTCTGTGAAAATATAAAGTTCGTTTTTTATAATCCTCTCACCCCAAACAAGGCATTTTACTGCCACTTGTGTGCAGAGAGTTACATAGGAGGAAAGTTATGAGAAAGAGTGACAGGTTATAGGGGGTGTCAGGAAGAGAGTAAGAGAAAAATGATTGTAGCCATAAAGTGAGGGATCAGTTTATATATTACTTGTAATATAGAATTGATCCCCCACTTTATATTCACATTATAAGAATATAGACATTTATTTTTTTATAATCATATCATCTCAAGCAAGGCATTTTACTACCACCTGTGTGCAGGGAGTTACATAGGAGGAAAGTTATGAGAAAGAGTGACAGGTTATAGGGGGTGTCAGGAAGAGGGTAAGAGAAGGATGATTGTAGCCATAAAGTGAGGGATCAGTTTATATATTGATTGTAATATAGAACTGATACCCCACTTTATATCCACAGAATAGTATAGATTTTTATTTTTTATAATCATATTGATCCAGCCAGGCATTTTACTGCCACTGTTTTGCAGGGGGTTACATAGGAGGAAAATTATGAGAAAGAGTGATAGGTTATAGAGGGTGTCAGGAAGAGGGTATGAGTAGGATAGGAATACTGATGAGAGTGGAGTGGATGGAGAAAGGAGCATGAAAGAGAAGATGCAGGTTAGTGAGATAGGATATGACTGTTGACTTTACATTTAAATTCTTGAATATTGTACCTGACGGGCTATCTATCTATCTATCTATCTATCTGTCATTCATTTTTTTTTATAATCATATTGCCTCAAACAAAGCAGTTTCCTGCCACTTGTGTGCAGGGAGTTACATAGGAGAAAAATTGAGAAAGAGTGACAGGTTACAGGGGTTGTCAGGAAGTGGATAACAGCAGGATGAGAATACTGATGAGAATGGATTGAATGAAGAAAAGATTGACTTTATATTTAAATTCTTGGAGATTGTAGCTGGTGAGGAAGCAAG
This sequence comes from Ascarosepion bandense, assembly GCA_037127315.1. Taxonomy (NCBI): domain Eukaryota; kingdom Metazoa; phylum Mollusca; class Cephalopoda; order Sepiida; family Sepiidae; genus Ascarosepion; species Ascarosepion bandense. The sequence goes on from JBBBDQ010002613.1 coordinate 169,965, forward strand.
TAAGCGGAAGGGAGTTCCACAGGCGGGAAATGCAAGAAAAGAATCTGCTGGAGTAGAATTTGCGTTTACAATTTATTGGTTTCATAGTAAAAGGGTTGGACCTAGTTGCTAATCTTGTGACTTGAGTAAATTCATATATAGGGGACACCAGAGAGCTAAGTTCATCAGAGCAGAAGCCGTGAAAGTATTTGTAGAAGAGACACAGGGAAGCCACACTGCGCAGATGAGAAAGTGACTGTATCTGAGCTGCCAAGTCAGGATTGATCACATTACAGATTCTTCATTGGATTTTGTTAAGGACATCTAGATGGATAGCAGGGGCACCCGACCATATATGGCAGCAGTATTCAATTCACAGGCGGATGGTAAGAGACGGATGACTCTGGTCATAAAGTGAGGGATCAGTTTATATATTGATTGTAATGTAGAACTGATCCCCACTTCATATCCACATTGTAATAGTATAGAAATTTTTTTTTTAATAATCATATAGCCCCAAGCTAAGTTCATCAGAGCAGAAGCTGTGAAAGTATTTGTTGAAGAGACACAGGGAAGCCACACTGCGCAGATGAGAAAGTGACTGTATCTGAGCTGCCAAGTCAGGATTGATCACATTACAGATTCTTCATTGGATTTTGTTAAGGACATCTAGATGGATAGCAGGGGCACCCGACCATATATGGCAGCAGTATTCAATTCACAGGCGGATGGTAAGAGACGGATGACTCTGGTCATAAAGTGAGGGATCAGTTTATATATTGATTGTAATGTAGAACTGATCCCCACTTCATATCCACATTGTAATAGTATAGAAATTTTTTTTTTAATAATCATATAGCCCCAAGCTAAGTTCATCAGAGCAGAAGCTGTGAAAGTATTTGTTGAAGAGACACAGGGAAGCCACACTGCGCAGATGAGAAAGTGACTGTATCTGAGCTGCCAAGTCAGGATTGATCACATTACAGATTCTTCATTGGATTTTGTTAAGGACATCTAGATGGATAGAAGGGGCACCCAACCAGATATGGCAGCAGTATTCAATGCACAGGCGGATGGTAGATTTATATATGTGCAGGATGGTTTCAGGCGAGAAAAACTTCCTGGCCCTACACAGAGAACGGACTTTCTTAGCAGCGGATTTAGCTATAGATTCTATATAGTCATTCCACTTGAAGTCTGTTGTGAGAGTTAACCCGAGGAGGTGCAGTGTTTTGCTTTCAGGGAGACTAGCCTGTTCCATGCTAATGGGGGTTAGAAGCGATTGTCTGTGATGGTTAACAGATAGCAGCTTTGTTTCAGAAGCATTAAAATTCACAAACAATTTCTTACCCCAGTCCACCACAAATTGGAGGTCCTTTTCAAGCTTGGCAGTGAGGTTTGCTTTGTCAGCCTCGGCAGATTTTGATCGATTATGAAAAGCTTATGTAAAGGTTGTTTTTCTTTGATGATAACTTAATTGGCTAGCTATACTTCATCGTGTTGAGAAATCCGTTAATACCCCAAATTGAAAGGTTAGTTGGATGACTCCTTGAATCTTTCCGACAGGATGGAGCCCATGTTTGTTATTCTACGGTGATAAGTGACTGGCTGAATGCCAATTTCTCAAAATGGATTGGGAGGTAACTATGTGAAAGGAGTTCCTAGCTCATCAGATATTAGTCCCCTTGACTTCTTTTTCTGGGATATGATGAACGACAATGTTTACGAGTGTATCCAGACTTTACAACCACCTTGTATAATGATCTAGATCCTCACTGAGTACTCTCATTATCTTAGCCTTGGTCCAGAATAAATTAGGCTAAATAAATATCTTCAATACTTTGGTGTAGGGGAGTGGTTAGAGCATTAGTCTTGCAGACTATTTTTACTGTATAGAGTGTTTGATTCTCACTAGGCGCTCTATATTTCTGGTCCTGTGCCAGAATCAGTCTTTTAAGAGCCATACGTGATACACGCTTGGGCAATCATGTCTTAAAAGAGACATGATTAACTGGGCAGATTTTCCTGCAGTAGGTTGCCCTTACTTTCTGCATTAGACTAGTTGTCAACCAAGGCTATAGAACCCAATCAGTCCTGCCATTTAACACATAGCTGGAGAGAGAAGTGACGGATTGATAACTTTCCAAAGGGTATTTGAATGTGAGTTAATGCAATGAATTCAACTGGAATTTGAACTCAGCTCTCAAATTTCTAATTCCGGGGCCAGAATAGACTCAGATAAACATAATAGATTTTAGTGTCTCAGCAGTATGTTCTGGTTAACAAGCTCTTCTTGGTGAAAAGTACTATCTTTTCATAAGTTTGGCCCTCAATTTGTGCCAAACTATATGAGAACTTAATAAATATCAATCTATTACTTTTCATTTTTCATTTAATTTTACCATAGAATAACAACTCCAACAAATATTCAATAAAAAACACGAATGGGCCAATGAAAATTGTTTTCTTTTTCTTCTTCTATATGCCCTGTCCCTTCAAGACGTAGGCGATCATGGCTTTCCACGTCTCCCTATCCCTGGTGGCTCTTAGCACGCTTTCTCCTGTTACACCATACAACCCTCGTTCCGTCATCCACTAGCTCAAGCCCATAAATCTAGAATATAAATGTATAGAAACTAGCATGGCCAAAAAATGAGGGATCTGTTTATATATTGATTATAATATAGAATTGATCCCCCATTTTATAACCACATTATAATTTCTTCTAAACAGTTGGAATATATATTCTTCTTCTATGCGCCTGGTCCTTTCAGGACGTAGGCGATCATGGCTTTCCATGTCTCTCTATCCCTGGTGGCTCTTAGCACGCCTTCTCCTGTTACACCATGCAACCCCCATTCTGTCATCCACTAGCTCAAGCCCATAAATCTAGAATATAAATGTATAAAAACTAGCATGATCATAAAATGAGGGATCTGTTTATATATTGCTTATAATATAGAATTGATCCCCCATTTTATAAACACATTATAATTTCTTATAAACAGTTGGCATATATATTCTTCTTCTATGTGCCCTGTCCTTTCAGGATATAGGCGATCATGGCCTTCCACATCTCCCTATTCCTGGTAGCTCTTAGCACGCCTTCTCCTGTTACACCGTGCAACCCTCATTCCATCATCCACCTGATCAGGTCGTTCAAATAGCTTATCCACTGCTTTCCCTGTCTCTTTTTCCCTTTATCTGACCTGTTAGTATCAGGTTCTCCGAGCCCTCTTTCCTCATTGCATGTCCCAGGAACTTCAGCTGTCTCTTCCTGATGCTCAATATTAATTTCCTTTTTGTTTCCATCTTTTCCAAAACCTCATCATTGCTCACATGCTCGATCCATGATATTCGCAGCATCCTTCTGTAGAACCACATTTCAGTTGCTTCAAGTCTTTCCTTCATCTTTGACCTTTTCCAAAACGAAAACCAAATGCCTATATTTCTGCCAATTAAGAAAATTGCACAATGACTCCTGATTAAAATTGGACAGAGAAAAACTCCCAGTTGTGAAAAAATTCAAGTTCCTATATATCATCTTTGATAAAACATTAATATTCATTCAGTTAATTGCCATACGTGATACACGCTTAGGCGATCATGTCTTGAAAGAGACATGACTGACTGGGCAGAAGATTATCCCACAGTAGGTTGCCATTGCTTTCTGCAGTAGACTGGTTGCTAACCAAGGCTATAGAACCCAATCTGTTCTGTTATTTAACCCATAACTGGAAGGAAGAGACGGATTAATACCTTTCCCAAGGGTATTTGCAACTGGAATTTGAACTCAGCTCTCCAATTTCTCGTTCTGAGCCGATATCCACTGCACCACATCCACATATTCATTACTCATCTAAAATATTTAAAAATAAAATGTTGCAAAGTCCTTCAATTTCTGCATGTAGTAGCCCATACTGTATAGGAAGCAGTAGTGGCTTTATCCCCTTGCACAGGGCTTATAACCACATCACATCAACACACTGGTTCCTGTACAATCACTGAAGTTAAGAAACATTGAACCTGATGAATACCTAGATGGGTGACCACTTAGGAATACCTGGTATTCTAAACTTAGATTTAATGTCTCGGAAATTTTAATTCGAGAGCCGAGTTCTAATTCCCGTTAGATTCCTTTTATTCATTTATAAGCAAATACAGCTGGGAAAGGTATAAATCCACTCTTCTCTCCCCAGCTATGGGTTAATTAGTAAACTTTATCATTATCATCTCAAAAAATTAAAGAAAATATCCTTGCACTCTAAAAATATTTTCTGGTTTTAAAAAATCTGTGAAGGGTGTCAATAAGCCGTAGAAAAATAAATAAGTTGATGAAATACTGATTAGCTACACAGATATGTCTTTTAGATTTATCTATATTACATTCTCTGGAATATAAATGTATAAAAACTACCATGGCCACAAAGTGAGAGATCAGTTTATACATTGATTATAATATAGAATTGATCCCCCATTTTATATTCAGACTATAATTTCTTGTTTATCAAATTCTGCTTAAATATAAAACCACCTCTTCTCCCAACTATGGTTAATTAGTAAAATTTACATCAATAAACATTTATGACCACCAAAAATTTCTTACAATAGAAAATTATTTTCTGGATTAAATAACCTAAAAAGGGTTGATAAGCTGTAAAAAGAAAAAAAAAAAAAAGAAAAAGAAAAACTTGAAGAAATTAATTAAAATCAACCTTCTTCTTCACTTTTACAAAAATTCACAAGGACATGTGAAATCCTGGTTTCCCTAAATAGAAAAAGAATTGACCATGTGCTTAAAGAAAATGTCAAACCCAGAATTCGCAAGTAGGTGTTAATATTATTTTTGACAAGACCAAAAAGGACTTCGCAAGTAAGTGCGAGAAATCTAGATGACAATAAAAGGACTTCATCAATGTCAGTCGGGCAGAGAGTCAGAGATGGGAGCCACAAGACAAACAACTAAAATGTAACTTCAACTTCAAGCGACTTGGACATTGTCCTCTTTCTCTTTCAACAATTACTACTACGAACATTTTGTACAAACTCTTGATACCCTTAACTTTCTCACTGAACATTAATTTCTATGAATTTTTGTTATTCCTTCTTTAATAAATTTCTAATTGGACATAAAATTGTATATTTTATTCTTACACTCCATGTTTTATTCACACTCCACCCATGTCTATTGAACAGATCAAGAGGTTCATCCCTGGTTCCCTGTTTAGGATGCGGTTTCCGGCTTTCTCTTTTCCAATCTTCTCACTTTGTTTTTTTTTTTCAATTGGAGTAGATAGATCTATCTATCGCCCGGTTCACACTCCACCCATGTCTATTGAACAGGTTAAGAGGCTCATCCCTGGTTCCCTGTTTAGGATGTGGTTTCCAGCTTTCTCTTTTCTCACTATTACGTAGCCCCCTGCACATCAGTGGCATTACCGCATTGCTCGGGGTGATACGATTAAAAAAAAAAAACAAAAAAAACACTATTCCACAAAATTCCACATATTCCATCCGACCAACAACCAACCTTCTGATAATTCTGATGATGATAATTCTACATAAATCCTGTAAGCTGTAGGGAGTTCGGTTATGTCTGACACAAGGCTGAACCAAAGAAACATTAACCAGCTTCCTATCCTACAAACTAAATCAAACTGAGGAGACATTAGGATCTGCAAAAAGTTCTTATAATCTTGTAAGAATTAATAAAATATTACTTTATCTTCCAATATATTTAAAACTTAGGAAAATAATAACATGTTAATGATATGTGATTTGTGCTTTCCCATTTTACGGTCATATCACATTGAAACACCAGTCCCCATATGCCCACCAAAGTTGAACAACATTGAGTCTGGTCAGCATCTAGATGAGTGGCTGCTTGGGAATACCAGGTGCTGTAAGCTTGGATGGGTAGGTGATGTAATAGATAATGACTTGGAAATGGAAATTGGAGTTAAGTAATGTTAAGCCTGGTCAGTACCTAGATGGGTGACTGCTTGCAAATACCAGGTGCTGTAAGCTTGGATATGTAGGTGATGTAATGAATAATGGCTTGGAATTGGAAATTGGAGTTAAGTAATGTTCAGCCTGGTCAGTATCTAGATGGGTGACTGCTTGGGAATACCAGGTGCTGTAAGCTTGGATGTGTAGGTTATGTAATGGATAATGGCTTGGAATTGGAGATTGGAGTTAAGTAATGTTAAGCCTGGTCAGTACCTAGATGGGTGACTGCTTGCGAATACCAGGTGTTGTAAGCTTGGATGGGTAGGTGATGTAATAGATAATGACTTGGAAATACCAGGTGCTGTAAGCTTGGATGTACAGGTGGTGCAATGGATAATAGCTCGGAATTGTTAATTCGAGAGCCAAGTTCCAATTTCAGTTGGGTTTGTTATATTTGTTTGTATACAAATACCATTGGGAAAACAATTAACTCACCTCATGATATGGGATAATAAGTAAGACTTAAGAAAATTCATGTAATTTTAAAATATTTTCTGGCTTTTAAAAAATCTGTGAAGGGTGTCAATAAGCCGTAGAAAATGAATGAATTGATTAAATACTGATTAGCTATACAGGTATGTCTTTTAGATCTATTTATATCATACTAGCAGTATAGACTGGTGTTGCTCAGGTGTAATGAAAGCTTTAAAACTAATCCATGGTCCTGGAGCTCAGACTCTTTGGACGTTGGCACGAAACATTAAAAAGCAATAGTTGTTTCCAGTTAAAGTGAAACAGTAGACTGAAAGAAAAATGAATGGATGTAAATCAAATTTTGATTTCCTGGTATCGATATCAAATAAGTTTTTTTTATCGTAAACTGAATTTTGAAGGCTAAATAAGTCTTCTGAGTAAATGGTATCATGGCTGAGACTAAGAACTACAATTATACCTACTTAGAGCCAAACCCGAAGCAAAAACTAAAATAAAAGGGCTGAGAAAAAATACAGACATACAGGCAGAGAAACAGACATACACACAAACATCTTGCCTTTTATATATATATATATATATATATATATTATTGATTTTCTGCACTATTGTAAGAACTGCAACCTTGAAACTTCTGAATATCGTTTCTTATGTCTTTGTCTATGAGTGCATCAAATTTGATTAAAATCAGACCACTCCTTCTATAACCTGACTTTTTTTATTATCAATTTTCAATATTTATCAGAGGTACCTTGACACAAAACCTAGCTAAAAACACTCGCAGACGCTTATAGTACATCTGTGTAAAGTTTCAAGAAAATCAGTTCAGCCGTTTCGGAATCTATAGGCAACGCATACACACACACACAGACACACACAGACAAAGTTCCATTTATAAATAAGTTTAGATTCTCTGGAATATAAATGTATAACAACTATCGTGGACACAAAGTCAGGGATCAGTTTATCTTTTTCATTTTCTTCTTCTCCTATGTGCCCTGTCCCTTCAGGACATAGGCGATCGTTGCTTTCCATGTCTCCCTATAACTCCTGCAACACCACACAACCCCCATTCTGTTATCCACCTGCTCAGGCCCTTCAAATATGCTATCTGCTGCTTTCCTCTGTCTCTTTTTCCCTCTATCTGACCTGTTAGTATCAGGTTCTCCAAGCCCTCCTTCCTACATTGTTTATAATAAAAAATCCATGCCCCATAGCCACACTATAATTTCTTACTTATTCCACCTTTTCTCCCAACTATGGGTAAATTAGTAAGATTTGTATCAATAAACTTTTATTATCACCAATTATTTTTTACAATCTAAAATATTTTCTGGAATAAATAATCTGGAAAGGGTTGATAAGCCGTAAAAATAAATAAATAAATAAAAGATGAATCAATCAAATCAAACCAAAAAGGTATTATTATCACAAAAAATTCTTATAATCTAAAAATATTTTCTGGTTTTAAATAATCTGCAGAGGGTTGATAAGCTGTAAAAAATGAATCAATTAAATCTTATTTATTTATTCAAATATAATCCACATTTTTATTTCATTCAGTTGAGGCGTGTGGATGGTGTAATAGACAGCATCTCAGAATGAGAAATTTGAGAGCCGAGTTCAAATTACAGTTGGGGTCATTACATTTACTTAGTACTCTTGGGAAAGGTATGAATTCATCTTCTCACCTAACTATGGGTTAAATAGTAGAATTTGTATCTGGAAAAAATCATTGTTAATCTTAAAAAATTAACTGTTAGTACAATGTTCACTCCCCTCAGTAAAAAATTATTCTTACAATCTAAAAATGTGCTTCAGTTTTAAATAACCTACAAAACTCTATTTCTATCAAGTTAACCTTCAGGCAATTTCAAACTGAACCCTTTATTTAATTTACAGATGTATTGTAGTTCCTAGAGTGAGCAATAACTGAGTAGGACTAAAGAAACAGATGAGATATTCCTATGTGGGGTTTGATACATTCACACCCACCCACACACATGGTCATTCAGTGTTCACGTGATAACCTTAGTTCCCGTGTAAACGCATGCCAATAAAAGCAGGGAACGTCATGTGGTACGCTAGTTAGGATTTTGTCCAGGGCAAGAGCAGACATGTTTCCCTAACTCGCACAAACACACGCGCACTAATTGCAGGTAGCAATTAGTGGCGTAAATTTTTATTTCTCACCAGCATGCACACACACAACACTAGAAAACTCCAATTGGAAACAGACATTAACACTATGCACATTAACTTTCATTCAAACTGGACTTTACATAAAATAACTTTCTACCGAACAATTTACGTTTCTGTCCAGACAAAGGGAAAGAACTTTTCTTTCTTTACTTTTATGCATGCTCTCAACCCTATGTAACCTTTGTTAATATATTGTTTTTCTGGTTACTTTTGCCTTTTCGTCTTTCTTATTTCCTGTTTTATTCAATGACCCCAGTTACGCCAAGTCCACTCGTAAATTTAAATTAGTAAGAAATACATTGCCTACTACACCTAGATATGGGTAGAAGAACACGAACAGTCTATATCCCCATAGATTAATTAAAAGGTTCAGTTCAGAATTCCTTGTAGCTTACCTGGTTCAACATAGACCTGATGAAGGCCAAGAGAGCACAATGACTGAAACATTATAATAACAATAACAAAGATGCGGACAATAGCTTGCATGTATTGTAAAGAGTAAATAACTCCTTGTACCAGAAATTCAGCCACAAGGAGTTGATAAGCTTTAAAAAATGAATTAATCAATCTTTCATTCAATTAAATATGATTTGCATTTTTTCATTCATTCCAACAATTTCTTTCCTTCATTCAATATATTTTTCATTCCCATGAATACAAATTATCTTTTTCTGTCATTAATTCAAATGCAATCTACATTTTTCTTTCTTTCAAAGACAATTTTTTCATTCATTCACAAATACAATCGATATTTTTCTTTCTTTCATTCATTAACACTATATATATTTTTTCATTCACTCTATCTTCCTCTCCAACAGGAATTACATTTTCTCGTAAACATTTCACTATTTTTCCTTTTTTGAATATGATTTTTCTTTTTATCTTTTTCAATATAACAGTTATATTTTCTTTCCATTCATTCATTCTTCTTAAAGTATCCACGTTTTTCTTTCATTCCAACATAAATTCTGTTTTTGTTAAAATTTGATATCCAATTTGTTTCCTTCATTTTAAACACAATCTCCATTTTTCTTTCTTCAAACATTATTTTTTCTTTCGTTCGTTCACACAAAAAAATACTTTTTTTTTATTAGTTTCATTCAAAAATGATCAAAATTTTATTTTTAATTTCACTCGAAAACATGACCGACATATTGAATTTCCGTTTTTTTTTTTCTTGTCTCTCGTTTTTCCTTATTTCTATTCATTTAATTTAATTTAACACTTTATCGTCTGCTTTCTTTCATTTTTCTTTCCATCTTATTTTTTTTCCTATCAGTTTTTCTATTTTCTTGACCCACACAACCTCGACATTATTATTATTACCCTTATCTATTCCCCAACTCTTTTCTCTTCCTCTTTTTAAGTATTAAACTTCGCCTCTTTTTTTTTTTAACACTTAACATTTTCCTCCTCTACACTCATTTTTTTTCTACGTAGGATTATCGTCTCCTTTCTCCTCCGTGTAGCCATTCAACTTTTCATTTACTTACGGTCTTTCTTCCCTGTCCCTGTCCCAATATGGCGGAACATCCTGTTTTTGTTTCAGTTAACTTTTGTATTACTTCATCTCAAGCCCTACATCCCTCACTAGGTGTCACGAAGAAATGGTTGAGTTTAGGCAAATCGTGAGGTGGGCTTTTTTTAAAAGTAGGGACGAAGGGAAAGATTCTGTGCACAAAACAAGAAGGATGCGGGTAGCTAGAGAATTCCCCGACAATGACTTCCTTTCTTTTCAACCTTCAATTTTTATGTGCTGTTATTGAAATAAGCGGCTCTTTTTACCACTTTTAAAAAGATAGATATCTTAATTATTTTTTATTGTTTATTTTGTCTGTAAATGTTTTTCGTGACAAGGAAAAAAATAGTTGGTAATGAGGAGAAAAAAGAAAAAAAAGAAGAAAAATGGAATAAACAAAAAAATTATAAATTTTAAAATCAAAGTTGGTTTCTTTTTAATTTTTTTTGCACTCTTTTGAAATAATACATTTAAAATCCAATTTATTTTATTTATGCCAATCAGTCAGTTAAGTGTCATATATGATACACGCTTGGGTGCTCATGTCTTTAAAGAGACATGACTGACTGGGTAGAAGAATTTCTCACAGTAAGTTGCCATCACTTTCTACAGTAGACTGGTTGCCAACCAAGGCTATAGAACCCAGTCTGACCTGTTATTTAGCCCATAGCTGGAGGGAGAATTAACGGATTAATACCTTCCCTAAGGGTATTTGCATGCAAGTGAATGCAATGAATTTAACTGGAATTTGAATTTTATTTATGTAACGGACTAAAAAAAACGATTGGTTTAAAAATATATTTTTCTTTCTCCTTAAATCCCCACAGATTTTCCTTGGCACAAACATTTAATTCAAATCGCCAAGTAGGTGTGAAGTCTTGCTCTCAACTATGTATGCATGCTACGTCATAAACAGTCCGTCAAAAATGACCAAGATGGAGATTTCTTCCTGCCTGCTAAAGGCAACAGATGCCTGAGACCTAGCCATTCACGGAATGCACATGCACGCCGATGACAAAAACTGCTAACAACCCACTTCAGCAAAACCAGATCCTCTGGTTCACTACAAGTAGATAAGTACACACTCTTTTCCCATACGCAGAAACACATACGTGCATTGCATAGACGCCTAGCAGTGGTAATGCACACAAATGGCACGTACACCCTTGCTAAGATGCATGCCTTAGCGTATACACACATCTCAGTCTAGCGTGAACACACCGAATTTCATGTATTTAAAGCAAATTACAAAACTTTACTATGTATTTAAATGTATTTTGCATTTGGTCAACCATATTTTTGTCTTTGTTTCAAATTGTTGCTTGTTCTAAATGGTAATGTGATAAAATGCCTGTCGCCAATTGTAGCAAGTAATATGAGTGTGAAAGGGTTTTATATGCTTGCGGGTTTCACAAAATAATGTGAAATCCCATTCTTCATGTGTAAATAAGATTGTGCCAGCTTGCATAAAAAGCATCTGTTTACAGAGAAGGTGAATTTTGGAGTTGTGAGTTACAACTGAAGCATGTGTACATATAATATAGTAGGGTTATCTGTTCTAGTGAAACGTAGTTGTGTGTTGAAGCAGATTAACTGAATTTGGCCTCGTTAGTAGATAGCCCACTATAAGTTATAAAAGGGGTTATAAAACAAGAAAATCAAATTGAGTATAGAAACAACATTTACATATACACAGATATCAATTAAGGTTTTTACAAATAAAATAATGTCTTTAGGATGGGTTCAAAGGACATTAAAATGTTTATAGCAGTAAATGTCAAAAAGAGAGTTTGTGGGTATGTATGTGGGAGCGTTTGTCAGTTAGGAATGTCTTTGATGTTTCCATCTGTTGGTCAGGTAAGTAGTTCAGGGACAGCGAAGAAGAAGATGAGAGGGAAAGGAGGCAAGCATAGTGGATCGCTTGATGAGGTCAAGGGATGTGCTAATTACGCTGTACTTTCTCAACTGGCGATGCTTTTTGTGTTGGCTTTTTATTTTGTCTTCGTGGGTCCCAGCAGGTCATTTGGGAATTTACACCCATATTTAATTCTGGGCTTCCCATTGGATAATAAATAAAATTTGAGTAGGCTTACAACAGGAATTTGATATTTATTAATTTTTGGTTTTCTGCCAGAACATATGCGTGGAGCCGGATGAGCAAAGACCAGTTTTGGTCATTTGCTTTCTGAATCTCTGAGGGCAAACAGCCGGTCCCTTGCTTTGCGCAGTATCACCACGATTTTATCACAAAAACCAAATCCACAATGAACTCGTAACTCTGTTCAGTATTTACAGTATTTGAACTATTGTCCTCTTCTTTTTAGCAATATTCACAATGTTTCGACTGTTGTAGACTTCGACCTTGGAATTTTGAACCAAATTTTTTATTTCGATCACTGGAGTATATTGTTCTTGTTCCATGAGTCATGCCAAGGATAAAAGAACTTGTTAGAGCCAGTGATTTGACTCAGAGACTTGTGAGTTCAATATCTGGTTACAGCAGTGGTGAACAAAAAACTTGGAGAGAAAGAAAGATAACTAAGACATCTGGAAGTGACATGACTCATAGAAGAAAAACAATATACCCTATTGATTGAAATAAAGGGTTTGATTCAAAATTCCAATCACCTAAAAAAGGTTGGAGCATGCAACATTTGTATTTGTATATACCATCCCTGTAGATTGGTGAGGTTAGCACAGAATTTGCAAATACAATCCATGTGGATTGCTGAGGTTAGCAATGGATTTGTATATACAAACTCTGTTGATTGGTGAGGTTAGCACAGAATTTGTAAATAGGATTGCTGAGCTTAGCACTGGATTTGTATATGCAATGCCTATGGATTGCTGAGCTTAGCACTGGATTTGTATATGCAATGCCTATGGATTGCTGAGGTTAGCACTGAATTCGTATATGCTATCCCTGTAGAGTGGTGAGCTTAGCACTGGATTTGTAAATACAATCCCTGTGGATTGATGAGCTTAGCACTGGATTTGTATATGCAATGCCTATGGATTGCTAAGGTTAGCACTGGATTTGTATATTCAACTTCTGTGGTTTGGTGAGGTTAGCATTGAATTTCTAAATGGAACTTTTGTGGATTTTTGAGGTTAGCACTCTATTCTTCTGTGCATTGGTCAGGCTAGATATGGATTTGTACATGCATCTCCTGTTGATTGGTAAGGCTACCTATTGATTTGCAACTTCTGTGGATTAATGAGGTTAACACTGTATTTGTTTATGCAATCCGTGTGGATTGGTGAGGTTATCACTGGATTCGCTAAGCAAAATCTCACTCAAAGTGTTGACTCTTGCTATTTTTCTGTAAATTGATGACTGGTATTTTCATCCACAACCTGTTTCGAGAGCTGTTTATTTTCCCTCCACTTGATATAAACTCAGAAATTTATAAATACAATTGTCAGTGCCAAACTAACTATATCGGGCGAACTCATTAATGTTTTGAGAGCCAAATTGATCAGCATGTTTCAGGGCAGGTATGATGACTTTCATATGCTGCTGAACATGTATGGTTCGGTGATTACTGAACATCTAATTAATAGTCTAGATTTTACAGTGTCTCTTGTCAGGGATTCCGTTAAAATAATCACCAGGGTTCATGCTGATTGTCACTTAGAGGCTATACAGAATGCGATAGAGAAATTATCGTCTAAATGACACAAAAATGAAAAGTACACTGGCATCTCATTTTAAAAGATATGCAGGATGTGGTGTATAAATTGTTGTCTAAATGACGTCAAAATGAAAATTATGCTAACATTTTATTTTAACAGCTATAGAGAATGCGATTGATAAATTGTCGTCTAAATTACACAAAAATGAAAAGTACACTGACATCATTTTAACAGATATACAGGGTGCGATGGATAAATTGTCGTCTAAATTACACAAAAATGAAAAGTACACTGACCTCATTTTAACAAATATACAGGGTGCGATGGATAAATTGTCGTCTAAATTACACAAAAATGAAAAGTACACTGACATCTCATTTTAACAAATATACAGGGTGCGATGGATAAATTGTCGTCTAAATTACACAAAAATGAAAAGTACACTGACATCTCATTTTAACAGATATACAGGATGCGATGAACGAAACGAGTAGGTGATTTGAAATACAGTTTTCCTCTTGTCTTTATTCTATTTAACCATTCTGTCCTTAATCTCAGATCATAACTGAGTATATTTTTACATATATATATATATATGAAGCACTGAAAAAATTCTCAAGCCTGATTAACATGAATGAACTAACCTCTTGAAACAAACTGTATTCTTCACCAGCAGAAAATTTATGACATTCTGTTACCAAAAATGTCAAGTATTTAAGGCTTACTGAGCTGTGAATTTAAAAAAACATGATATTCGGACAATATCGAATTATTTAATTACTTCTGAGTTTTTTTCCTTGGTTTCTTTATCTTGGGTTTCCTACTAGAAAGGTAAATTTTGTGAATCCAAAGAAAATTTGGAAACTATAAAGAACGTATGAATCAGTAAAAAGAATTCTGTGAAGACTATTGTCAACAATTTCAAGAGCTGTCATTAATGTTGCAAATTTTCTTGGACATACAAATTTGGATACATTGACAATTTTACTGTAGGAATGCATCAAAAATCAGGAAAAAAGGTCAGAGAAAAAAGGTCAGAACTTAATGCAAGTATTTCTGATAGAATAGGGCTATTATATGTATAATGTAAATGCATTGCTAATGATTTTACTACAGGAATGCATTGTAAATCAGGATGAAAGGGATTGTCAGTGGTCAGGAATGAATACAAGCATTACTGATAGAATAGGGCTATTATATGTATAATGTAAATGCATTGCTAATGATTTTACGATAGGAATGCATTGAAAATCAGGAAGAAAGGTATTGTCAGTGGTCAGGAATGAATGTAATCATTGTTGATAGAATAGGGCTATTATATGTATAATGTAAATGTATTGCTAATGATTTTACTATAGGAATGGATTGAAAATCAGGAAGAAAGGGATTGTCAGTGGTCAGGAATGAGCGTAACAATTGCTGATAGAATAGTGCTATTATATGTATAATGTAAATGTATTGCTAATGATTTTACGATAGGAATGCATTGAAAATCAGGAAGAAAGGGATTGTCAGTGGTCAGGAATTAATGTAAGCATTGCTGATAGAATAGTGCTATTATATGTATAATGTAAATGTATTGCTAATGATTTTACGATAGGAATGCATTGAAAATCAGGAAGAAAGGGATTGTCAGTGGTCAGGAATTAATGTAATCATTACTGATAGAATAGTGCCATTATATGTATAATGTAAATGCATTGCTAATAATTTTGCTATAGGAATGCATTGAAAATCAGGAAGAAAGGGATTGTCAGTGGTCAGGAATGAATACAAGCATTGCTGACAGAATATGGCTATTATATGTACAATGTAAATGCATTGCTAATGATTTTACTACAGAAATGAATCAGTTTTAAAAGGGATTGTCAGTGGTCAGGAATGAACGTAAGCATTACTGATAGAATAGGGCTATTATATGTATAATGTAAATGCATTGCTAATGATTTTACTATAGGAATGAATTGAAAATCAGGAAGAAAGGGATTGTCAGTGGTCAGGAATGAAATGAACGTAAGTATTACTGATAGAATAGGGCTATTATATGTATAATGTAAATGCATTCCTAATGATTTTACTATAGGAATGCATTGAAAATCAGGAAGAAAGGGATTGTCTGAGGTCAGGAATGAATACAAGCATTACTGATAGAATAGGGCTATTATATGTTTAATGTAAATGCATTGCTAATGATTTTACTATAGGAATGAATTGAAAATCAGGAATAAAGGGATTGTCAGTGGTCAGGAATGAACGTAAGCATTGCTGATAGAATAGGGCTATTATATGTATAATGTAAATGCATTGCTGATGATTTTACTATAGGAATGATTTGAAAATCAGGAAGAAAGGGATTGTCAGTGGTCAGGAATGAGTGTAAGAATTGCTGAGAGAATAGTGCTATTATATGTATAATGTAAATGCATTCCTAATGATTTTACTATAGGAATGCATTGAAAATCAGGAAGAAAGGGATTGTCAGTGGTCAGGAATGAATACAAGCATTACTGATAGAATAGGGCTATTATATGTATAATGTAAATGCATTGCTAATGATTTTACTATATGAATGCATTGAAAATCAGGAAGAAAGGGATTGTCAGTGGTCAGGAATGAATGCAAGCATTACTGATAGAATAGGGGTTTCATATGTATAATGTAAATGCATTGCTAATGAGTTTACCATAGGAATGCATTGAAAATCAGGAAGAAAGGGATTGTCAGTGGTCAGGAATGGATGCAAGCATTATGGTTACGATTATTATATGTATCGGGTGCATTGAATGATTGTCTAAAGTATGCAAAATAGAAAATAACAATTGCATATTTTTACAAGATACGTTTATTAAAATTATTAAAAAATATCTTGAAATACTACGAGTGAATTCATTCAATAAAATTGCTGTTGGCTTCAACAATGTTCTCCATCTCCTACATCTCTTCATGAATGTTAAGCAGTAAAGCATGTCACTTGTGAATTTCTGGCAGTGTGAATTGTGTTGTGGTGCAACTGACCCTAATATATTGCAGTCAATAAATAAAAAACAAACAGAAGCATGCACAAAATTAAATATAAAAAATGGTGACAACTTACCCATCTCAGTCTGTACATACATTCTGAGACAAATATGAACAGAGATACATAGATGAATAAACTAGCACTATAGCCCGGCGTTGCTCGGGTGTAATGAAAGCTTTAAATCTAATCCACGGTCCTGGAGCTCAGACTCTTTAGACGGCATGAAAGACTAAAAGCAATAGTTGTTTCCAGTTAAAGCGAAACCGTAGACTGAAAGAAAAATGAATGGATATAAATCAAATTTTGATTTCCTGGTATCGATATCAAATAAGTTTTTTTCGTCGTAAACTGAATTTTGAAGGCTAAATAAGTCCTCTGAGTAAATGGTATCATGGCTGAGACTAAGAACTACAATTATACCTATTTAGAGCCAAATCCGAAGCAAAAACTAAAATAAAAGGGCTGAAAAAATACAGACATACAGGCAGATAAACATCATGCACAAACATCTTCTGCAGTATTGTAAGAACTGCAACCTTGAAACTTCAGAATATCGTTTCTTATGTCTTTGTCTATGAGTGTATAAAATTTGATTAAAATCGGACCACTCCTTGTATAACCCAATTTTTTTGATTAACGATTTTCAATATTTATTGGGGGTACCTTGACGCAAAACCTAGCTAAGAACACTCGCAGACACTTATAGTACAACTGTGTAAATTTTCAAGAAATTCGGTTCA
>JBBBDQ010002613.1:190000-223794 GCA_037127315.1 Ascarosepion bandense
TTTTACAAGGTAGCCAGGAAACCTTTGCTTCATCCACCCAATAAAAAGAAGAGACCAATAAAAAGAAGAGACTATATATATATATATATATATGTATATTTGTCATCCACATACAAGCCTGTTTCACTGTATCACAGCTCATCAGTGTGGCTAGACATCCACTTGCTTCTGGCTAGGATCGAAATTTGGTGTCAGTCAAAGTCGCTAACCCCTAAATCGTATGCTCATGGAATCAGAGATGGGAAATTTTAGCATGTTTCATATAAGCAGTGTATACACACACTAGTTACCAAAAGAACTCAATTCATTACTAAAGAGTTATACATTAATCCCAGAAATGGTAAATTGGTAAATGTTTTTATTTAAATATTCCTCTCTAGAGAGCTCAATTATAATGAAATTACTGCCTGAATACACACTATATATATATATATATATATATATATATATATATATAGATCTTATGGAACCACCAGCCAGTAATCAACTAGAATATAAGTTGCGTCTAACTGACCAAAATACAGAATGAAATCTCCCAGGTTATTATTTAAACCACCTACCAATTTGCCCTGGTGGTTTTTTTAATAACCTGGGAGATTCCATTCTGTTACAGGCAAGTCTATTCTGTAAGCAGTGATTGGCTGATAATTTCAGTGTGTACATTGAGCTCCATAAATATTCAGCACAATATCCACACTCTTGAATATTCACCTGCAGGGAGACAAAAGAAGACAGCCATGTTGAAAGGTAAGTTATTTGACTTCTACAATATATACATATATATATGTATTTAGGCAGCAATCTCTCTTTCATGCAAATTTCGTTGAAAATGACAGACAAGGTGCTATGGCTAATTTTTTAAAATAATTTTTTATACTAAAAGAGTGAATTCATTCAATAAAATTGCTATTGGCTTCAACAATGTCCTCCAGGCAGCTTTAGAATCTCCTGCATCTTTTCATGAATGTTAAGCAGTAAAGCATGTCACTTCCAAATTTCTGGCAGAGTGAATTGTGTCATGGTGCACTTTTTCTTGAAGATGGTAGCCAACTGACCCTACTACAATTCAGTCAATAAAATCAAAATAAACACTGAGCATGCACATTATTAAATCTATTAAATGGTGACAATTTACTCATCTCAGTATATCGATCATTCAGTGAAATGAATTAGAGCGCTCTAGCTATTGTGCGCGTATAATGATATGCGCTAAAAAGTTTGCCTACTTCCACCGAACAGCCATAGCCCAGGGGTAGAGTCGTCGACTGATGCCATTTCAGTTAGGTTTCAATCTTGGGTAAAAAAGCAATTGGAGTTTAACCGTACTGACGAGCTGTGATACGGCGAAACAGATCTGTCTGCGGATGACAATATATATATTCCATTTTAAAACGAGTTATTTCGCTACCCAGACACCACTCATTGTAGAAACCAAGGTAGCGAAATAACTCATTTAAAAATGAAAAATATTCAAAAGTTCTACAATATAATTGTATAGAACACTTTTTAATGCAAATGTGTACTGGTCTAACCCTATTAGGACCAAAAACTAAGTATTAAACAATTAATATATATATATATATATATATATATATATATATTGTCCTTTATCATTGGCATGACTCAGGGTTTCATGCGTTATGCAATCATCAGGTGTATATTAGAAAGTGACATTTTAAGTAGATTTGTGCATATATATATATATATATATATATATATATACACACCCACCCACACACACATACATACATACATATATATATATATATATATATATATATACTGAAACAAATATGAATGTTGTTATGAAAACTGAAAATGAATAGGAACAAGCTGATTGTATAAATTTGTTGTTTTCAAGACATAAATTATAAAAAAATGATCAAATTTTTTTCATTTCCAAGCGCTTTTTGGCTCTACTTTCAGCCTATTGCTAATCTTATCATCAAAGATAATTCACCTTCATAATCTAAGCATTAATGAACCATTATTATTCATAAATTTACATGTCCTTTGAAGAACTGTGTTCTTGAACAATGCGGGTTCATAAGAAATTACATTGAATACACTACAAACCGTTTAATGAGAAGACTAAAAGATACAACCCAAAATGCCAAATACAGGTGGGGGATAACAGAATCAAACAAGTCCAAGAATTTAAGTACCTAGGAAGTGTTCTAACAGGAGATGGAAAGTGCGACACGGAGATCCGAAGGTGAATTGGCATGGCAAAGGACGCGTTCCAGAAGATGAGCAAAATACTAACACACAGGAAGATCTCAATAGAAACGAAGAAAAGAGTGCTAGACTGCTACGTGATGTCAAGTTCTTCAGTACGGCTGTGAATGCTGGACAATATCATCGAAAATGAGGACAAAACTGGAAGCGGCCGAAATGTGGTTCTACAGAAGGATGCTACGGATATCGTGGACTGAGCATACAAGCAACGACGAAGTGTTAGAAAGAATGGCAACAAAAAGGAAATTGATGCTGAGCATCAGGAAGAGACAACTGAAGTTCCTGGGACATGCAATGAGGAAGGAGAGCCTGGAGAACCTGATACTAACTGGTCAGATAGAAGGAAGGAGAGACAGAGGAAGGCAGCGGATAACATATTTGCAGGGCCTGATCAGGTGGATGACGGAACGGGGGTTGCCAGGAGCAACAGGAGCAAACATACTAAGAGCCACAAGGGATAGGGAGACGTGGAGATCCATGATCGTCCTACGTCCTGAAGGGACAGGGCACATAGAAGAAGAAGAATGCTGTATCGCTCTGACCACAGCTCAATTCAATTTCATTTATATGCGCATAGAGACCTATCAAATTCTATCGGTATCATATTCATTGATAATACAAATATAACAGCATTATCTACATATAAGGAAAGACTAAAAATAATAGAAGCATTATTGATAAAAAAGAAAAAGCCAACACTCAACAATATCAACTCTGAACATGGCCACAATGTGCTGACTTTGTTTGGAAAATGAAATATTTCTATAACTCTAGATACATTCATAGATCAATACATATATTCAATAAAATAAAATCCATACTTGATAATTGCTAAAAGCATAGTCAAAAGCATTTGGATAAATAAAACATTCAATTTAGTATTTGTCTAAATTTCTGAGATGAGGTAGTATTTACAGTATTTACATTATTCGGACTATTGTCCTCATCTTTGTTGCCATTTGGATGACGATTACTAACAGATCATTCTATTTGTCTATATTTCTGAGATGAGGTAGTATTTACATTATTTACATTATTCGGACTATTGTCCTCATCTTTGTTGTCATTTGTACGACGTTTAATAATAGATCATTCTATTTGTCTATATTTCTGAAATGAGGTAGTATTTACAGTATTTACATTATTCGGACTATTGTCTTCATCTTGGTTGCCATTTGTACGATGTTTAATAATAGATCATTCTATTTGTCTATATTTCTGAGATGAGGTAGTATTTACAGTATTTACATTATTTGGACTATTGTCCTCATCTTGGTTGCCATTTGTACAACGTTTAATAATAGATCATTCTATTTGTCTATATTTCTGAGATGAGGTAGTATTTACAGTATTTACATTATTTGGACTATTGTCCTCATCTTGGTTGCCATTTGTACAACGTTTAATAATAGATCATTCTATTTATCTATATTTCTGAGATGAGGTAGTATTTACAGTATTTACTTTATTCGGACAATTGTCCTCATCTTTGTTGCCAGTTGGATGATGTTTAATAATGGATCATTCTGTGTATATTTCTGAGATTAAGTCATATTTACAGTATTTACATTATTCAGACTATTGTTCTCATCTTTGTTGCCATTTGTATGATGTTTCAGCCATTGTATACTCTGGCCTTCTTCAGGTGCTAGGAATTTTGAACACAACCTTTTATTACAGTCACAGGAGTATATCCTTAAGGATACATGGCCCAATGAATATAAACATTGGTTAGTTCTTGTGACTTGTCCTAAAGTGTTGTGAGTTCAATCTCAGGCTACTGCAGTGGTGAACAAGTAACTTACAGGGTTAGAGGGAAATAACTCATGACTACCAAAAAGAGGCTCTATGTAAAAGGGATGGAGACAGAAATCAATCCGGTCAGTTGGAAAGATGGAAGCTGGTGGAAGAATCTTGGAGAAGAGCAATCTATGAAAAAGAACGGAAAAGAAGCTAATGAAAAACCAGCACTTTCCATCCCCCGAACAATACTATCCTACCCTGTGTAGGCTGTGGACGTCTCTTCAAATCAAACCTAGGACTCACTTCACACAGAAGGCAATGTCAATAAACACCCCATTGGCATCAAGTTCTGCCAATCTCGATAAGTTGCATGTTGGCCATTAGCTCCTATAAGAAGCCCATCCACCCATTATCAACTTTCGTAGTGAGCTATAGGGAAGTCTCTCCAGTTATTTAACCCATAGTTTTAGAGACAGATAGATTTATTCATCACACTTATTATCAGGAACTAATGCGGTACCTGTATGGTAGTTAGAATTCCTTTTTCTCTGTCCTGGTATACACACAACCGAAAAGTTCTCAACCTAATGAAGGGTATCATTAACAAAATAACCTATTTGGGAGGTGAGTTGGAAGTAAGTTTAGCTGAGATCTTTTCCACACCATTTCAGAAAGCTATGAGTCTTTAGCTGCATGAAATGTTAACACAGACGCATACATAAATTGATTGCATCATACACATGCACAATTTTATCTGGATATTACAAAAAGGTATAATCTCGTAAGAAAAAATTGTTCAGCCACACTTAGATATTTCTGGAGAGAAACAGAATGACAGAAATGGCAATGAGGAGATAAGACAAAGCATCATGGGAAAAATACAGACATCAGCGAATAAAAACAAAACATGTTTAAGGAATAAAGTGAAAATGCCACAAGGGAAAAAGTTAATAAAACAAATAGAAAATTAGAATAATAAATGACAAAAAAAAAAAAAATTAGAAAGAAGTAATTCTGAAAGGGATGAATAAAACGACAAAAGAAGGTTGAAAAATTCACAGAAATAAAAACAAGATGGAAGATAAATAGCTTTGAAGCAAAAAGTAAAGATCACAAGAAATAAACGGAAAAATAAAAAATGGAAACTAAATTTGAATGAAGGAGAAATGAATGGAAATAGGAGAACAAGGTTGAAAAAAATGAATTAAAAAAAATTATTGAAGAAAGACAAAGAACTTAGAAGAAAATAAGTTGTATGAGGAAAATTGGAAAATTGATCAAATGAAAATTTGCAAAACAGCTATAAAGAAATAGGCACAAAAAAAAAAAAGAAACCTATTAAAGATGATAGATGTGGAAAAGGAAAAAAGATTAAATTAGAACAGAATGAGGTAAAAAGTAACAAAAAATCAAAATGGCTGAAGATTTATATGGAGAGAGAAAATGATAATATTTCGAAATAAAAATTGGTGTAAGAAAAAGAAAGAAAAAAATGAATGGAAAATTGAAGCAGAATACAGGGATGGAAGAAAGATAAACAAGAAAAAAATAATAATTTGTGAAAGAATTAGAATCAGAATTAAAATGAAAGAATGAATTTTAGAAGATGAAAAATAAAAAAAAAAGAGTGGGAGAAAAGTAAAGCAGAAATGTATAAAAATTAAAAAAAAAAGTTACACTGAGACAAAGAGGAAAGAGAGAAAGAGGAACAAGAAAAGAAATCAGAAAGGAATATAGAGGAAAGAGAAAATAAAAGAGAAGAAAGATGGCACATTGGGACAAGAAGAAAAGAGGAGAAAGAAAGGAAAAAAGAAGGCAGACTGGGACAAAGAAGGAAAGAGGAGAGGGAAAGGAAAAAAGAAGGCAGACTGGGACAAAGAAGGAAAGAGGAGAGAGAAAGGAAAAAAGAAGGCAGACTGGGACAAAGAAGGAAAGAGGAGAGGAAAGGAAAAAAGAAGGCAGACTGGGACAAAGAAGGAAAGAGGAGAGGGAAAGGAAAAAAGAAGGCAGACTGGGACAAAGAAGGAAAGAGGAGAGGGAAAGGAAAAAAGAGGCAGAGTGGGATAAAGGGGGAAAGAGGAGAGGGAAAGGAAAAAAGAATGCAGACTGGGACAAAGAAGGAAAGAGGAGAGGGAAAGGACAAAAGAAGGCAGACTGGGACAAAGAAGGAAAGAGGAGAGGGAAAGGAAAAAAGAAGGCAGACTGGGACAAAGAAGGAAAGAGGAGAGAGAAAGGAAAAAAAGAAGGCAGACTGGGTGAAAGAAGGAAAGAGGAGAGGGAAAGGAAAAAGAAGGCTGGCTGCGACAAAGAAGGAAAGAGGAGAGGGAAAGGAAAAAAGAATGCAGACTGGGATAAAGAAGGAAAGAGGAGATGGAAAGAAAAAAAGAAGGCAGGCTGAAACAAAGAAGGAAAGAGGAGAGAGAAAGGAAAAAGAAGGCAGGCTGGGATAAAGAAGGAAAGAGGAGATGGAAAGGAAAAAAGAATGCAGACTGGGATAAAGGGGGAAAGAGGAGATGGAAAGGAAAAAAGAAGGCAGACTGGGACAAAGAAGGAAAGAGGAGATGGAAAGGAAAAAGAAGGCAGACTGGGTCAAAGAAGGAAAGAGGAGAGGGAAAGGAAAAAAGAAGGCAGACAGGGACAAAGGGGCAAAGAGGGGAGGTAAAAGAAAAAAGAAGACAGAGTGGAACAAAGGGGAAAAGAGGAGAGAGAAAGGAAAAAAGAAGGCTGGCTGCGACAAAGAAGGAAAGAGGAGAGGGAAAGGAAAAAAGAAGGCAGACTGGGACAAAGAAGGAAAGATGAGAGAGAAAGGAAAAAAGAAGGCAGACTGGGACAAAGAAGGAAAGAGGAGATGGAAAGGAAAAAAGAAGGCAGACTGGGACAAAGAAGGAAAGAGGAGAGAGAAAGGAAAAGAAGGCAGACTGGGTCAAAGAAGGAAAGAGGAGAGGGAAAGGAAAAAAGAAGGCAGACTGGGACAAAGAAGGAAAGAGGAGAGAGAAAGGAAAAAAAGAAGGCAGACTGGGTGAAAGAAGGAAAGAGGAGAGGGAAAGGAAAAAGAAGGCTGGCTGCGACAAAGAAGGAAAGAGGAGAGGGAAAGGAAAAAAGAATGCAGACTGGGATAAAGAAGGAAAGAGGAGATGGAAAGAAAAAAAGAAGGCAGGCTGAAACAAAGAAGGAAAGAGGAGAGAGAAAGGAAAAAAGAAGGCAGGCTGGGATAAAGAAGGAAAGAGGAGATGGAAAGGAAAAAAGAATGCAGACTGGGATAAAGGGGGAAAGAGGAGATGGAAAGGAAAAAAGAAGGCAGACTGGGACAAAGAAGGAAAGAGGAGATGGAAAGGAAAAAGAAGGCAGACTGGGTCAAAGAAGGAAAGAGGAGAGGGAAAGGAAAAAAGAAGGCAGACAGGGACAAAGGGGCAAAGAGGGGAGGTAAAAGAAAAAAGAAGACAGAGTGGAACAAAGGGGAAAAGAGGAGAGAGAAAGGAAAAAAGAAGGCTGACTGGGACAAAGAAGGAAAGAGGAGAGGGAAAGGAAAAAAGA
Organism: Ascarosepion bandense; assembly: GCA_037127315.1. Lineage (NCBI taxonomy): Eukaryota > Metazoa > Mollusca > Cephalopoda > Sepiida > Sepiidae > Ascarosepion > Ascarosepion bandense. The sequence goes on from JBBBDQ010002613.1 coordinate 197,516, forward strand.
AGGCAGACTGGGACAAAGAAGGAAAGATGAGAGAGAAAGGAAAAAGAAGGCAGACTGGGACAAAGAAGGAAAGAGGAGATGGAAAGGAAAAAAGAAGGCAGACTGGAACAAAGAAGGAAAGAGGAGAGAGAAAGGAAAAAGAAGGCAGACTGGGTCAAAGAAGGAAAAGGGAGAGGGAAAGGAAAAAAGAAGGCAGACAGGGACAAAGGGGTAAAGAGGGGAGGTAAAAGAAAAAAGAAGGCAGACAGGGACAAAGGGGTAAAGAGGGGAGGTAAAAGAAAAAAGAAGACAGAGTGGGACAAAGGGGAAAGGGGCAGGAGAGAGAAAGGAAAAAAGAAGGCTGGCTGCGACAAAGAAGGAAAGAGGAGAGGGAAAGGAAAAAAGAAGGCAGACTGGGACAAAGAAGGAAAGATGAGAGAGAAAGGAAAAAAGAAGGCAGACTGGGACAAAGAAGGAAAGAGGAGATGGAAAGGAAAAAATAAGGCAGACTGGGACAAAGAAGGAAAGAGGAGAGGGAAAGGAAAAAAGAATGCAGACTGGGACAAAGAAGGAAAGAGGAGAGAGAAAGGAAAAAGAAGGCAGACTGGGTCAAAGAAGGAAAAGGAAGAGGGAAAGGAAAAAAGAAGGCAGACAGGGACAAAGGGGCAAAGAGGGGAGGTAAAAGAAAAAAGAAGACAGAGTGGGACAAAGGGGGAAAGAGGAGAGAGAAAGGAAAAAAGAAGGCAGACTGGGATAAAGAAGGAAAGAGGAGAGGGAAAGGAAAAAAGAAGGCAGACTGGGACAAAGAAGGGAAGAGGAGAGGGAAAGGAAAAAAGAAGGCAGACTGGGACAAAGAAGGAAAGAGGAGAGGGAAAGGAAAAAAGAAGGCAGACTGGGACAAAGAAGGAAAGAGGAGATGGAAAGGAAAAATAAGGCAGACTGGGACAAAGAAGGAAAGATGAGAGAGAAAGGAAAAAAGAAGGCAGACTGGGACAAAGAAGGAAAGAGGAGATGGAAAGGAAAAAATAAGGCAGACTGGGACAAAGAAGGAAAGAGGAGAGGGAAAGGAAAAAAGAATGCAGACTGGGACAAAGAAGGAAAGAGGAGAGAGAAAGGAAAAAGAAGGCAGACTGGGTCAAAGAAGGGAGAGGGAAAGGAAAAAAGAAGGCAGACAGGGACAAAGGGGCAAAGAGGGGAGGTAAAAGAAAAAAGAAGACAGAGTGGGACAAAGGGGGAAAGAGGAGAGAGAAAGGAAAAAAGAAGGCAGACTGGGATAAAGAAGGAAAGAGGAGAGGGAAAGGAAAAAAGAAGGAAAGGAAAAAAAAGGCAGACTGGGACAAAGAAGGGAAGAGGAGAGGGAAAGGAAAAAAGAAGGCAGACTGGGACAAAGAAGGAAAGAGGAGAGGGAAAGGAAAAAAGAAGGCAGACTGGGACAAAGAAGGGAAGAGGAGAGAGAAAGGAAAAAAGAAGGCAGACAGGGACAAAGAAGGAAAGAGGAGAGGGAACGGAAAAAAGAATGCACAGTGGGACAAAGGGGGAAAGAGGAGAGGGAAAGGAAAAAAGAAGGCAGACTGGGACAAAGAAGGGAAGAGGAGAGAGAAAGGAAAAAAGAAGGCAGACTGGGACAAAGAAGGGAAGAGGAGAGAGAAAGGAAAAAAGAAGGCAGACTGGGACAAAGAACGAAAGAGGAGAGGGAAAGGAAAAAGAAGGCAGACTGGGACAAAGAAGGGAAGAGGAGAGAGAAAGGAAAAAAGAAGGCAGACTGGGACAAAGAAGGGAAGAGGAGAGAGAAAGGAAAAAAGAAGGCAGACTGGGACAAAGAACGAAAGAGGAGAGGGAAAGGAAAAAGAAGGCAGACTGGGACAAAGAAGGAAAGAGGAGAGAGAAAGGAAAAAAGAAGGCAGACTGGGACAAAGAAGGGAAGAGGAGAGAGAAAGGAAAAAAGAAGGCAGACTGGGACAAAGAAGGAAAGAGGAGAGGGAAAGGAAAAAAGAATGCACAGTGGGACAAAGGGGGAAAGAGGAGAGGGAAAGGAAAAAAGAAGGCAGACTGGGACAAAGAAGGGAAGAGGAGAGAGAAAGGAAAAAAGAAGGCAGACTGGGACAAAGAAGGGAAGAGGAGAGAGAAAGGAAAAAAGAAGGCAGACTGGGACAAAGAACGAAAGAGGAGAGGGAAAGGAAAAAGAAGGCAGACTGGGACAAAGAAGGGAAGAGGAGAGAGAAAGGAAAAAAGAAGGCAGACTGGGACAAAGAAGGGAAGAGGAGAGAGAAAGGAAAAAAGAAGGCAGACTGGGACAAAGAACGAAAGAGGAGAGGGAAAGGAAAAAGAAGGCAGACTGGGATAAAGAAGGAAAGAGGAGAGAGAAAGGAAAAAAGAAGGCAGACTGGGACAAAGAAGGGAAGAGGAGAGAGAAAGGAAAAAAGAAGGCAGACAGGGACAAAGAAGGAAAGAGGAGAGGGAAAGGAAAAAAGAATGCACAGTGGGACAAAGGGGGAAAGAGGAGAGGGAAAGGAAAAAAGAAGGCAGACTGGGACAAAGAAGGGAAGAGGAGAGAGAAAGGAAAAAAGAAGGCAGACTGGGACAAAGAAGGGAAGAGGAGAGAGAAAGGAAAAAAGAAGGCAGACTGGGACAAAGAACGAAAGAGGAGAGGGAAAGGAAAAAGAAGGCAGACTGGGACAAAGAAGGGAAGAGGAGAGAGAAAGGAAAAAAGAAGGCAGACTGGGACAAAGAAGGGAAGAGGAGAGAGAAAGGAAAAAAGAAGGCAGACTGGGACAAAGAACGAAAGAGGAGAGGGAAAGGAAAAAGAAGGCAGACTGGGACAAAGAAGGAAAGAGGAGAGAGAAAGGAAAAAAGAAGGCAGACTGGGACAAAGAAGGGAAGAGGAGAGAGAAAGGAAAAAAGAAGGCAGACAGGGACAAAGAAGGAAAGAGGAGAGGGAAAGGAAAAAAGAATGCACAGTGGGACAAAGGGGGAAAGAGGAGAGGGAAAGGAAAAAAGAAGGCAGACTGGGACAAAGAAGGGAAGAGGAGAGAGAAAGGAAAAAAGAAGGCAGACTGGGACAAAGAAGGGAAGAGGAGAGAGAAAGGAAAAAAGAAGGCAGACTGGGACAAAGAACGAAAGAGGAGAGGGAAAGGAAAAAGAAGGCAGACTGGGACAAAGAAGGGAAGAGGAGAGAGAAAGGAAAAAAGAAGGCAGACTGGGACAAAGAAGGGAAGAGGAGAGAGAAAGGAAAAAAGAAGGCAGACTAGGACAAAGAACGAAAGAGGAGAGGGAAAGGAAAAAAGAAGGCAGACTGGGACAAAGGGGCAAAGAGGAGAGAGAAACGAAAAAAGAAGGCAGACTGGGACAAAGAAGGAAAGAGGAGAGGGAAAGGAAAAAAGAATGCACAGTGGGACAAAGGGGGAATGAAGAGACGTAAAGGAAAAAAGAAGGCAGACTGGGACAAAGAAGGAAAGAGGTGAGGGAAAGGAAAAAAGAAGGCAGACTGGGACAAAGGGGGAAAGAGGAGAGGGAAAGGAAAAAAGAAGCCAGACTGGGACAGAGACTGAAAGAGGAGAGAGAAACAAAAAAAGAAGGGAGGTTGGGACACAGAGGGAAAGAGGAGAAAGAGAAGAGACAAGGGACGAATTTAGATAGGGACATATAGGAAAAGAAGAGAGAGATTGAGAGAGAGAGAGAGAGAGAGAGAGAGAGAGAGAGAAGGGGCAAGAAAGAAAAAGAAAGATTGGGCCATAGAAGAAATGAGAGAAATTAGAATCAAGGAATGGAGTCAGATTGGGATAAAGAAGAACAGAAAAGCAAAGAAAGAGTCAAAGAAAAAGTCAAACTGAAACAAAGCGGAAGAGTGAAAAAGAAAGCATGAGTGAGTGAAGGAGATCGTTTTTTATTAACCATTAGTTAGGATTTTTTAAAATTTTTACTTCGCTCGGGAATATAGAACGTTTGAACTGCTTTTATGCACTTTATTTTTGGAAAAGAAAACACTTATGCGAACACAAGTAAAATTGAATTAAAGCTTAATCTCTATACCTTCTCAGTCATTTTGAATGAAACTTGTATAAAAGAGGAACTACTACCCAAATACACACACACACACACACACACACACACACATATATATATGTGTGTGTTTTTTTTCCCCTGAGGAATTGTTTAAATCCAAACACTGAAAGAAATATATGATTGTAGGGAAGAGGACATATATAGAAGAAATTATGGACATGTTCTAAAACATAATTTATAATAAATATTCACTGCTCTATACACCATATATCGAGCACTGTTTTAAATTAATGTTTTGGATAGAAAAAATTTTTCTTTTTCTCTCCTCATTCTAAACTCACTCAGATATATATATATATATATATATATATATATATATATATATATATATAATCATATCACCCCCAAGCAAGGCATTTTATTGCCACTGTTCTGTAGGGTTTTACATAGGAGGAAAGTTATGAGAAAGAGTGACAGGTTATAGGGGGTGTCAGAAAGAGTGTATGAAAAATTTGACTATGACCATAAAGTGAGGGATCAGTTTATATATTCATTTTAATGTAGAATTGATCCCCCACTTTATATCTACATTATAACAGTATAGAAATTTTTTTTTATAACCATATTGCCCCAAGCAAAGCATTTTACTGCCACTGTTTTGCAGGGGGGTTACATAGGAGGAAAGTTATGAGAAAGAGTGACAGGTTATAGGGGGCGTCAGAAAGTGGGTAAGAGAAGGATGAGAATACTGATGAGAGTGGAGTGGACGGAGAATGGAGGATGAGAGAGAGAATGCAGGTTAGTGAGATAGGAGATGACTATTGACTTTACATTTGAATTCTTGAAGATTGTAGCTGTCGGGAAAGCAAGTAAATGGAAGGGAATTTCATAGGCGGGAAGTGCATGAAAAGATGCTGATGGAGTAGAATTTGCGTTTACAATTTATCGGTTTCACAGTAAAAGGGTGGGACCTTGTTGTTAATCTTGTGGCTTGAGTAAATTCATATATAGAGGTCACCAGAGCAGAAGCCGTGAAAGTATTTGTAGAAGAAACACAAGGAAGCCACACTGCATCGGTGAGAAAGTGACTGTATCCTTGCTGCCAAGTCGGGATCAATCACATTACAAATTCTCTGTTGGATTTGGTTGAGGACACCTAGGTAGATAGCAGGGGCACCTGACCAGATGTGGCAGCAATATTCAGTGCATGGGCAGATGGTAGATTTATTTTTGTGCAGGATTGTTTTGGATGGATAAAACTTCCTGGCCCTACAGAGAGAACTGACATTTTTAGCTGCAGATTTAGCTATGGATTTTATATAGTCATTCCACTTGAGGTCTGTTGTAAGAGTTAATCTATATTCTTTCAAGCACTGGCAGCATGAGCTGTGGAACTGTTTACGGTAATAGGCAGCTGCTGCATCAAGTGTTGTGGCCTTAAAAGTCATTTTTACTTTTCCCACAGGTAGTTTCCCTCAAATACATAGACTCAGTAGCCATACTCAAACATGAAGTGACAGCCATCATCTAAACATATATATATATATATATATAACAGCCAAGCTTTACAAAGGTAACAAAATATGTAGACTGTGCCAGGAAAAAAGTTAGCGATTAAGCTATTCCCAAACAAAAATGAATTATTAAATGAAAGAATAGAATTTATGACTAAGTGTAACCATGCCATAAAATACCTATCAGGGTCATACAACCATGGATGATGTTGGGATGCCCGCGCCTATTCGGCTATAATGGACTATTCCATTACTATGTAAAGTAATGGTGGCATCTACATAGGAGAGTTTGCCAAGCAGCCGTATCGACAAGTCAGTCGTAGACTTCCAGTGACGACCCGGAAGTACCCATTGCTCATACTACGTCTTACGACGGTTGAGACGATTAACCTTTATTCTTGTATTGGATACTAATAACCTTTGTAAATACTATTTGCACGGAATACAACAATTAACCTATTCCTGTTGTTGAGTTATTTATTCTTACTCATGACACAACAGATGAAAACATTATAATTTCTTGGAAATTTAAACATTGCACATTCAAAATTTCTTTGTTATGTGAGCATTAAAAAAAAATCACCATTACGTGGTGAGCGAGTGTTTTGAAAAAAAACCCCAGTAAAATCAGTTATTGCAAATTGGCTGAAGACACCATATGGTAGAAACCTAGGTTGAGTAATAACTCACTTACAAATGAAGAATATATATATATATCTTTTTCCATTGTTTACATGTAAAATACATTACATGCTATGATATCGACCTTTCTCTCAGTTGTGCCTATGGCCTGGTGGGTGAATATCCGACTGTTTTCAAATCAGTTGGGTTTCAGTCACAGCTTGAGGCAAAACACTATAGTTAATCTAGCTGCACTGAAGAGTTGTGATACAGTGCAACAGGCTTGTTTGTGGATGCTTTATTTGTTTATATATATATATATATATATATATATATATATATATATATATATATTGAGAGGAAAACTGAACACATAATTAAACAATTGATTATGTGTTAAATTTTTCGCTCAATATATTTCCTCTGGATAATATCCATTGATCTCTCTATTTTTATCTAATCAATATTTTATATTAATTAGATAAAATCTTTTGGATTATCCTCTCCATCTTCAGGGGTTTCCATTCTCTTACAGATAGATAGATAGATAGATAGATAGATATGAACAGATTGAGATAGATAGATAGATAGATATGAACAGATTGAGATAGATAGATAGATAGATATGAACAGATTGAGATAGATAGATAGATAGATAGATAGATAGATAGATAGATATGAACAGATTGAGAGAGATAGATAGATAGATAGATAGATATGAACAGATTGAGAGAGATAGATAGATAGATAGATAACAGATTGAGATAGATAGATAGATATGAACAGATTGAGATAGATAGATAGATAGATAGATAGATAGATAGATAGATATGAACAGATTACATAGATAGATAGATATGAACAGACTGGCATAGATAGATAGATAGATAGATATGAACAGACTGGCATAGATAGATAGATAGATAGATAGATAGATATGAACAGATTGAGATAGATAGATAGATAGATAGATAGATAGATAGATATGAACAGATTGAGATAGATAGATAGATAGATAGATAGATAGATAGATAGATAGATATGAACAGATTGAATAGATAGATAGATAGATAGATAGATAGATAGATAGATATGAACAGATTGAGATAGATAGATAGATAGATATGAACAGAGATTGATAGATAGATAGATATGAACAGATTGAGATAGATAGATAGATAGATATGAACAGATTGAGATAGATAGATAGATATGAACAGATTGAGATAGATAGATAGATAGATAGATAGATAGATAGATAGATATGAACAGATTGGCATAGATAGATAGATATGAACAGACCGGCAGATAGATAGATAGATAGATATGAACAGACTGGCATAGATAGATAGATAGATAGATATGTACAGACTAGCATAGATAGATAGATAGATAGATATGTACATATATAGATAGATAGATAGATAGCTAGATATGTACAGACTAGTGATAGATAGATAGATAGATAGCTAGATATGTACAGACTAGCATAGATAGATAGCTAGATATGTACAGACTAGCATAGATAGATAGATAGATAGATAGATAGATAGATAGATATGAACAGACTGCGATAGATAGATAGATATGAACAGACTGGTATAGATAGATAGATATGAACAGACTGGCATAGATAGATATGAACAGACTGACATCGATAGATAGATAGATAGATAGATAGATAGATAGATAGATAGATAGATAGATATGAACAGACTGGCATAGATAGATAGATAGATAGATAGATAGATAGATAGATAGATATGAACAGACTGAGATAGATAGATAGATAGATAGATAGATAGATAGATAGATAGATAGATAGAATATTAATCTCGTGATTACTTGTATTTAGAGGAGATACCCTGTTTTTATTTTAAACAGTCCCTATATTATGTTAATCAGTGTTCGTTCAGAGAAACATTAATCCAGCCTGACCTCCTTAATCTCTTACTCTGTGACCCAACTATTCTCATGGTCTGGTACTATTTTGGTATCATTAAGTGACTACAAGGGCAGTGCCACATGTTGTTTACAACTTTTGGTAGCAGCAGGGTGTTTTGGTGATATGGACTTCTCATACATAGCTGCATATTTGTTCATTCAGGAAAGTAACTCTCTGTTATTTTTGGGTTATAGGCTTTCTTTAGCCTTTGTATTTAATAAAACAATAGACAAAATCCTTGTTTGGAAGCATTAATCATTGTTTTATTTCCCATTTCAAACTTTGTTCTATCTTTGATAACACAGTAATATATATATATATATATGTGGTAGTGACCTGCTACCAAGGTTAGCAGGTTAAGGAGAGTGGATGGTATTTTCTGTGTATTAATTTGAAAATAATTATAAAATTAAATCATAGAAATATAAAAATTGTTTTCAGTCCTATAATACCATATTTTTTTTATAATATCATGTAATTTGTTCCTATAATACCATGTTATTTTTCCTATAATGTTATTTTTCCTATAATATCATGTTATTTGTTCCTATAATACCATGTTATATTTTCTATAATATGATATTTTTCCTATAATACCATGTTATTTTTCCTATAATATCATGTTATTTGTTCCTATAATACAATGTTATATTTTCTATAATATGATATTTTTCCTATAATACCATGTTATTTTTCCTATAATATCATGTTATTTGTTCCTATAATACCATGTTATTTTCCTATAATATGTTATTTGTTCCTATAATACCATGTTATTTTTCCTATAGTACCATGTTATTTTTTCCTATAATATGTTATTTTTTATATCATGCTATTTGTTCCTATAATACCATGTTATTTTTCCTATAATATCATGTTATTTTTCCTATAGTACCATGTTATTTTTCCTATATCATGTTATTTGTTCCTATAATACCATGTTATTTTTCCTGTAATATGTTATTTTTCTATTATATCATGTTATTTGTTCCTATAATACCATGTTATTTTTTCTATAATATGTTATTTTTCCTATTATATCATGTCATTTGTTCCTATAATACCATGTTTTTTTTTCCTATAATGTGTTATTTTTCCTATAGTACCATGTTATTTTTCCTATAATATCATGTTATTTGTTCCTATAATACTATGTTTTTTTTCCCCGATAATATGTTATTTTTCCGATAACATCATGTTATTTTGCCAATAATACCATGTTGTTTTTGTCCACTTATTATGCTACAAGCACAGTTCTGGTGTTCAATTTTTGAAAAATATTTGGAAGCATGCAAGAAAAATTTGTGGTGTAATGGATATCAGCTCGGAATGAGAAATTGTAGAACCAAGTTCAATTCCAGTCAAATTCACTTCATTGACTTTAGCCTTTGTATTTCCTAGAGCAATAAACAAAACCTTGTTTGAAAGCATTAATGATCGTTTCATTTTTCTTTTCTAAACATTATTTTACCTTTGATAACACAGCAATATACTGCCTGCAGTGAGTAAAATGTCAACTAAATTGTGCGAAAATGAAAATTATACTGACATTTAATTTTAACAATTCACCAAAATTGTACAAAAAATATCTTAAATACTAAAGAGTAAATTTATTCAATAAGATCAGAACAACCACAGCCTCCAGAAGACTTCGAAATATCCTGTAACTCTTCTGGACAGTCTCCTTGATGAATGTTGCCATAATCCTTGTCTTCAGTTCATCTTTGGTGTTACAAAGAGTTCTGTATGCCTCTCAACTGTGTCTCACACATAATGATCAAGGAGTTCCAGACTGGGGAGTTAACTAAACTTATTTATAAATGGAACTTTGTCTGTGTGTGTGTGTGTGTCCGTTAACTATAAACTCCGAAGCAGCTGAACAGAGTTTCTTGAAAATTTACACTGTTGTACTATAAGTGTCTGTGAGTGTTCTTAGCTAGGTTTTGTGTCGAGGTACCCCCGATAAATATTGAAAATCGATAATCGAAAAAATCAAGTTATAGAAGGAGTGGTCCGATTTTAATCAAATTTGATACACAAAGAGATAAGAAACGATATTCAGAAGTTTCAAGCTTGCAGTTCTTACAATAATGTAGAAAATCAATAATATATATATATAAAAGGCAAGATGTGTGTGTGTGTGTGTGTGTGTCTGTTTATCTGCCTGTATGTTTGTATTTTTTCAGCCCTTTTATTTTAGTTTTTGCTTTGGGTTTGGCTCTAAGTAGGTATAATTGTAGTTCTTAGTCTCAGCCATGATACCATTTACTCAGAGGACTTATTTAGCCTTTAAAATTCAGTTTACGACGAAAACAACTTATTTGATATCGATACCAGGAAATCAAAATTTGACTTACATCCATTCATTTTTCTTTCATTCTATGGTTTCGCTTTAACTGGAAACAACTATTGATTTTTAGTCTTTCGTGCCAACGTCCAAAGAGTCTGAGCTCCAGGACTATGGATTAGTTTTAAAGCTTTCATTACACCCGGGCAATGCCGGGCTGTACTGCTGGTTAATAATAAGACTGATAATATAGTTACTTCATCATTTTGTATCATGAACTGCTTTAAAAGACACCCAACAGGTTTATGGTTCGTCTTGTAATTATTGATGTGATTGTAAAGGTTTCTTTGTAATAATGTCTGGCATAAGGACTTGTTGATGTTACCAATTACATTAATTTGGCCTCATAAATTATATCTGGAAACTTCACAATATTATATTTTGTGATTAGATAAGACTCAAGGCTCAAGAAATAAAAATGAAATAACAGCGCCAATTGTAACCAAAATAATATGTATTAATAAATATACAATAGTTTGAGAAAGCATGTATATAACTGTGTACAAAAGTGTAGAAGAAGAAAGAGTTTTCTCCCATAGACTGTAGAGAAAGTTAAATGTTCTTTGGAAGGTTGTTTGAAATAAAATTTGTTCTGAAAGGAAGACTAATGTACATACTTTTCTGTATATTGGAGGTGGTCACATGTCCCCACAATGACCTTCTGCCATTGGGCTCCCATGAAGTTACATATATGTGTGTGTACATATTTATGGGAGATGATTTTGCATGACATCGATTGCTACCTGCAATCGAGTGGAGGTCTGTATATTGAGTAAAAAAGATTATGACATATGTCCCCATGATAGCTGACTGCTATTGGGACTTAATTGGAGCTGTATGTGCGAGTGAAAATGGACGCATGTCCCCAGCTACCTTAAGATGCTTGTGTGAGTGCACTGTTTATATAGTCACATCTGGATGTGCAGGAAAACTGGATTTATAATATTAACTGATCATCTTGTTTGCAACAAGACGATCAGTTAATATTAACCCATCATTGTTTGACAGCGTGGCCGTATTTTGTTAATGCATGTATGTATGTGGGTATGAATGATGGTGAGACTATATTATCAACATCATCAGAAACTCAGCAATATTGAAACTTGACAAATATTCTTTCATTTTCCTATTACTCAGGTTCTTTGAGAAATCAAGTTTCATTTTCTGTTTTAAGCTTGTTCTACCTTTGATCACAGCAATATACTGGGTTCATGGATAAAATGTCATCTAAATTATGCCAAAATGACAATTACACTGATATTTCATTTCAACACGTCTATTGTACAGGTGTAGAGGCTCATCCCTATTTCCCTGTTTAGGATGTAGTTTCCGGCTTTCTCTTTTCCAATCTTTTCACTTTTCTTTTTCTTATTTTTTATTTTTTATTTTTTTTTCAATTGGAGTAGATAGACTAAACTATCGCCCGGTTTACACTCCACCCACGTCTATTGTACAGGTGTAGAGGTTCATCCCTTATTCCCTGTTTAGGATGTGGTTTCCGGCTTTCTCTTTTCCAATCTTTTCACTTTTCTTTTTCTTATTTTTTATTTTTATTTTTTTTTTCAATTGGAGTAGATAGACTAAACTATCGCCCAGTTTACACTCCACCCACGTCTATTGTACAGGTGTAGAGGTTCATCCCTTATTCTCTGTTTAGGAGGTGTGGTTTCCGGCTTTCTCTTTTCCAATCTTTTCACTTTACTTTTTCTTATTTTTTATTTTTTATTTTTTTTCAATTGGAGTAGATAGACTAAACTATCGCCCGGTTTACACTCCACCCACGTCTATTGTACAGGTGTAGAGGTTCATCCCTTATTCCCTGTTTAGGATGTAGTTTACGGCTTTCTCTTTTCCAATCTTTTCACTTTTCTTTTTCTTATTTTTTATTTTTTATTTTTTTTCAATTGGAGTAGATAGACTAAACTATCGCCCGGTTTACACTCCACCCACGTCTATTGTACAGGTGTAGAGGTTCATCCCTTATTCCCTGTTTAGGATGTGGTTTCCGGCTTTCTCTTTTCTAAATCTTTTCACTCTTGCGTAGCCCCCTGCACATCAGTGGCGTTACCGCCTTGCTTGGGGTGATATGATTAAAAAAAAAAAAAAAGAAGAAATATTTACCAAAATCACTCAATTTCTTTATGAAATCAAGCTTCATTTCTACAAGTACAAAGTGTTACAAACAAGTGTCAATGATTATCTTGCAACACAAATCCATATTCTAAATACCAGCAATATTGAAACTTTACAAATATTCTTTCATTTTCCCATTACTCAGGTTCTCTGGGAAATCAAGCTTCATTTCTGCAATCAATTAGGCTGGTATGAGGAAGACACATTAATAGATGAAGACAAAGAGATTTTCTATAATTGCTTATTTCTTCTACTGTAAAATATTTTATAATTACTGTGTTTTGGTTAAAACATGCAAACTGAATTCTTTAATCCAACATGTTTTTTTAATTAGCCACCATCAGTTTGTTAAGCTGAACCATACATTGTTTACAACATTCCACAGCAGCAGAGTGTTTTAGTAATATGTTTTTTCTCAATTGTTGTATATAGCTCCATATTTACACATTCAAGATTGTAAGTATATATTTTGTGGGGAAAGTATGCTTTTATTAGTCTTTGTGTTGCATGAAAACCTTGTTTAGAAACATTAATGATTGTTTTATTTTCTGTTTTAAGCTTCGTTCTACCTTTGATCACAGCAATATACTGGGTGCGATGGATAAAATGTCGTCTAAATTATGCCAAAATGACAACTACACTGACATTTTATTTTAACAGATATATTTACCAAAATTGCACAAAAATATCTTAAATACTAAAAAGTAAATTTATTCAATAAAATCACCACTGGAGTTAACCACGGCCTCCAGACAAATTTGGAATCTCTTGCAACTCTTTTAGACAGTCTTTTCGTTTAAGTTGATAAATGTTGCCATAATCCTTGTTTTCAGTTCATCTTTGGTGTGACAAGAAGTTTTGTTTGTCCCTTGCTCAACTGTAAGTGGGTTGCAGTCTGGGGAGTTACGTAACCAGATGTACGAGGTGATTTGGTCTCAGAAATTGTCCAACAGCCACGAATGGGTTCGCTTGCTTCTGTGCCATATTTTATAGTTACTGTGTTTTGGTTAAAACATACAGACTGAATTTTTTAATCCAACATGTTTTTTTGAATCAGCCACTATCTGTTTGTTAAGCTGAACCATACATTGTTTACAAGATTCCACAGCAGCAGAGTGTTTTAGTAATATGTTTTTTCTCAATTGTTACACATAGCTCCATATTTACACATTCAAGATATTAAGTATATATTTTGTGGGGAAAGTATGCTTTTATTAGTCTTTGTATTGCATGAAAACCTTGCTTGAATGCATTACTGATTGTTTTATTTTCTGTTTTAAGCTTCGTTCTACCTTTGGTGACATAGCAATATATATTTAGAATGAGCTGGTATGACTATGTTCACATACAGTTTGTTTTTACGAATGATTTTAGAGATCATTTGGCATTTTCTGAGGTAGGACTGTGAAGAAAAGGTGTTATCTAGCAGGGATTGAACCTGCATTCTCTATTGTAAGAGAAACCACTGTTCAATCCAGCTTGCTTTACCACTTGACTAATATGAGCATCACAATTCAGCAAGGTTGTGGTGCAGTGGATATTGGCTCAGAATGAGAAAATGGGGAGCCAAGTTCAAACGCCAGCTGAATTTCTTGCATTCACTTATGCACAAATGTAATATAACAATCCCGCCCCACCCGAGGAAGTGAGGAAGCGGGGGCGTTTTCCGGCCATTGAAAGGAACGGATGGTTGTTTGACCTTATTTCCGGCAGTAGCGGAAATGGCTACAAGAGGCAAACAGAACAGGTGTCTCTGAGAATTACGTAGGCGTCGCGTGGGCGTCGCGTGATCAAGGCAAAGCCGGAAGAAACAAGTCCCGGTTTTGGAAGATATATAAAGACTGCGAAAACACGGATTCGCCAGTCAGACAGACGAGTCTAGGCAGAGAGACAGAGGCAGACAGTCCGAACAGACCGAGACCAGAGGGGAACAGATACGACACCCCCCGTCAACCCCCATTAGAAGCGCGCTCTCAATTCTCTGTCCTTGTGCCACACGGTCCATCGTCATCAATAAAAATATTATTATATATTTTCATATACATGCTTGTTTGGTGTTTGTCGCTATATAACACAAATACCCTTGGGTAAAGTATTAATCCCTTTTTCCCCTCCAGTTATGTGTTAAATAATAGGACAAATTGGGTTCTATAGCCTTGGCTAGCAACCAATCTACTGCAGAAAGCAATGGCCACCTACTGCGGGATAATATTCTGCCCAGTCAGTCATGTCTCTTTCAAGACATGATTGCTCAAGCGTGTATCACATATGGCACTTAACTGACTGAATAAAATAGTTGGAGACATGATTAAGGTTTTTACTGGTCATAAAGTGGGGGATCGGTTTTTATCTTTATGAAGTAATAAACTGATCACCCACTAATTACTACTTAATAATATAATACATCTCTTCTCCCTGAAGCTATGAGTCAAGTAACAGGACAGATTGGGTTCTATAGTCTTGACTAGCAATCAGTCCACTGCAGAAAACAATGGCCACCTACTGCAGGATAATCTCCTGCCCAGTCAGTAATGTCTCTTTCAAGACATGATTACCCAAGC
Source organism: Ascarosepion bandense (assembly GCA_037127315.1). Taxonomy (NCBI): domain Eukaryota; kingdom Metazoa; phylum Mollusca; class Cephalopoda; order Sepiida; family Sepiidae; genus Ascarosepion; species Ascarosepion bandense. Next base: position 212,618 of record JBBBDQ010002613.1, read on the forward strand.
GTGTATCACGTATGGCACTTAACTGACTGTCTGATTGTTTTCCACTTTTAAGGAAAGCAAACTTCCTCAGTCAGATTATTTTTCCTGAAGGCTCATATTTGCTTGGTTTAAATGTAAAAAATGCAATTGCAACAGAATTAACGGATTCGTTTTTAATGTAAAAATATTATTTCTTCCAACTTATTGTAAGTTTGTTTAAGAACATATCAACAACATATCAACAACATATCAACAACATATCAACATAAACATATCAACAACATATCAACAACATATCAACAACATATCAACATAAACATATCAACAACATATCAACAACATATCAACATAAACATATCAACAACATATCAACAACATATCAACAACATATCAACATATCAACATATCAACATGTGGTTCATCTAATGCCTAAATTTAATTTTCTTGCTAGCATTGAAGCAATAAAAATACGATATATGATATTCTGCTTTCACAATTGAATACATGGTTGATAATACTCATATTTTGTGTATGTATAAGTTTCTATAGACATAATTACTAAAACTGGCAATATGTGTGTTTTATATTGTATTGTTAAAATTATATTTTGGAATGTATTTAGATTTAAAATAAATTATTATTCCATGGGAAAATGTGAGCATGAAAAGTGATATTCTTAAGATTATATTAAACCTGGAAAAGAACAGGACAAATTATTAAACCTGGAAAAGTAAAGAACAAGATATTCTAGTGAAGTGTAAAAAAAAAAATTTAATTTCATTTATTTGTTTAACGGTATATCAACACATGTAATTCCGAAATTTAATTTTCTTAGGGGCTTTAAAGTAATAAATATGTGATATATGTTATTCTGTTTTCACAATTGAATACATGGTAGATGAGACTCAGATTTTGTGCATGTATATGTTTCTATAGACATAATTACTAGAACCGGCGATATGTGTGTTTTATATTGTATTGTTAAAGTTATATTTTGGAATATATTTTGATCAGATTATTATTACATGGAAAAATGCACGCATGAAAAGTGATATTCTTAAGATTATATTAAACCTGGAAAAGAACAGGACAAATTATTAAACCTGGAAAAGTAAAGAACAAGATATTCTAGTGAAGTGTAAAAAAAAAAATTTAATTTCATTTATTTGTTTAACGGTATATCAACACATGTAATTCCGAAATTTAATTTTCTTAGGGGCTTTAAAGTAATAAATATGTGATATATGTTATTCTGTTTTCACAATTGAATACATGGTAGATGAGACTCAGATGTTGTGCATGTATATGTTTCTATAGACATAATTACTAGAACCGGCGATATGTGTGTTTTATATTGTATTGTTAAAGTTATATTTTGGAATATATTTTGATCAGATTATTATTACATGGAAAAATGCACGCATGAAAAGTGATATTCTTAAGATTATATTAAACCTGGAAAAGAACAGGACAAATTATTAAACCTGGAAAAGAACAGGAAGCAAAAACTAGGAAATTTCTTACTTAAAAATATTGCAGTTAAAAATAATTCAAATTTTGCTTTTAGCAGCAATATTTTAAATAAGACATTTCTTATTGTTTACTTCAGTAGAATATCTTGTCCTTTACTTTTCCAGGTTTAATAACTTGTCCTGTTCTTTTCCAGGTTTAATATAATCTTAAGAATATTACTTTTCAGGCACGTATCGACAAACAGCAACTTGTTGTAACTCAGTATTTCAGTCTCTCGTTTGTTTAACAGCATATCAACACCATATGGGTCATTTAATGCCAAAAATTAATCTTTTTTGCCGTCTTGAACTAATAAAAATACCATATATGTTATTCTACTTTCACAATTGAATACATGGTAGATGATACTCAGCTTTTGTGCATATACAGGTTTGTGGACACATAATTACTAAAGGTGTGTTTTATTTTGTTGATCTTTGTTTTTAAAATGAACGAAGAAAAATTATTTTATGAAAAGAAATTTCAGATTTATATCATCAAGCAATACTTTCAATAGTTCTGTTGAAGGTTTTGTCTTGTTTGTTTTTTATAAAATATCAAACATTCTTTGATTTTCAAAATATTGCTGACTATAGAATTTCTGAAGCAATTAAAACAAAAGACAAAAATTATTATCAGACACTTTTACCAATTTACAGTTTCCCAGAACTAAAATTGAGTGAAATTCAAACATGGCGGATAAATTCCTCTCCTCAATTTTTAGCAACGATTCGAATGGGCTGCTCGCTGCTGACCATGTTTAAGAAAACTATCCTTGAATCAGGTGCTAAGGGGCAGCATTTTAATGTTTGAGAGAAGCCTTCTAAGCCAATCGTATTGCAGTACCCACCTCCCATAAAGAAAACACAAGATATACAAAAAGCTGTGGAAATCCCTTCCGTTTACTTGCTTCCCCAACAGCTACAATCTCCAAGAATTTAAATGCAAAGTCAATAGTCATCTCCTATCTCACTAACCTGCATCCTCTCTCTCTCTCTCTCTCTCTCATGCTCCTTTCTCCGTTCACTCCTCTCTAATTGGTAATCTCATCCTTCTGTTATCCACTTCCTGACAGCCTCTATAACCTGTGACTCTTTCTCATAACTTTCCTCCTTTGTCACCCCCTGCATAACAGTGGCAGTAAACTGCATTGCTTGGGGTGATATGATTATGTAAAAAAAGATAGATAGATAGATAGATAGATAGCTACAATCTCCAAGAATTTAAATATAAAGTCAATAATCATCTCCTACCTCACTAACCTGCATCCTCTTTCTCATGTTCCTTTCTCCGTTCAATCCACTCTCATCAGTATTCTCATCCTTCCCTTACCCACTTCCTGACACCCCCTATAACCTGTCACTCTTTCTCATAACTTTCCTCCTATGTAACCCCCCTGCACAACAATGGCAGTAAAATGCCTTGCTTGGGGTCATGCGATTATAAAGAAAAACAAATTCTATACTATTATCATGTGGATATAAAATTGGGGATCAATTCTTCATTACAATCAATATATAAACTGATCCCTCACTTTATGACCACATTCAAATTTCTCTTACCCACTTCCTGACATGCCCTATAATCTGTCACTCTTTCTCATAACTTTCCTTCTATGTAACCCCCTGCACAACAGTTGCAGTAAAATGCCTTGCTTGGGGCAATACGATGATAAAAAAGAAAACAAAAAAAGTTTTTTTGAAATTTTCCACTGAAGCAAACATTTCATTTCTCCTCAATAAAAAACACTCCCCTTTTTTGTTTTGATTTATCATTCAAATTTAAGACCTTTTCAAATTCAAAGCATAAGATTATGGAGAATGACAAATCAGGGTAATTGAGCACCTAAATTATTGAAAAAGAATATAGAAAAACGTTTTGTTTTCTGAAATTTAACCTTTACATCATCAAATAACAAATTCAAAAGCTTTGTTCAATGATCAATTTATTCCAATATTTTGATAAAAAAAAAAGTGAATTTTTATGTTTCTGACAGGCTGCACATTTATTTTTTTGTCGCTAACTCCAAAAGCTGGATTAAAATAGATATAGTTGTAAAAGGTTGGGATTATTTGGGCCAAAAAAGGATTGTCAAATTTAGGAGAATCGGCCCAGTAGCAGGAAGTCTTTAATATTGTTGCTGCTAAAACCATAAATACAACTTTTAATATCTGTCTATATTTTTGAGATGAGTTATTTTAACTATTTACACTATTTAGATTGTTCGGGCTGTTGTCCTCATCTTTATTGTGATATTCACAATGTTTCGGTTGTTGTACACTCCAGCCTTCTTCAGGATCTGTCTATATTTATGAGATCAGGTATTGTAATTATTTACTCTATTTACATTATTCAGACTATTATTCTCATCTTTATTGCCATATTAGCAATGTTTCAGTTGTCGTACGCTCCAGCCTTCTTCAGGATTTGTCTATATTTCTGAAATGAATTATTTTAACTATTTACTCTATTTGCATTATTCAGACTATTATTCTCATCTTTATTGCCATATTAGCAATGTTTCAGTTGTCGTACGCTCCAGCTTTCTTCAGGATTTGTCTATATTTCTGAAATGACTTATTTTAACTATTTACTCTATTTACATTATTCAGACTATTATTCTCATCTTTATTGCCATATTAGCAATGTTTCAGTTGTCGTACGCTCCAGCCTTCTTCAGGATTTGTCTATATTTCTGAAATGACTTATTTTAACTATTTACTCTATTTACATTATTCAGACTATTATTCTCATCTTTATTGCCATATTAGCAATGTTTCAGTTGTTGTACGCTCCAGCCTTCTTCAGGATTTGTCTATATTTCTGAAATGACTTATTTTAACTATTTATTCTATTTACATTATTCAGACTATTGTCTTCATTTGTTTTTGTTATATTTATGATATTTTGGCCATTGTACATCCCAGCCTTCTTCATATATTGTTATATATTTTTAGAATTGCTTACCAAGCTTATCTATCAAAATGGCCCAGTGGATAGCAGCATTGGTTGAAGTCATCCAGTGATTTGACTCAGAGTTGTAAGTTCAATACCTGGCGACAGCAGAGGTGAACGAAAAACTTGGAGAGCTGAGTTACTAAAGGGAAATAACAGAAACTGAGAATTCTGGAAGAGGCATGGAATGTGGAAGTAGAACAATGTAAATAGTTGTTGGGATGCCCGCGCCTATTCGGCTAAAATGGACTATTCCATTACTATGTAAAGTAATGGTGGCATCTACGTAGGAGAGTGTGCCGAGCAGCCGATCGACAAGTCAGTCGCAGACTTCCGGTGACGACCCGGAAGTACCCATTGCTCATACTACGTCTTACGACGGTTGAGAGGATTAACCCTTATTCTTGTATCGGATACTAATAACGTTTGTAAATACTATTTTCATGGAATACAACAATTAACCTATTCCTGTTGTTGAGTTATTTATTCTTACTCACGACATAACAATAGTGTAAATAAATATGACTTTGTTGAACATTGTATTTTTCACAGGTTTTGATCATTTAACGGATTCGGATATTCCTCAAACTTTACTTGTCTCTTCAAAATATTGCTGATTATTGATTTCTCTCTAGATAGATAGATAGATAGATAGATAATGATCAGACTGAGATAGATAATGATCAGACTGAGATAGATAGATAGATAGATAGATAGATAGATGGATTATGAACAAACTGAGATAGATAGATAGATAGATAGATAGATAGATAGATAGATAGATTATGAACAAACTGAGATAGATAGATAGATAGATAGATTATGAACAGACTTAGATAGATAGATAGATAGATAGATAGATAGATAGATTATGAACAGACTGAGATAGATAGATAGATAGATAGATAGTGAACAGACTAAGATAGATAGATAGATAGATAGATAGATAGATAGATAGTGAACAGACTGAGATAGATAGATAGATAGATAGATAGATAGATAGATAGAGAACAGACTGAGATAGATAGATAGATAGATAGATAGATAGATAGTGAACAGACTGAGATAGATAGATAGATAGATAGATAGATAGTGAACAGACTGAGATAGATAGATAGATAGATAGATAGATAGATAGTGAACAGACTGAGATAGATAGATAGATAGATAGATAGTGAACAGACTGAGATAGATAGATAGATAGATAGATAGATAGTGAACAGACTGAGATAGATAGATAGATAGATAGATAGTGAACAGACTGAAATAGATAGATAGATAGATAGTGAACAGACTGAAATAGATAGATAGATAGATAGATAGATAGTGAACAGACTGAGATAGATAGATAGATAGATAGTGAACAGACTGAGATAGATAGATAGATAGATAATGAACAGACTGAGATAGATAGATAGATAGATAATGAACAGACTGAGATAGATAGATAGATAGATAGATAGATAGATAGATAGATAATGAACACACCGAGATAGATAGATAGATAGATAGATAGATAGATAATGAACACACTGAGATAGATAGACAGATAGATAGATAGATAATGAACAGACTGAGATAGATAGATAGATAGATAGATAGATAATGAACAGACTGAGATAGATAGATAGATAGATAGATAGATAATGAACAGACTGAGATAGATAGATAGATAGATAGATAGATAGATAATGAACAGACTGAGATAGATAGATAGATAGTGAACAGACTGAGATAGAGAGATAGATAGATAGATAGATAATGAACAGACTGAGATAGATAGATAGATAGATAGATAGATAGATAATGAACAGACTAAGATAGATAGATAGATAGATAGATAGATAAAGAACAGACATAGATAGATAGATAGATAGATAGATAGATAGATAATGAACAGACATAGATAGATAGATAGATAATGAACAGACATAGATAGATAGATAGATAGATAGATAGATAGATAATGAACAGACATAGATAGATAGATAGATAGATAGATAATGAACAGACATAGATAGATAGATAGATAGATAATGAACAGACATAGATAGATAGATAGATAGATAATGAACAGACATAGATAGATAGATAGATAGATAATGAACAGACATAGATAGATAGATAGATAGATAGATAGATAATGAACAGACATAGATAGATAGATAGATAAATAATGAACAGACATAGATAGATAGATAGATAGATAATGAACAGACATAGATAGATAGATAGATAGATAGATAATGAACAGACATAGATAGATAGATAGATAGATAGATAATGAACAGACATAGATAGATAGATAGATAGATAATGAACAGACATAGATAGATAGATAGATAGATAGATAGATAGGTAATGAACAGACATAGATAGATAGATAGATAGATAATGAACAGACATAGATAGATAGATAGATAGATAGATAGATAGATAGATAGATAGATAGATAATGAACAGACATAGATAGATAGATAGATAGATAGATAATGAACAGACATAGATAGATAGATAGATAGATAGATAGATAATGAACAGACATAGATAGATAGATAGATAGATAATGAACAGACATAGATAGATAGATAGATAGATAATGAACAGACATAGATAGATAGATAGATAGATAATGAACAGACAATAGATAGATAGATAGATAATGAACAGACATAGATAGATAGATAGATAGATAATGAACAGACATAGATAGATAGATAGATAGATAATAACAGACATAGATAGATAGATAGATAATGAACAGACATAGATAGATAGATAGATAGATAATGAACAGACATAGATAGATAGATAGATAGATAGATAATGAACAGACATAGATAGATAGATAGATAGATAGATAATGAACAGACATAGATAGATAGATAGATAAATAATGAACAGACATAGATAGATAGATAGATAGATAGATAATGAACAGACATAGATAGATAGATAGATAGATAGATAATGAACAGACATAGATAGATAGATAGATAGATAGATAATGAACAGACATAGATAGATAGATAGATAGATAGATAGATAGATAATGAACAGACATAGATAGATAGATAGATAGATAGATAGATAGATAGATAGGTAATGAACAGACATAGATAGATAGATAGATAGGTAATGAACAGACATAGATAGATAGATAGATAGGTAATGAACAGACATAGATAGATAGATAGATAGATAATGAACAGACATAGATAGATAGATAGATAGATAGAGATAGATAGACAGATAGATAGATAGATAATGAACAGACATAGATAGATAGATAGATAGATAGATAGATAGATAATGAACAGATACATAGATAGATAGATAGATAGATAATGAACAGACATAGATAGATAGATAGATAGATAGATAATGAACAGACATAGATAGATAGATAGATAGATGAACAGACATAGATAGATAGATAGATAGATAATGAACAGACATAGATAGATAGATAGATAGATAGATAATGAACAGATATAGATAGATAGATAGATAATGAACAGATATAGATAGATAGATAGATAATGAACAGATATAGATAGATAGATAGATAATGAACAGACATAGATAGATAGATAGATAATGAACAGATATAGATAGATAGATAGATAATGAACAGACATAGATAGATAGATAGATAATGAACAGATATAGATAGATAGATAGATAATGAACAGACAGATAGATAGATAGATAATGAACAGACATAGATAGATAGATAGATAGATAGATAGATAATGAAACAGACATAGATAGATAGATAGATAGATAGATAATGAACAGACATAGATAGATAGATAGATAGATAGATAGATAGATAGATAATGAACAGACATAGATAGATAGATAGATAGATAATGAACAGACATAGATAGATAGATAGATAGATAATGAAATACATAGATAGATAGATAGATAAATAGATAGATAATGAACAGACATAGATAGATAGATAGATAGATAGATAATGAACAGAGATAGATAGATAGATAGATAATGAACAGAGATAGATAGATAGATAGATAATGAACAGAGATAGATAGATAGATAGATAATGAACAGAGATAGATAGATAGATAGATAATGAACAGAGATAGATAGATAGATAGATAGATAGATAGATAATGAACAGACATAGATAGATAGATAGATAGATAGATAGATAATGAACAGACATAGATAGATAGATAGATAGATAGATAGATAATGAACAGACATAGATAGATAGATAGATAGATAGATAATGAACAGACATAGATAGATAGATAGATAGATAGATAATGAACAGACATAGATAGATAGATAGATAGATAGATAGATAGATAATGAACAGACATAGATAGATAGATAGATAGATAGATAGATAGATAATGAACAGACATAGATAGATAGATAGATAGATAGATAGATAGATAATGAATGACATAGATAGATAGATAGATAGATAGATAGATAATGAACAGACATAGATAGATAGATAGATAGATAGATAGATAATGAACAGACATATAGATAGATAGATAGATAGATAATGAACAGACATAGATAGATAGATAGATAGATAGATAATGAACAGACAAGTAGATAGATAGATAGATAGATAGATAGATAATGAACAGACATAGATAGATAGATAGATAGATAGATAGATAATGAATGAAGATAGATAGATAGATAGATAGATAGATAATGAACAGACATAGATAGATAGATAGATAGATAGATAATGAACAGACATAGATAGATAGATAGATAGATAGATAATGAACAGACATAGATAGATAGATAGATAGATAGATAATGAACAGACATAGATAGATAGATAGATAGATAGATAGATAATGAACAGACATAGATAGATAGATAGATAGATAGATAGATAATGAACAGACATAGATAGATAGATAGATAGATAGATAGATAATGAACAGACATAGATAGATAGATAGATAGATAGATAATGAACAGACATAGATAGATAGATAGATAGATAATGAACAGACATAGATAGATAGATAGATAGATAGATAGATAGATAATGAACAGACAGATAGATAGATAGATAGATAATGAACAGACATAGATAGATAGATAGATAGATAGATAGATAATGGAACAGATATAGATAGATAGATAGATAGATAGATAGATAATGAACAGACATAGATAGATAGATAGATAGATAATGAACAGACATAGATAGATAGATAGATAGATAATGAACAGACATAGATAGATAGATAGATAGATAATGAAGAGACATAGATAGATAGATAGATAGATAGATAGATAGATAGATAGATAGATAGATAGATAGATAATGAACAGACATAGATAGATAGATAGATAGATAGATAATGAACAGACATAGATAGATAGATAGATAGATAGATAAATAAATACATAGATAGATAGATAGATAGATAGATAGATAATGAACAGACATAGATAGATAGATAGATAGATAGATAATGAACAGACATAGATAGATAGATAGATAATGAACAGACATAGATAGATAGATAGATAGATAATGAACAGACATAGATAGATAGATAGATAGATAATGAACAGACATAGATAGATAGATAGATAGATAATGAACAGACATAGATAGATAGATAGATAGATAGATAGATAATGAACAGAGATAGATAGATATAGATAAAGACAGACAGATAGATAGATACTAAATGAGATAGATAGATAGATAGATAATGAACAGACATAGATAGATAGATAGATAGATAAATACATAGATAGATAGATAGATAGATAGATACGAACAGACATAGATAGATAGATAGATAGATAGATAATGAACAGACATAGATAGATAGATAGATAGATAGATAGATACATAGACAGACAGATAGATAGATAGATACATACATAGATAGATAGATAGATAGATAGATAATGAACAGACATAGATAGATAGATAGATAGATAATGAACAGACATAGATAGATAGATAGATAGATAATGAACAGACAGATAGATAGATAGATAGATAGATAATACATAGATAGATAGATAGATAGATAGATAATGAACAGACAGATAGATAGATAGATAGATAGATAGATAAATAAATACATAGATAGATAGATAGATAGATAGATAGATAGATAATGAAACAGACATAGATAGATAGATAGATAGATAGATAGAAATCGAGAGATAGATAGATAGATAGATAATGAACAGAGATAGATAGATAGATAGATAATGAATGGATAGATAGATAGATAGATAGATAATGAACAGAGATAGATAGATAGATAGATAAATAAATACATAGATAGATAGATAGATAGATAAATAAATAGAGATAGATAGATAGATAGATAGATAGATAGATAGATAGAAACAGATAGATAGATAGATAGATAATGAAACAGAGATAGATAGATAGATAATGAACATAGATAGATAGATAGATAGATAATGGACAGACATAGATAGATAGATAGATAGATAATGAACAGACATAGATAGATAGATAGATAGATAATGAACAGACATAGATAGATAGATAGATAATGAACAGACATAGATAGATAGATAGATAGATAGATAATGAACAGACATAGATAGATAGATAGATAATGAACAGACATAGATAGATAGATAGATAGATAAATGCATCGAGATATAGATAGATAGATAGATAATGAATAGATAGATAGATAGATAGATAATGAACAGAC
>JBBBDQ010002614.1:0-32500 GCA_037127315.1 Ascarosepion bandense
CTTTTTTCTTGTTCCTCCGGTTGCTGCTTGGCTGGTTGGGCCTTTGGGGCCGGATTCCTGGTTGGGCAGGCCTTTGCAACATGGTCCGCCGCCCCACAGACCCAACAGCACGGCTTTCTGCCTTCCACCACGACAAATATAACTCGACCCCTGCAGGTGAGAATGTTCGGAATTTTGGAAATATTTTCCTTAGATAGAGTCACCTGCAGGGTCATGTCACCAGTTATTATTCCGGCCTTCGACCGCAGCGAGGAGACATTGGCCACCCTTCCGTAGTTAGCGAAAAAGGCGCCTACGTGGTCTTCTGCAATGTCCATAGGGACGCCATGCAGAGTGACCTTCAGTTTTCTCGTGCCCATGTATTCAGTATGGAACTGGAGAGTTTTTGTCTCCAGAACCACACCGATCAATCTTTTGGCCTCCTCAGCCGAGCCTAGCAGGACGTCCCATATGGCATTGCTCCTCCTCGCCACGGCCTTAGCATTCAATTTTAGTGCTGAAATTGCATCCTCAAACACGTCTCTAGTCACTCCGACTAACTTGTGCGTCTTGATGTCCTTTGTAAAAAGTGTGATGATACGCACTTCTATCTGGGCCAATTGTTCAGGCACTGAGACTAGCTCAGTTCCCTTTATGTATTGGGCATATTTCTCTTTCATCCCCTCATAGAAGTCTTCGTCCTTCATCGTAATTTTGCCCCCTGTCCACCCCGAAGTGGAGGGTACGGGGGATGCTGATGCTGTTGGAGGGGGATTAATCCGAGGCGGTAGAGCCCAATCCCCCTCCTTTCCTCCCACCGAGGCCGTGGTGGGAGGACTGACTTCTTCCGGCCTATTACAGGCCATCGCCACAAAGTGGCCGAACACCGGACACCTGCTTCTCCGGTGTTTCGCGTCTAATGACACTACTTTACGCAGGCCCGAGCTATAAACTCGGGCTGGAAAAACAGACTGTCCCAAGAACCAAAGTACAAGTAGATATCACTGCGGAACAACTACTGTCTTTAGCACTTGTAACCATTCACCACACAAACAAAAGTCTGGGGGGGGATGGCTAGTAAATTTTAATGCTTCTAAAACGAAGCTACTATCAATTAATCATCATAGACAATCGCACCGACCTCTCATTAGCATGGAACAGGCTTGCCTCCCAGAGAGTAAAACACTACGCCTCCTTGGTCTCACACTCTCAGCGGACCTCAAGTGGAATGACTATATCGAATCCATTGCTAAATCCGCTGCTATGAAAGTCGGTTCTCTGTGCAGGGCCCGGAAGTTTTTTTCCGTCTGAATCTATACTGCACATTTATAAATCTACCATCCGCCCGTGCATTGAATACTGTTGCCATATCTGGTCGGGTACCCCTGCTATTCTCCTTGGGCTTCTAGACAAGGTACAGCGGAGGATCTGTAATTTGATCTATACCGACTTAGCAGACCGCCTGCAGTCTCTCTCTCTCTCACTGTGTCACTTCTATAAATACTTTCACGGTTTCTGCTCCAATGAACTTAGATCACTGGTGCCCCCTAGGTTCGAATTTGCACGAGATACTAGATTAGCAACTAGATCCCACCCTTTTACAGTGTAACCGATAAAATGCAACCGCAACTTCTACTCCAACAGTTTCTTTTCTCGCACTTCTCGACTGTGGAATTCTCTTCCACATCACTGCTTCCCGGACGGCTACAATCTCCAGGAGTTTAAATGTAAGGTCAATAGACACCTCGTAACAAACTAACTTCCATTCTTTCAAACACACTAACTTCCATTATTTCAAACACTCTTCCCACCCACCCAACTATCTATCACCCACCTTCTGTCATTTCCTATATCTATCCACTCTTCCTATTTACCTCCCACTATGTAGCCCCAAGCGCAATAGTGGCAGTGGAATGCCTTGCTTGGGGTGAAATGATTAAAAAAAAAATCTCTCCTCTATACCATTCCTTTCTTTATTGCTATAACCATTTGCATTTTTATCTCTATGCCTAACCATCTATCTGCCTACCTACCTCTCTATATCTCCCCTCTTCTATCTCTCTTTTCTACTCTCTTTTTTCTATTTCACACTCTTGATTCTTCTCACTTTTTCTTTTTCCTATTTTTCATTTTTTTTATTTCTCTTTTGCTTTTTCTCTTTTTCTTCTACCGATTTTCTCATCAATATTTCTTCTCTCTCTCTCTCTATCTCACTCTCTCTCTCACTCTCTCTCTCTCTCTCACTCTCTCTCTCTCTCTCTCTTTTCTATTCTTCTTTTCTGTGCCGCTCTTGTTCTTTTTATTATCTATTTTCTTACCTACCTACCTACGAAGCTACCTACCTACCTACGTACCTACCTGTCTCTGTCTCACCCCTTCTAACTCTTTCTTCTCTCTTTTTCTTTTCCTTTTTATGTTTTGTTTCTCTTTATCTTTTTTCTACTTTATTCTTTACGTTCATTTCAATCTCTTTCTCTTTCTTTTAATTCCCCTTTATGTGCGTTGTGTTGCATTGGATATCGGATCGGAACGAGAAATCGGGGAGCCGAGTTCGAATTCCAGCCGAATTCATTGCATTTACTTACGCGCAAATACCCTTGGTAAAGGTATTAATCCGTCTACTCCTTCCAGTTATGTGTTAAATAACAGGACAGATTGGGTTCTATAGCCTTAGTAGGCAACCAGTCTACCGCAGAAAGCAATGGCAATCTACTGCAGGATAATCTTCTGCCCAGTCAGTCATGTCTCTTTCGAGACATGATCGCCCAAGCGTGTATCACGTATGGCACTTAACTGACTGAATCTAATATTTCTTAAAGCTGCGTAGTTTTCGTCACTCCATCTCCCTCTGTCTAGCTCTCTACTAAATATTTGCCCCTCCCACTGTACAGTTTCATCTCTCCATTTATTCCCATGCTTTCCTCTTCCTTTTACTCTCCTTCAATTTCGCTCTTTATTAATAGTATCTCTCATATGTATTTTTTCTCTTCTCTTGAACTTTCTTTCCCATACCTACCCACTCCTTCTTTCCTCCACCTCTCCCTCTCTCTATCTTAATCTCTCTTTTTTGTACACCAAGTTATTGACAGGGCAGTCTGGCCTCGGATCAAATGCATTTTGTTGTCATTTTAAAAGAATTGTGCCTCTATCTGAGCCAAAACTTGAAAGATGCATTAGATTTTCAGCCTATTGGAATCTGCCAGTAAGGAATCGGCACTGGCTTCAGTAATTTTCGTTGAAATGTGTGAGAATTCCCAAAGAACGGTTATTTGGCACAACCCAAAGGCTTTCTAGTCGAAAACAGAATATGCCGACAGGGATAATTACTTAGCAGATACTGTCAAATCATCTGCAAGACAGTTTTCGCTGAACAACAGTTGCTATAGAAACAGGGTCTGTAGATTTTCTCCTGCGTAAGTAGGTATTAGAAACATTTGGTTCTAAAAAACAGGCAGGTTAATAATTTCAACTCTTTGCTACTTATTGGTTACAATTGTAACATTTCTCTAAAATAATAGAGAATAATAATAAATTATTTTAGAGAAAGGCTACAATTGTAAACTTTCTATAAAATAATAGAGAATAATAATAAAATATTTTAGAGAAAGGCTACAATTGTTATCTTTCTATAAAATAATAGAGAATAATAATAAAATATTTTAGAGAAAGGCTACAATTGAAAACTTTCTATAAAATAATAGAGAATAATAATAAAATATTTTAGAGAAAGGCTACAATTGTTATCTTTTTATAAAATAATAGATAATTATAATAAAATATTTTAAAGAAAGGCTACAATTGTTATCTTTCTATAAAATAATAGATAATTATAATAAAATATTTTAGAGAAAGGCTACAATTGTTATCTTTCTATAAAATAATAGATAATTATAATAAAATATTTTAGAGAAAGGCTACAATTGTTATCTTTCTATAAAATAATAGATAATTATAATAAAATATTTTAGAGAAAGGCTACAATTGTTATCTTTCTATAAAATAATAGATAATTATAATAAAATATTTTAGAGAAAGGCTACAATTGTTATCTTTCTATAAAATAATAGAGAATAATAATCAATTATTTTAGAGAAAGGTTACAATTGTAACGTTTTTATAAAATAATAGAGAATAATAAATTATTTTAGAGAAAGATTACGATTGTAACATTTCTATAAAATAATAGAGAATAATACTAAATTATTTTAGAGAAAGGTTACAATTGTAACGTTCTTATAAAATAATAAAAAATAATAATCAATTATTTTAGAGAAAGGTTACAATTGTAGCGTTTCTATAAAATAATAGAGAATAATAAATTATTTTAGAGAAAGGCTACAATTGTTATCTTTCTATAAAATAATAGATAATTATAATAAATTATTTTAAAGTAATGTTACAATTTTAACCAATATTCAATAAAAGGTTAAGAGAATAATTTAATGGCGATTTTAAGATTTGACAGTCTTTTTCTATTTGCCGTGGTTCTTTCAGGGTATCGGCGATAATGCTTCTCCTCTAGATTTTCTGTCTGTTTCAACGCTAAAAATTTTATCTTTTTGCTACCTCAAACTCTTTTCTGCTAATCATTTACATTACTCGTTTGATGGTGGTGCCATCTACATAGATGCCTATTTGGGAAGTGATCACAACAGAAATATCATTTATAAAGATCGGGAAAACCTTAAGACGTAGAGCCTTAACGGGCACCTGCGTTCGTACGATAAGATATGGAAGCATGCCCATTGAAAACGATTTTTATTATACGATATGAAAAGAACGATTAGATTAAATCGAACAACGGCCTAGTTATACCATAGACTTGTAACTTGAAGACCTGCATGTCAAACCCTGTCAAATGCTTTCAAGATATCCAAGGCATCGGCTCTCTCTTCACCGTTCTTATCAAGAGCCTAATATATATATTCTGTGATGGCCGTTAGCACATCAGCGGTGAACCTGGCAAAGTGGAAACCATACTGATTGACAGAGAATAGGTTGTAGAATGTGAGATGATGAACCATTTCAGCATAGATAATAGCCCTGAACACATTGCTAAAAAGCATTTAAGAGGCAGATAGGGCAATAATTATAGGAATCACAGGGATCTCAGGAATTTTTAACAACTAAAATATTTAAAGGAAGACTTCCAACAATCAGGGAAGCAAGAAGCAGCCAGACAACAGTTATCGTGTTTGGAGATGACAGAAGAGAATTAAGGGAGACGTTTTGTTAGAACGATAACTAAAATTTTATCACTTCTTCTTGCCTTATGGGAAGCCCCGCAAGCTACTCAGTAATATTACTTTATCGTAATCAAATAAGCTTTTTATTAGATGGATACTTTTAAAATTTGCCTAGAACTTTTATTTTGAGGATTCTTTGTAATAATTCTCCAAAACTATTTTTCTATGTCGAATAAGAAGAATTTTGAATTTGTGAATGAGGATATATTTCAGTGCAACTGTAATGTCACTTCTGTTCACTGCAGTCATTTTTCAGATAGCTGTTTGACCAAATAGTATGAAGTTTCCGAGCGGCACTCTTAAAACAAAATTGGCTACAGTTTCCAAAATTGTATTGATGCATTTTTCTCTTTGATAATTTGATTTCATGAATTTAAGCGTACCATTAGTTTGGTGGCAATATTTCCTCATCTCACAGTTAAAATGGTTAGATGTAACCGTAAGTTCTATTCTCTGTCTCCTTTTCTAGCGGTTCTCGTTTGTGGAACTCTCTTGTGGCTCATTGCTTTCAATTCAACTTTAAAAATGTAAATGTCTATCTTTATTTTTTGTCCTATTAATTCCTGTTTTCTTATGGTCATCTTTTATTAATGTTTTCTTTTTTCATATTTCTCACACTCAACACGTACCTTCTGTCATAGATTTATTGCCTTGCTTAAGGTGAACTGATCAAAAAAGTTTTTACGAATGCTTTCAGGACATGGCAACAATTTTGGGCCGTTCAGATTATCCTCAATTTTGGCGTTGCAAACGATATTTATCAGAGAAACGGTTCTAAACGGAAGTCATAGTTATTTCAGAAATGTAAAGTTGGCTTCAGTCGCTTGTCATCCTGTTTTTATATAGGTATTAATGTGATCGGATCGAAGTTATATCGAAGATAGAAATATAATACGTAATTCCACCTGAAGTTACAAGAATTAGTCTAAAATCACCTCTAATACTAAATAATTGACTGTATGAATTTAAGTGTACCATTAGTTTGGCTACGATGTTCAATCATCTTACTGTTAAAATGGCTAGATGTAACCGGCTAGTTGTGGTTTATTGCTTTCAATTCAACTTTGACCTTCAAAAAATGCAAATGTCTATCTTTATCTTCGGTCCTATTAATTCCTGTTGTTTTATGGTTATCATTTATTCATATAACAAAAATAACAGAAAAATATTTTGGAACTCGGCCTGGTTTAACCCCAGCCTCGATATTTAATTGGTTTTGCACGAACTGATTGTGACATTTTTGGATCACCCGAGACTGATTCATAGGCAAAACTGAAAGTTTGACCGTATGAATTTAAGTGTACCACTAGTTTCATCATCTTACAGTTACAATGGCTAGATGTAACCGTAAGTTCTAATTTAACTGTTTCTTTTTCTCGCAAGTCTCTCTTATGGAACTTTCAATTCAACCTCGATCTTCAAAAATGTAAATGTCTATCTTTATCTTCTGTTCTGTTGTTTTATGGTAATCTTTTATCTGTGTAACAGAAATAGCACAGAAAACTCGGAACTCGGCCTGATTTAACCCCAGCCTTGATATACAATTGATTTTGCATCAACTGATTGTGACATATTTCGATCACCCGAGATTGATTTATAGGCAAAACTTTAATGAAAACTACAAAAGTTATTTCGACAAAACGTTTCGTATATGAAAACTTGCAGTATTTTATACAAAAATTACATAGAATAGCTTCTTAGTAACAGGCGACAATAATTGTCATAGCAAATAATGATGAATATACTAGATGAACAAAATGCTTTGTCTGTTCTATAAATAATTTCATGGCTTCTGCTCAGACGAACTTAAGTCACTGATGCCTCCTCAACAGGTGTTTACTCGTGCAACCAGACTGGCAACTGGGTCCCTCCCATTCACAGTCAGGTTAGCCAAATGCAGACGACAATTCTACTCATGCAGCTTCTTCTCTCGCACTTCCCGCCTGTGGAACGCGCTCCCATATACTTGCTTTACTGACGGCTACAACCTCCAGAAATTTAAATGCAAAGTCAATACTCATCTACTAACCACTGGACTCTAGCTCTCTCCCCACCCCCGTATAACCTTCTCTTTCACTCCACCTATGTGTCTGTCATCTCACCTGCTATCTCAGCTTTCTATTGTTCCTTTCTAACTAGGTTGTACTCCTCACTCTTTTCTAATTAATCTTTTTACATTTATGTAGCCCCCTGCACATCAGTGGCGTTTCCGCTTTGCACGGGGTGAAATGATTAAAAAAAAAATAATAATAATCTATCTCTTCTCCCTCCAGCTATAAGTTAAATGGCAGGACAGATTGGGTTCTATAGCCTTGGCCTTTATAATACTTTAGCTTCTTCTCTCGCACTTCCCGCCTGTGGAACTCGCTCCCATATTCTTGCTTTCCTGACGGCTACAACCTCCAGAAATTTAAATGCAAAGTCAATACTCATCTACTAACCACTGGACTCTAGCTCTCTCCCCACCCCCGTATAACCTTCCCTTTCTCTCCACCTATGTATCTGTCATCGCACCTGCCTTCTATTGTTCCTTTCTAACTAATTTGTACTCCTTACTCTTTTCTAATTAATCTTTTTACATTTATGTAGCCCCCTGCACATCAGTGGCGTTTCCGCCTTGCTCGGGGTGAAATGATTAAAAAAAAAAAAACTAAACGCATTGTGATAGCCTTCAAATACCTAGCTGTACACAATAAAAATATTTGTCTTTAATGGTTTTGTTAATGTAATTTTAATGTAAGGAAATAGACGTAGGGCCATGAAGTTAAATTTTTAAGGCAGAATTACTTGATTTTAGAGATGACTAGTAGTGAAACTAAACGCACACAGTAATTAATCTTTTTACATTTATGTAGTCCCCTGCACATCAGTGGCGTTTCACGTCCAGTGATCGTGGGGACATGTGTTACCTAACTCGAGCGAGACCCCTGCTATCAAAGCGGCAGAGGGACATGTGTATAATTCTCGCTCCTACACACCTGCACTTAATTGCAGGTAGCAATTAGTGGCGCGAATTTATTTACACACACATTTCCCAATACAAACTTAAATGAGACCTCAACAACTGTATGTATTCTTCTTTCAGAATTTTATTTCAATCAATCTTTCATTGACTTTCTTTTAATGAACATTTTACTTCTCAGTTAAAGGGAGAAAACTTTTTCTCCCACTTTGATTGCTTTCTCTAATAATATTTTGTACTTTCGTTAATACATGTTTATTTCCGGTTATAGTCTTCGTTGTTTCTTATTTCCTGTGTCATGTGTCTGATCGATCGTACGTCGTATCGAATCCTAAGCATAGTAAATATAGTAATAGACCTAGAATCCGCTACAATATCCTTCAACCATGCAACGTTCCTCAAACGACACTAGAACACTGCTACACAAAGCACAACGCAAATTCCAATCCGTATTAATATCAATAAATACTTCTAGGATTAACTCTTTTTATTTGTTTACTGTGTGGAGATTTTCTCGCAAACATTGTTCTTTACTACACCACCCCACGAAAAAGACGTTCATCCTTGTTAAGTTCAGTGAACATGGTGTCAATTCAATGGTGCCATGTTGTCAAATCCACATTATAGCAAGGTTTGGTTAAGGTAGATCCCTTAATGCCAAAGCATAATAGAGAGGTGCCCCCATTTTAAAAAACAATTCAGTGGAGTTAACTCTTGTTCTGAATTGTGGCACATCTACGTCGGAGTCATAGGTAAGACGATAAACCGCAACCGGCAGCAAGATTTCTTATTGTGAGGTTTTGTAGAACCACTTCTTAACTGCTTTTGTTCCCTCATGCTGGGTTCCATGGGAAAATAGGTACTTCCCAAGATGGTGTCAAAGCACTATGAAATTATAAAAATATACTTTTATAGTAAAAATTCTATTAATAATTTTTGGAGATAAATCTTACAAGCCGTACATATTTAAAGAAGAAAATATTACCAGCAAACATTTTAGAAGAAAAACGAATGAAAAATATTACTAGCAATTTTTTAAGAAAATATAACAGTAATACATTTGACTCTTGACAAAACCCGCTTTAGAAAAATACGTCAATAAAACGTGATCTACAAACTGCTTTTCAAAAATACAAAACCGAAAGATATCTTGAGTTTTCTAAAAAAAAAAAAAAAAAAAAAACTTCCTTATAACCCCACGTTACTGCATTTAATAACTAAAAGAGGTTGGTTATTTAATGCTAAAGAAACAAAAATTAAAATTAAACTCAAGCAATCACGCCGGGAATCATATTTAAGTAAATCTTACTGTAAAGATCAGTTTATAAATAAATAAACAGCTGCATATTTACTTTTAGTCTACACTGTATATCGAATAATATATGATTGATTTTTTTCGAAGAAAGTTGATAAACAAACCCGAAAATCATTTATAACTAATATTATGTGAACTGAATAATGAATGAGTTTGAATATGGTATTTTGTCAGAATTATTCTCGAACCGTCTGCATTAGGTTAGCATGGAGAGCGATAGGCGCTTGGATGTAAAGATACCGCCGTGAAATTAACTAAGCCATGCGATCGTCAGTCAGTATAATGGATTCTGTGCGAAATGATTCATTCCCTTTCTGGTTTCTTTTGTTCTTTGCCGCTCCGTGCTTCTACAGTTGATTGCTCGTCTGAACTTCCACCTGAAGATTATTTCTTGGCAAATCCGTGCGAAAAATCTCGAAATCTGTCATTCCTGATTGCAGAATACAGGAACCTCACAAAATCATGAAATTTCGCGGGTCGATCCACACTCTCTCGTTCTCATTTTCTCTCTCACTCCTTCACACACAGATACACACACACACACATACATCCGATAACGTACAAACATACGCACGCACACAAAATTATCTTGCATGCTAACTTCAAAGAATTTCTTCCACGAAAAATGATATTATGATGTTATGAGCGAATGTTTCTTTTCTTTTTCATCTTTTTTGCTTTTTCTTCTATTTGTTTCATTTTTACTTTTTCAATAAAGCAAATCGCAAATAATTTTACTTTTTTCTACTTTTCTGTGATGAGTCTGTTCATTATCTATCTATCTATCTATCTATCTATCTATCTATCTATCTATCTATCTCTCTCTCTCTCTATATATATATATATATATGAAATTATTTGTTTGAACATTAATTTTGATCGATACTCGTATTTAAGTAGATATTCTGTTTATAATCCAACAGTATTATATATTTATTCCTACCGGACTGATTATTTGCGATAAACTCTTAATCAGGCCGGTAGGAATAAACTGATCAATACATGACATGAGAGTATAATTAATTCAGGAGGGTACAATCGCCAACACCCTTGATCCAAGATTAATACAACTTACATCTAATCAGGTGCTCCTATATTCAGGAAAAATATATAGATAATTAGGTGCACTCTTGTACATGAAATATATATATATATATATATATATATATATATATATATTCCCTGTATATAAGTGCACCTATATACAGGGAATATACATACAATAATACATATATTCGTACATGTAACCTCAATTATACTTGGGAACATACACAAAATTAAGTGCACCCATATACACGAAAAACTTATATATAACCTTACAGTTAAGTGCACTCTTATATACGTGAAATATTTATATTAAAATACATTTACAATCACACAGTGCAAAATTAACTTCATACATCAACAATATAGAGTCGTTGCATGCATATACCGGCATGTCCACTCATTACATGATAAATCTCCATCCTCACTTCTTCAGTCCATAAAATGAATGATCAACGAAAGATATGAATGAATCGGCATGTGTGACGGAACGGGGTGATTCTAAGATTCTATGTGTTAGTTTAAATTTATTTTTACGACGGTATTTATAAATTGTTTCATTTCTTTGGTTTAATAATTGGCTAGTTTCTCTGAATTTGATAATTCAAATCTTTTCGTCTATGCATGAATTGCATTTACTTCTGAAGCTATTGGAGGTTTGAGATTTTCCTATAATCTTCCATTCAAACAGTAGGGAAAGATTTCTGTCTTTTAATTCCCATAAATATTTTAAGAGCGCGGTTTGATATTTTAGGTGGGGGTTTAGAAAAAGATTGTTTATGATTATAAAGGCACTGTATCCAAGGTCTGATGGAAATTACTATATATAACCCCCAATAATCAACGAGTTTGAGGTCCTCACCTCATCAGCGGACAAGGCTGAATGCTTTTCTTGTAGATTCTCAACCAATTCGAGTTTGGATTCATCTGGAGTCCATACACCTGACTTCCCATCTAGAACTGAGGCCCAATTGAATGACGTCCACATCACGCCCTCGCTGATTTCTAGCATAATCTCAAAACTTGACCCTCACAAAGCGAGTGGTGTGGACGGAATCCCAATCATAGTCTTGAAGAAATGTACCCCTGAACTCTCCTCTGTCCTTTCTAAGCTCTACAACCTGCCTATCTTCCTCCTGCTTTCCTGCCTGTTGGAAGTCTTCTTCTGTGGTTCCAATATTTAAGAACACTGGTGAACCCTCGGACTCCGCAAATTACCACCCTATCAGCCTTCTTCCGATCTTCTGCAAAGTGTTCGAAGCCATTATCAATGCTGAGGTCATTCAGCATCTCACAGCCCACGGGCTCCTCTCGGACAAACAGTATGGCTTCCGCTTCACCAGGTCTACTGCTGATATGCTAACGACCATCACCTAGTATATATACCAGGCTCTCGACAAGAATGGTGAAGCCCGAACCGTCGCCTTGGATATCTCTAAAGCATTCGACAGAGTATGGCATGCCGTCCTTCTACGGAAACTGCGAAGCTACGGCATAACTGGACTTTTGTTGAACTTAATCCAATCATTCCTCTCTAACCGCACAATGAAGGTGGTATTAAACGGACATGCTTCCCAGAACTACCCTACAAACGCGGGTGTCCCCCAAGGCTCTATCCTAGGTCCTACACTCTTTCTAATCTACATCAATGATCTCCCAGATGCCATAAGATCACAAGTAGGCATGTACGCCGATGATACCACAGTTTACTCTTGCCTCGATCAAAAATCTGGTGTTGGTGACAAGGCAAACCTCGCTGCCGAGCTTGAAAAGGACCTCCAATCTGTGGTGGATTGGGGTAAGAATTGGCTCGTAAAATTCAATTCTTCCAAAACGAAGCTGCTGTCAATTAACCACCACAGACAACCGCACCTCCCTCCCATTAGCATGGAACAGGCTTGCCTCCCAGAGAGCAAAACACTACGCCTGCTTGGCCTGACACTCTCAGCGGACCTCAAGTGGAATGACTACGTCGAATTCATTGCCAAATCCTCTGCTATGAATGTCAGCTCTCTGTGCAGGGCCCGGAAATTCTTTCCGTCTGAATCTATTCTGCACTTATATAAATCTACCATCCGCCACTGTATTGAATACTGCTGCCACATCTGGTCGGGTTCCCCTGCTATTCTCCTCGGGGTTCTTGACAAAATACAGCGAAGAATCTGTAATGTAATTGATACCGACTTACCTGACCGCCTGCAGTCACTCTCTCACCGGCGTGACGTGGCTTCCCTGTACCTCTTCTATAAATACTTTCATGGCTTCTGCTCTGATGAACTTAAATCACTGGTGCCCCCTAGGTGTTAATTTGCACGAGATACTAGATTGGCAACTCGGTCCCACCCTTTTACAGTGAAACCGATGAAATGTAACCGCAATTTCTACTTCAACAGCTTCTTTTTTCGCACTTCCGCCTGTTTGCTTCCCCGATGGCTACAACCTCCAGGAGTTTAAATGTAGGGTCAACAGACACCTCCTAACACACTAACTCACACTTATTCTCTCCAACTCTCTCCCTATATACTTCCTAACTCGTCTATCACCCTCCTTCTGACATTTCCTATACCCAATCGCTCTCTGTAACCCCCTGCGCTATAGTGGCAGTGGAATGCCTTGCTTGTGGTGATATGATTAAAAAAAGTAATAATATTTTTTTTCGTTTCTGTGTTCACTAGGATAAATATATAGAAAATGTCTTCTTTTCTCTTTTCCCATCTCATTCCTCCCCTTTCCTCTCCCTCACTCAATCTCTTAGTCAATCTCCCTCTTTATTTAACAATGTATCCATAAGTGTTCTAACGGAAGACGAAAAGTGTGACACTGAGATCCGAAGGTGAATTGGAATAGCCAAGGACGCACCCCAGGAGCTGAGCAGAGTATTAAGAGACAAGATATTTTCACTAGAAACAAAGAAGAGAGTACTGGATTGCTATGTGATGTCTGTCCTTCAATACGGCAGTGAATGCTGGACAATGTCATCAAAGATGAAGGAAAAACTTGAAGCAACTGAACTGTGGTTCTACAGAAGGATGCTGCGAATATCATAGATCGAGCATGTGAGTGATGATGTGTTAGAAAGGATGGAAACGAAAAGGATATATTAATAGTGAGCATCAGGAAGAGACAGGTAAAGAATTGTGAGTATACTTGAATAGATGTTACTATTTATACGCTTGGAAATCCCGTCTTCATAAAAATATATGTATGCGAACACACGATTTATGTGTGAGCATGGATGTATGTGTGTCTGTAGGTATCTTCTTCTTCTATGTGGCCGGTCCCTTCAGGACATAGGTGATGATGGTTCTCCACGTCTCCCTATCACTTGTGGCTCTTAGTATGTTTGCTCCTGTTACTCCTGACAACCTCCTTTCCGTCATCCACCTGATCAGGCCTTGCAAATATGTTATCCGCTGCCTTCCTCTGTCTCTCTTTCCTTCGATCTGGCCAATCAGTATCAGGTTCTCCAAGCTCTCCTTCCTCATTGCTTGTCCCAGGAACTTCAGTTGTCTCTTCCTGATGCTCAGTATTGATTTCCTTTTTGTTGTCATTCTTTCCAACACCTTATCGTTGCTTGCATACTCAGTCTACGATATCCGCAGCATCCTTCTGTAGAACCACATTTCCGCTGCTTCCAGTTTTGTCCTCATTTTCGATGATATTGTCCAGCATTCACTGCCGTATTGAAGAACTGACATCACATAGCAATCCAGCACTCTTTTCTTTGTTTCTAGTGAAATTTTCCTGTGTGTTTACTCAGCTTCTGGAATGCGTCCTTTGCCATGGTATATATAAGTATAAACAGTTGCATTTGTATGTACATATATAGATGTATAGATGTGTATGTGGAGATAAATAAGTATACGTGAATGTGTAAATATGCATATAAAGAGGAAGGAAGGCTTGGAAAATCTGATACTCTTAGTTCAGATAGAAGGAAAAGAAAACAGGGGAAAGTACTGGATAACATATTTGAATGGCCTGTGCAGGTGGATGACACTGCGATGTTTGGATGGGATAACAGAAGAAAGTGTGCTAAGAGCCACTAGGGTTAGGGAGATGTGGAAGGCCGTGATCGCCTACGTCTTGGAAGGACAGGGCACATAGAAGAAGAATATATATGCCAACTGTTTATAAGAAATTATAATGTGCGTATAAAGTGGGGGATCAATTTTATATTATAATCAATATATAAACTGATCCCTTATTTTGTGGCCATGTTAGTTTCTATACATTTATATTCTAGATTTACGGGCTTGAGATAATGGATGACATGACGTGGTTTGCATGGTGTAACAGGAGAAAGTGTGCTAAGAGCCACCAGGCATAGGGAGACGTGGAAAACCATGATTGAAGTGACATGGCACATAGGAGAAGAAGAAAATCCATCTTTTCTGCTACTTTCTATATCCTGTTGTTATTATATCTCATCTTTTTATTTTTCTCTCCGTCTCAGTTTCTGTTTTTCGTTAATTTCTCTTTCTAAAGTACTTTATTATTATGTCATTTTTCATCATATTTCGATTTCTGCTTTGGTCTCACTACCAACCAAGTCTACGGGGAGACCTAAGGCAGGTAGTGGCGTGTTGTTATGACTCCATTTCATGTTTTTCTATCTTCCCTATCATCCCCAGCATTACATAGATAAAGTTTTCCTTAGTGTGTGGGCTGTACTTAATAAGACAATTTTTTGTATATCTCTTAAGCTGTGGTTTCCAGGGATTCTTTCAATGTGTTGTTTTGTTCCATTTTTTATCATTCCAAGTGCACCTACTATCACTGGCACAACTCTTGTTTTCAATTTCCACATTTTTTCTATTTCAATTTCCAGGTCTTTATATTTTGACAGTTTTTCAAATTCCTTGATTGCTATGTTACAATCCGCTGGACAAGCCATATCAATTAATAGACAAGTTTTCTCCTTCTGGTTTTTAACAATAATGTCTGGCCTGTTTGCTTCAATTTTTCTGTCTGTGTAGATGGTGTAATCCCATAGAATGGTTACATCTTCTATTTCTGTAACCGGTGCTGGGTGATGTTCATACCAGTGTTTGCCTACAGCTTTTCCATAATGTTTGCATATTGCCCAATGTAAATATTGCCCAACTCTATCGTGGCGATTTTTATATTCATTTGGGGCAAGCACAGAACAGCCTGAGATTAGGTGGTCTATTGTTTCTTGGTGTTTATCACAAAACCTGCATTTTGGATCCATATTATTATGCATAATATTTGCCTGAAAGTTTCTCGTGAAAAGACTTTGGACTTGTGCTGCAAGAATAAAGCCTTCAGTTTCAGACTTTAATCCAGATGCACGTAACCATCGATGAGTATTAACTTTGTCAACATTGGATTTATTGGCACGTACTGGATATTGGCCATGCAGAGGTTTGTCTTGCCAGCGCTGTTTCATCTGTTCAAATTATTATTATTATTATTATTATTATTATTATTATTATTATTATTTTCTTTTGTTTCGCGTAGTGTATGTAATTTCCCTCGTCACCAGGACGTCTTTATCCCTGTTCATGGCTCTCGACTTCATTCTCACTTTTTATCATTTTATCGCTATCACTCTTTTTTTCCTTTTGTTTGTTCATATACTCTTTCTTTTTCTATCTCTTCCTTTCTTTCCATTCGTTTCTTCTATTCTCTCTATTTCTCTTTCTCTCTCTCTCCCCTACTTTCTGTCATTCCCTCTGTCCCACTTCAGTTTGTTACATCCTTAATTCTTTCTCTATTTTCAACCTTCTCTGTCTCCTCTTTTTCTCACTCTTATTCTTCTTTGTCCGTCTTCTGCGTCTAACAATATATATATATATATATATATATATATATATATATATATTAAAAACAAATAGAGGTACTCCCAACGACAGAAATTGGTATAGAAAAAAAGTTCGTGAAGCCGTGAACGTTTTTTTAAAATGTAGATTTATTTCTTGCTTTTTGTATGATATATCAAGTGTCCATAATGATATATATATATATATATATATATATATATATATATTTTAATCGTATCACCCCGAGCAAGGCGGCAACGCCACTGATGCGCAGGGGGCTACGTAATAGTGAAAAGATTGGAAAAGAGAAAACCGAAACCACATCCTAAACAGGGAACAAGAGATGAGCCTCTTAACCTGTTCAATAGACGTGGGTGGAGTGTGAACCGGGCGATAGATAGATGTATCTACTCCAATTATATCAAGTGTTCTTAATGGTATATATATATATATATATATATATATATATATAACATTATGGACATATATATATATATATATATATATATATATATATATATATATATACCATTAAGAACACTTGATATAATTGGAGTAGATACATCTATCTATCGCCCGGTTCACACTCCACCCACGTCTATTGAACAGGTTAAGAGGCTCATCTCTTGTTCCCTGTTTAGGATGTGGTTTCGGTTTTCTCTTTTTCTATTTTATATATATATATATATATATATATATATATATATATAACATTATGGACATATATATATATATATATATATATATATATATATATATAAAATAATGGACATTGATGTCAAAAGCCAACGGCCACAGACTGTTTCATGTTTAAACGCAACACAACCGTATTGCTTGACGATTGCCTTTAAGCATGAAACTGACTTTCACCGGTAGGGGTTGACTGCATGGTCCACTTTTATATGTACATTACTTTATCCCAGATACTGAGCTCTTTAACGAAGAAATATAAGTTATGTTATATTCATATTCTTATCATAAATATATATACATATACATGTGTGTGTGTGCGTGTGTGTGTGTTACAATACTAATACATAAATATCATGTTTAAAATGTTGAAAATGTTCCCAATATTGGAATTCGAGCTTGTCTAAATATCAACAATGTGAACATAGGAATCAAAACTGCCCGTCAACTGTCGGTTTCTTGGTTCAAGAATTTGTAGCTCTCTCTCTCTCTTTCTCTCTCTCTCTCTCTCTCACTCACTCACTCTTTCTCACTCTCTCTTCCCTTCTCTCTCTCTCTCTTTTACTGTCTCTTTGTACCTGTCTCTCTTTAATTGTCTCTCTCTTTCTTTCTCTCTGCTGCTTGTTCTATCCTTGTCTGCCTTTCTCCTTGTCCGTTTCTCTCTGTGCCTGTCTCATTCTCTCCGCTTGTCTGTCTCTAACTAGCTTTGTATCTCTTTGCTTGTCTCTATCGCTCTCTCTCCCCGCCCGTCTCTCTCTCTCTCTCTCTATCTATCTATCTATCTATCTATCTAACTCACTCAATTTGCATATCACTTTTTTCTTTATTCTTCTTTCCTTATTCTACTTGTATTTTTAGATTCAGTCTCTCCTTTGTGCACACACACACACATACGCGCACACGTTAACCCCCCCCCACCACATTTTTTTTAATCATTTCACCCCAAGCAAGACATTTTACTGCCACTGTTGCGCAGGGGATTACATAGGAGAAAGTGATGAGAAAGAGGGGTTAGTTATAAGAAATATCAGGAGGAGGGTAATAGACGGATGAGAATACCGGTGTAATGGGGGTGGAGTGGATGGAGAAAAGAGCTTGAGAGAAGGGATGCGAGTTAGTGAGATAGGAGATATGAGCTTATATTAAAATTCAGTATTTTGGAGTTTAGCGTATCATATTCCATCACGTTTTTCTTTCTCTTGTCCTTTCTTTTTGGAATGTTTTTCGACCTATTTTCTTTTTTTTTTTTCTTTTTTTGCGCATCTCGTGTTATTCAACGCGATGAACTCTTATACCGCTTTGTGGTGTTTCTCTGAACAGTTGAAATTGATCAAGAACATTGCATGAATTTGTGGGTGGGGTGCATGTTGGGGTGGGCAAATATGGAAGAATGAGAAAGCTAAATGGAAGCAGAGAATCATAATTAAATAAATTAGGGGAAAGATGGGAAACGAAACGTAAGAGTAATAAGGGAAAGAAAAGAAAGGAAAATAGAGGTAAAAGGCATGTAAAATATGAAAGAAAGAAAGAAAGAAAGAAAGAAAGAAAAGTAAAAGATTTGAATGAAAGAAAGAAAGAAAGAAGTAAAAGCTATGAAAGAAAGAAAGAATGAAAAAGAAAGTGAGATATGTAAGAAAGAAAATAGAAAGAAAGAAAAATATGTAAGAAAGAAAGAAAAAAAGGAAAAAGTAAACGCTACATCCGAAAGACAGATATTGAAAGTTATGTAAGAAAGAAAGAAAGAAAGAATGAAAGAAAAAAAGAAAGAAAAGTGAAAGTTATGAAAAAAAGAAAGAAAGAATGAAAAAGAAAGTGAGTTATGTAAGAAAAATATAGAGAAAGAAAAATATGTAAGAAAGAAAGAAAGAAAGAAAACAAAACAACTCAACATTACATCCGAAAGAAAGAAAGAAAGTGAAATTTAGAAAGAAAGAAAGAAAGAAACGTCAAAGTTATGTAAAAAAAAAGAAGAAAAAGTGAAAATTATGTAAGAAAGAAAGGTCAATGTTATATCAGAAGTAAAGAAAGAAAATAAATGTTATGTAAGATAAAGTCAACGCTGTGTAGAAAGAAGGAAAGAAAGAAAGTCAACTTTACATCCGAAAGTAAGAAAGTGAAAGTTGTGTAAGAAAAAAAGAAAGAAGGAAAGAAAATTGAAATTTATGAAAGAAAGAAAAAAAGAAAAAAGAAAGAATGAAAAAGGAAGTGAGTTATGTAAGAAAGAAAATGGAAAGAAAGAAAAATATGTTAGAAAGAAAGAAAGTTAAAGTTATGTTAGAAAGAAAGATAGAAAAAAAGAAACAAAAGTGATAGTTATGAAAGAAAAAAGAAAGAAAAAGAAAGCGAGTTTTGTAAGAAAGAAAATGAAAATAGAAGTATGTAAGAAGAAAAGAAAGAAAGAATGAAAAAGAAAGTGAGTTATGTAAGAAAGAAAATAGAAAAAAAATGTATGTAAGAAAGAAAGAAAGAGAGAGAGAGAGAGAGAAAAAAAAGTCAACGTTGCATCCGAAAGAAAGAAAGTGAAAGTTATGTAAGAAAGAAAGAAAGAAACGTCAACGTTATGTCAGGAAAAAGAAAAAAGTGAAAATTATGTAAGAAAGAAATTCAATGTTATATCAGAAATAAAGAAAAAGTCAACGCTGTGTAGGAAAAAAAGAAAAAAAGAAAGAAAGGTCAAAGTTATGTAAGAAAAAGTTAAAAAGTTATGCAAATAACTTTAAAAAGAAAGAAAGAAGTCAAAACTATGCAATAAATAAAGAATAGAATATCAGAAAGAAAAAATAAGGCAGAAAAGTCAAAACGATATGACAAATTAAGTTATGGAAATACACGTAAAACTAAAGAAATAAGTAAAAAAATCTGTAAGAAAGAAAGAATTAAATGCAAATAAATGTCAAGAAGAAAGAAAGAAAAGTTAAAATTTTGAAAGGAAAATGCAAAGATGTCAGAAATATTTGTAAGAAAAAACAATATCAAAATTATATAAGCAAGAAAAGAATTTAAATACAATTCAGAAAAGTAAAAATGATGTAATAGCAGGAAAAAAAAAGAAAAAAAAGAAAAAATAGTCAAAGATATAGAAAAAAGAAAGTTATATTAAAACACACAAGAAGTAAATCAATTAGAAAAACGCAATAGGGAAATAAAAAAAACAAACATTGGCATAATTAAGAAAAAATAGAATTTGGTAAATGAAACAGGATAAAATCCCTGATAACCAAACATACAGAATAAAAAATTAAAAATAACTTTTCATTTTTAAGAAGCTTCTTATTCATCAGGGACAGCTGGGATGGTTAAAAATGGTTTTGAAATGACGGAATAAAAAGGTGACCTTGCAGGAAAAAAATGTAACAAACAGCAAAGAAAAATGTTTGATCATTGGTGCGCATTTATTAAATACATAAAGGACTGCGAAAAACTAATTATAACTTCTTTTGAAGATTTGTTAAAAAGTAATGGTAAGGCGTAGAAGCAGACTTGATCTCGCAAGTAACATTTTCTATACTGCTTTGTTTCCATTGTCAGTTCCCTTCTGGAACACATTTATTGAAAAATATTGACATTGGTTTAATGTCAATTTTAAAAACAATGAATCTAAGCAATGTATAGCTGTAAATAGTTCTGTATGTTGACTATACTGCACCATTGACGGAAGCTTTGAACGGGTTGCAAATGGAGAAGAATTACCAACTTTTTATAACTAATCTTTATTGAGTCATTTGTTTTGTTACAGAATATCATATATATAAATATATATTTTTATAAAAATATCGCCCCAAGCAAGGCAGTTTACTGCCACTGGTACGCAGGTGGTTACATAGGAGTTATGAGAAAGAGTGACAGGTTATAGGGGGTGTCAGGAAGTGGGTAAGAGAAGGATGAGAATACTGATGAGAGTGGAGTGGATGGAGAAAAGAGAATGAGAGAGAGGATGCAAGTTAGTGAGTTACGAGATGACTATTGACTTTACATTTAAATTCTTGAAGATTGTAGCTGTCGGGGAAACAAGTAAATGGAAGGGAATTCCACAGGTAGAAAGTGCGAGAAAAGAAGCTGTTGGAGTAGAATTTGCGTTTACAATTTATTTGTTTCACAGTAAAAGGGTGGGACCTAGTTGCTAATCTTGTGGCTCGAGTAAATTCATACATAGGGGGCACCAGAGTGCTAAGTTCATTGGAGCAGAAGCCGTGAAATTATTTTTTGTGGAGGAGACATAAGACAGCCACATTACGCCGATGAGAAAGTGACTGTATCTGATCTGCCAAGTTGGGATCTATCACATTGCAGATCTTTCATTGTATTTTGTCACGTACCCCTAGGTGGATAGCAGGACATCCAACCAGATATGGCAGCTGTATTCAATGATCGCACGGATAGTAGATTTATACAAGTGCATGATGGTTTCAGACGGGAAAAAACTTCCTGGTCCTACACAGAGAAACGACCTCTTAGCAGTAGATTCGATATAGTCATTCCACTTGAGGTTTGTTGTGAGCGTTAACCCGAGGGGGTGCAGTGTTTTACTTTCAGGGAGACTAGCCTGATCCATGCTAATGGTGGAGGGAGGAGCGATTGTCTGTGATGGTTAATAGATAGCAGCTTCGTTTGGAAGCATTAAAATTCACGAGCTATTTCTTATTCCAGTCGACGACAGATTGGAGGTCCTTTTCAAATTCAGCAGCTAGGTTCGCTTTGTCAGCCTCAGCAGATTTTTGATCGAGGCGAGATTGAACGTTAGTGTCTTCAGAGTATATGCCTACTTGGGATCTTATTACATCGGAGAGATCGTTAAAATGATTTAAAATTATAAAAATATAAAATATTTGGGGGTTGTATGTGTTTTGGAGAGATGGCAATAATTTAAGTATACAAGGTTTACTAATTAACCCATAGAAAAGATTTGGACCCATACTCATTTCTCAAGTGTACATGCATATCCAAGCTTACAGCACTTGAAATTTTGAAGCGGTTATCCATTTAGGGACAGAGCAATCTCAACACGTCATAAAATTTTGATGGCATGAGAATGGGTGTTTCAAAGTGATATGGCTTATACCCAGTGCCTTACAATATATATATATATATATATATATATATATATATATATATATATATATATATAAGGTAGAATATTTGGTATTTAATATTTTGGTATTCCGATACAGACGAACTCAAAAGAACTCAATGTTAAATTTATTTTTTTAATCTAACAGAAAATATAATCGAGAAAATTTTTTTAGATATTCTACAATTTCATGGGTAATACATATTTCGCAGCAAAACCTGCTGCTCGTCAGACCCAAATGATACAACAGTTAATATTCAAAATCATCCAGAAAATAGTCACATACAGATACGCACGTGCTCATATCGAGAATAGATATTTGTAACGGTAATTTACAAAAAACATTTTCTCGCTCATTAAGAAAAACAATAGAAAGAAAAATAAAAAAATACACAAAAATCATAAAAGGAAAAAAGAGAAGAGAAAAGAAAAAGAAAAAGAAAATGAAAAGGAGGACGAACAGTATAAAGAAAACGGAAATTAAAGTTAACGTCTCAGATCGACACCAGCGTCTATTGCAATTCATCTGCTTTCTTAGAAAAACATGACATGGAAATTTAACATTAAATTTACTTTTAAAAATAATGGGATGTATCTACGGTATAAAAATAAATGGTAAATCATATTTTTATAATATAAATTAAAGTATAACTACTACTAGTATTATATTATAAATATAGTTATTATAATTAAAAATTAAATTAAAAAATTAAATATATATAAGAAAATGATAAATAAAATATTAAAAACAATCTTAAAAATGATCTTAAATAATTTACTTTTTTCTAGATTATATATATATATATATAAGATGAATAGAATAAGTAAATAACAAGGAAGAAAAAAGTGTCTTTAATTTAACATGTTTTACTTTAAAAAACTTCATCAGAGATTCTTTAAAGGCGAATGATTTAAAAATCATTTTTTTTAAAAATCCAAGCGACAGTATGTTTTCATTGGTCAGATATGTATCAAATGTGATAAAGCAATGGATGAATATTAAATGTGGAAGAAAAAAGTTGTGTCTGTTTAAGTCTCTGTGTGTGTGTGTGCGTGCGCGCGCCACGAGAAATAAAACATTAGATATTTATTATACACACGCTTAATTCGTCTCTAGTATATCAAATTTTCTGCAATATTGTAAGAACTGCAGCCTTGAAACTTCTAAATATCGTTTCTTATGTCGTTGGGTATGAGTGTATCAAATTTGATTAAAATCGGACCATTCCTTCAATAACCCGATTTTTTCGATTATCGATTTTCGATATTTATCGGGGGTACCTCGACACAAGACCTAGTTAAGACAACTCGAAGACGCTTATAGTACAACTGTGTAAATTGTGAAGCAAATGGGTTCACACACATACACACACACACACACACACACACACACACACACACACAGACAAAGTTCCATGTATAAATAGGTTTAGATTTGAAACTATTTTATATGCTTCAATTTCTGTTTAAACGATAGTTTAATATTTATGCCGCAGCTGGTAAATACAGGCCACTTCAAGTTATTACAATAGTGCAGAAAATCGATTATATATATATATATATATATATATATATATATATATATATATATATAAGGCAAGATGTTTGTGTGTGTGTCTGTTTATCTGCCTGTATGTCTGTATTTTTTCAGCCCTTTTATTTTAGTTTTTGCTTCGGGTTTGGCTCTAAGTTGGTATAATTGTAGTTCTTAGTCTCAGCCATGATACCATTTACTCTGAGGACTTATTTGGCCTTCAAAATTCAGTTTACGACGAAAAAAACTTATTTGATATCGATACCAGGAAATCAAAATTTTACTTACATCCATTCATTTTTCTTTCAGTCTACAGTTTCGCTTTAACTGGAAACAACTATTGCTTTTTAGTCTTTCGTGAAAACGTTCAAAGAGTCTGAGCTCCAGGATCATGGATTAGTTTTAAAGCTTTCATTACACCCGGGCTATGTGCTAGTTATACATAAGGCTTATTAACATTTGTTTGCATGAATGTCTTGAATTTAATTAAATATGGCGATGCGAACGAATCTGAACGTATTAAATATGGCTGTTATGAAGAATTGTGAGGTGATAAAATAGCTGAATGTTTGCATAAAAAAACTTCTTTTAATGTGTGGAAAAAGTATCAAGAGACGCAACCAAACTTATCAAATATAATTTCGAGGAAGAAAGCGTTCAGTTCCTGTCGAGAAAATCCTTGAAGCCATGAAGAAGACGGGGAAGGCAGCTGCGTGATTAAGCATGAGGAAGATAGCAAAAGAGCCGAATATTTCTTACAGGTCCCGAAGGCGACTGTGTGAGAATATTTAGGGCTGAAACCATAAATTTAACGAGTTTCCACTTCACTAGGAAACATTCGCAAAAGTGGTCGGGACACATTTCAAGAAACAAACTGATGTAACGTGATTGTTTAGAAGAAAGATTTATTCACCCAATCTTATCCCCCCCCCGTTATGGACATTATTATATCCGAAATAGAATGGAATGATCGAAAGGAAAAAGAATGACAAACATGCTTTGTTTTCAGAGACACTTTGATACTACAGAGATTTATATAATAAAAATACCCATAAAACTATATCTATCTATCTATCTATCTATCTATCTATCTATCTATATATATATATATATATATATATAGTACAAAAATCTAGAATTAAGCCACCACCTAACGCGGTTTCACACGAACGGTTCTTCAGGGCGAGAGGGTTAGAAAACGGTTTATATTACTGTTAGCATTATTTACTGTTAGCATTATTTTCGGATATTTAGTCTGTTATTTTTAGTGTTGACTTACAGTGATTAAGTTCATGATATATATATATATATATATATATATATATATATATATATATAATTTTGTAATGCCCACAAAACTATATTAAAAAATATCGGCAGACACGTTCTTTCATGGTAAATCGGAAGGCTAGGCCTATTTCAAACGAACCGATCATCAGCTTCCGTTTTTATTGTACAGAAGATTTTACAGGAATTCGTGTAAAATCTTCTGTAAAGACCGAAGCTGATGATGGTTCGCCTGAAATAGGCCTATTCTTCCGATTTACCATGAAATAACGTGTCTGCCTATATTTTTTTCTTATATTTGCTCTATATGTATTTATATACATATATATTTAGAGCTCACTTACAGAGTTATCCTACCACTGTATGTACAGGATACTCTTTTGAAGTCTTCTATATCTACACCGCATGCTTTTATATATATATATATATATATATATATATATAGTGTACCGAGGTAGCTGGTAATTTTCTAAACATATACTATTAAATATAACAGATAATGAATGTCGATTATGTTCAATCATGAACCGTTCTACACATTGTATTTTGGCTTTAATTTCAGGTGAATATAAAGACAAAAATTGTCCAACATTTAGATATTTCTTTTTATTATGATAGTTGTAAGCTTTCGGCTCTTCAGAGAAATTACAAGTACGTTAACATAAAGACATCCACCATCAAAGCAACGATAAAAGTCATCGAAGAGCAGACGCTGTTCGTAAATTTGTAATGCGGTTCTATGACGTCACACCGCGTGCGAGAACGAAATGTTAACAGAACCATATGCCTAAATACAATGTAATGTGTTGTGACCAGATTGGAATGTGATTTTATTGTGTGGGTTGTTTTGATTTAATGTAGATGGTCTCTAATATCTGAAAATTCTTTTTACTGTGTGTATGAGTGAATATTATTGTGTTATCGACTAAAATCTGTCTAATATTACCTACATGGCTTTTCTAAGAAATGTTTTTTAATTGAGCTCTGATCGAAAAGGTGACAGGTAAGTCTCCTGGCGAACGTGGTTGTAGTAAAACCAATATATGTAGTGGATTTATTATTAGTACCAGAGATACAGTCTCTGAACGGGCATGTAAATTAATACATTTTATTAGTGTTCTGTAGAGGATTTAATTGTGTGGTTTTAGGGTTATTAGAGACTATGTGGTCAATTGTTTTAACAGCATATGTTTAGAATACTCACACACACACACACAAATATATATATATATATATATATGTATATATATATATATATGACAGAATTGAATAGACACCAAGAAAAAATTATTTCTGATTATTTTACGAACGAAGATAAATGAACATAGATTATTTGATTAAAATTGCAATACTGGAACATGCCACGAACCAAAGAAGCATCAGACCTATCCGAATTTCAGCGAGGACGTATCGTGGGCCAACATGAAGATGGTCCAAGAAAAATATCTGAAAATCATTCAGTACCTCTTTCTACTGTTAATAGACTGATCGTACAATTCACCAGAGAGGTTGAGACAAAATGGGATCAATAAACTTCCATGGCCAAGTC
The DNA here is from genome assembly GCA_037127315.1 of Ascarosepion bandense. Lineage (NCBI taxonomy): Eukaryota > Metazoa > Mollusca > Cephalopoda > Sepiida > Sepiidae > Ascarosepion > Ascarosepion bandense. Next base: position 26,461 of record JBBBDQ010002614.1, read on the forward strand.
TGTTCCCGGATATTAACCCTAATGAACTCCTTTGAGGCATATTAGATCGAAAACCCCGCAAAAATAACAGGAAGCCATCTTCTAAGCCCGAACTTTTAAGATTATTGCGTGAAACACGGCAAGAAATCCCTCAAGATAATGTTCGTGAACTCATCGCTAGCATGCCTAGAAGGGTCCTTGCATTAAAAAAGCAAAGGGGATGTCAATCAAGTATTAGTTAGTAAATTTATGACTATTTATAATTACTTTATTTGTATGAATTACTTGTTTAATAAAATAATTACTTGTTTAATAAAATAAACGGTTTCTGTGAGCGTCTATTCAATTCTGTCATGTCTGTATATCTATATATCTATATATATATATATATATAGTGTTAAATTGTAATGATACTTAAGACGAAAACTGCTGTTTTAGAAAGGCATTTTATGCAACAAGAAGGTTTTGTGTCAGAATGTGTTCTATATCAAGATAGATATATAGTATGAATAGGATTAATGTGGAGAAATTTTGTCACTTGGTTGAGCAATGTTTTCTCAGTCGTGCCGACTACAAAGTTTCGTTTTTTCTTTTTCTGCAGAAACGCTGAAGAATGAATACATCACCATAATGCCTTCACGAAACTACAAGTCGGCATGTCTGAAGTAACACTGCTCAGGTAAGCGACAAATCATTAATCCCACACATAGTATAATCTATCACACGTATCTACACAGCAAAGCTAAGCTTAAGGAGAAATAAAAGGAACTGTCTTACATATAATATGGAGATATACCTGTGTCTGGAGAAGGCAGATTCAGACGGGCTAGGACATATTCCGCAAACGGGAAACAATGAGTCTTGGGTTTTCCCAAATTGAGGACAGCGAGCTGGAGTTTCTTTCTATATCTAGAAATATATATTACCAAAGATAAACGGCGCTATAGACTTATAGCCTCAAGGGTGGAGGAAACTTTACCCTCCTCTCAAACCATGGGTCCCGGACTATAAATAGCAACCTTTCAGTCTGGCTGCGTTAAAACGAACTGAATTTGGATGCCAATTCTTCACTATGGAGTGATGTCATTAAGCGGCTGTTATATGACCCACGTGCTTTATCTTCACCGATGGAAGATAATCACCTTCTGCATCCTTACACTGGTATCCTTGCTTTGTCTGCTGTTGATTCCGATGTTTCAAAATCAGTCTCGGTGTTTATTTATACAAAAGTGTATGTGAATAGCTGTTTGCCAGTAAATGTTGGAGAGAGATGTATTACCTTGGTTGTCAGCCGAACTTAGAAATCGCTATAGCTTCGGAAAAGACGAAGCTCTCTCACGAGCGAACATTTGACACAGAAGTTATCGATTATATCGACTTGGAGAGGAGATCCCAGCGCGTGAAATCTTTGGAAAAGGGTCTGAAAAACATGTGGGAAATTCGTTAGACATAATTGTTCGGAAGCCGTCGATGTACGAAGTCACATGACATTGTGACCAAAGTTTTAGCGTGCTGACCTTGTTTTTTTAAATTAATCTCAGCAGATAACCAGCCTTCCTTTAGTTACAGTAACTAAAGTCCCCTCAAAACATTTGCAGTATAAAGCCGAGGCGAGTACTCTATGTTTATTATTAGATAAGAGATTGCCAATATTCTTTTAATATTTTGGACTATTGTTTCAAATTAGTTGTTTTTATACACACAAAGTTTCGACTGAGTATCCTTTAGTTATCATCAGGTGTTTATTGATTGGATGATATGTAATATCTCTTGGTTATTGTAATATTTTGCCCCTGTGGTATCAGTTCTTCATTACTAGAGCCAATTCTTGAAATCATGACCCTTAGATGAGAGATGTAGGTGTTGAACAAACAAAGATATGACTGAGTAGGTCTGCAAAAGGGAGCAGCTAGCCACTATGTGGCCAGTTATACCTAAAACACAAAATATACGAGAACTACAGCTTTGAGTTCGATTCTTGAGTGTTGCTCGGTATATATTAGCCTTGTGCATATGCATTCATATGGTGGTTTATCTCAAATATCTTCATCAATAGCAACAACCTGTACTGTAGATATTTATGGCACTGTAAGTAACACTTTTTTCTGAAAATCTGATTTTAAAAAGCTATTACGACTCACTTTCATGCAGCTGCACGAACTTCGCTCGAGAAAAGATCTTATTTCCGACTTTGGTAACCAAAGATGATGAGAATCAGGTGAGTTTTATTCAGTAATTTTAGTTTAATTTGCCGATTTATCCCGTTCTGAATTATTTAAGTTACAGAACACAAGCACGCACGCACACGTACACACACACACACACATGAATATATATATATATATATATACATATATATATATATATATATACAGAGAGAGAGAGAGAGAGAGAGAGAGAGAGAGAGAGCTGTGATACAGCGAAGCAGGCTTGCATTTGGATGACTAATATATTATGCTCTCATTACGATTGAGCTCTCTAGAGAAGAAAATGTTTAAAACAGTTTCGACCTCTGCGATATAAGCTCTTCAGAAATGAATTGAGTTCTTTCGGTGACTGTCGTGTGTATACACTGCTTATATACAAGACAATTTCCCTTCTCTGATTCCATGCGCCTATGGCTTAGGGGAAAGCGACTCCGACTGATGCCAAATCAGTCGAGTTTCGTTCCCGGCCAGAAGGGAATGGATATGTCTAGAGACACTGTGATGCAGCGAAACATGCTTGTATGTGGATGACTAATATATATATATATATATATATATATATATATACTGTGCGTTTGGTAAATTGTCGTCATTATATATATGTATTTTAATTTCGCACATATGTGTTCGTTTGCACACTATAATAGGGTCAGTTGGACAACGTCTACGAAAAAAAGACCACCAGCACGCAATTCGTTCCACCAGACATTTAGAAGCGGCATGCTGTACTGCTTGGCATTCGCACCAGAAGCTCCAATATGAATATTTCAGGGTGTTTGGTTGACAGAGCAGAGGATTCGAAAAGAGTTGGCTGAGTTGGCTGATTATCACGATTATCACGGAGTTATTGACAGGGGTAAATAGTGATGGCCACTTTATGCCGCCACTCATCTTCCAACTGGACCTAAAACTCAACATGGAAGCCTTCATCAAGTGCCTTGAAGAGGTGGTACAGTCTTGGGTCAAGAGTGTGCCTGCTGAAAGAACCAATGCCTGGCAACAAACAGGAGAATTTAGTCATGGCTGTCAGACAATTTCTGTGACTACATCACCCATTACAACTACCCAGACTCCACCACCTTGATTATTATGTATTGGGCACAGTTAAGCGAGAGACCAACAAAACTCTTCGTACCACCAAAGATGAACTGAAGGCAACGCCTATAGCAGCATTCATCAACTTAAACAAAGACATGGACCAGAAGTGTTGCAGGAGATTCTAAAATTGTCTGGAGAGCCTAGTTGAAGCCAATGGCGATTTTATTGAATAAATATACTCCCTAGTATTTCAAAACGTTTTTTGTAATTTTGGTAAATATATCTGTTAAGACGAGATGTCAGATTTAGGCGACAATTCATCCACTGCACCCTGTACACTACAGACCATAATAATTAGGCAACCCCAGTGTTTAAAAAAATGATGTATTTCATACTATTTTTTAATATTTACTGCTAAATGAATACTTGTAAATGAACATAGAATGGTTCTTTTGTTCATACGGCGCAATAACATGTGCATCAAATGAATTTATAAATATCTAATTGTTACCTATATCGCAGTTTCATCAATGATATAATGAAGAAAATTTAGGGTGATTCGGACGAGTTCATCTTTGCTTCCTTTCCTTGTAAAATTTTGCAAAGTAATAATAACAAAAGAACCATTCTATTTCTATTTAGAATTATCCACTTGGCAATAAATACTAACAATAGTATGGAATACATCATTTCTTTTAAAAAATTGGGGTGGCCTAATAATTAAGGTCGGAAGTGTATATGCCAACTAGATACATTCCATCATCGCCTAAAAGACCCCGAACTACCAACAGTCAAGATGAACAGACGTACCCTACTCGATGAGGCACTGCGTCTTAAGAAAATATTCGATCTCAAACTCAGTCCCGACTTTAAGTAGAACTATCACATACAATTCATCGCTAAAGATGGTCGATTTAATTAGGGCCGCTTAGTTGTGACACAAGGCCAAAGTTTTAGGGTATCCAGTGAAGACCGAATCCACCACTCAGTTGTAACAGGTTCTAGCGAGACAAACTTGCGATCCATTACATCACGTCGGGGTGCCCTCATCGCTAAAGTTAGAAGTCGAATGACTGGCTCCTTGTACCGCTCCAGTCCATAAATAATTCCTTATGGCATCCTCTACTTTCATAAGAACCAGATCATGCCTAAAATGGAATAGTGTCATCATATTTGGGCGGGAGTCATGATAGAGTTTAAAAGAGTCTACGAGTTCTTGTTATTGAAGAATTATTTTCCAGCCTTGAACCCCTGCCTCACAAGCGAGAGGTGGCAAGCTTCTTCCTTACCTATCTCTACTTCCATCGAAAATGTTCGGACAAACTACATTCTCACCCTCTGTATGCATTCTCTCCTAGGTTAACTTGTCATTAGTCAAAATTTGATTCAATCTGCGCACATATAACACATAAGGAAATTAATATTAATATAAGACAAATTTTAGTAGATAACACCAACATTTTATATAGTGATTTAGTAAGTGAATTGCTTTATAGCCTTGCTTGGAGATGAAATGATTACTATATATATATATATATATATATATATATATATATATATATATATATAAACATGATTATGATTATACTCGTCTCGAAAACCTTCCTCGAAAACTATCGAACGAAGGAAAAAATGGTTTTTAAAATGAAAGGGCTTAGGGCATGAAAGTCAGTCAAATGTGTTCGGACCGAAATCAGCACGAAGCCCAAAGAAGAGACCCGACTCGAGTAACAATCTAACAGAAAGCGCTCAATACAAAGGTAGAGCAAACTAAATAAAACCTAATGAGCCAGACGAACCTTCCTACGTTTCTCATAAACGGATCGTCAGGGAAGTATCCCTGACGATCCGTTTAGGAGAAACCTAGGTAGGTTCGTCTGGCTCATTAAGGGGCTATATATATATATATATATATATATATATATATATCGTTCATTCAGCAATGAATTAGAACACTCTCAGCTATTGGGCGTGTATAATGATAATATACACGCTAAAAGTCTGCCTCTTTCTACCGAGCGCCCGTAGATCAGATGTAGAATCGCCGACTAACACCAATTTGATCGGGTTTCAATCCTGGCAAAAAAGCAATCGGCTGTCTAAGCGTACTGATGAGCTGTGATACAGCAAAACAGATCTGTCTGCGGATGACTATATATATATATATATATATATATATATATATATATATATATATATATATATAGTTAGTTATGCTGGGCATGGCAAGCATAACGGTAGCTTCCTCGGCCCTGAGGGACGTAGGTTCAAATCTTGCTTGAGAGAGGACTTTTTTCTTTAATAAGAATTCTCGAAAAATCAGGTCGATACAAGGTGATACAAGGCCGAAAGTAAGTAGCACCCAGTGAAGATTGTACTCTTTACTCAGTCGTAATTGATTCAGCAAGACAAGCGTAGTTTAGACGTGGAGCAAGGCCTAGAGTATGAAGAACCTAGTGAAGCTCATACTCACTACTCAGTTGCAAGTAATCCAGTCATTTTAAAAGTTCTAACCTTCTCGGCTATAAACCGCCATATAACAAATCAACCACATTCTCTTCTTTGAGATTAACTTCCACTTTAAGAGGTTCTTTCTTCGAACCACTCTCAGATGAACAGTAGAACAAACTCTCAAGAAGATATTTTCACGATCATTTAACATGTTTCAATCTCGAGCTAAATATCATCTTCCTCTTTATCCATATAAACTACCGCTTAGAGTACATCAAGTAGTCACTAGCATGAACCGTACTGTAAAAATACATGCATATACACATATAAGTGTGCATGCGTGTTTACTAAGAGTCTCATCATTT
>JBBBDQ010002614.1:40000-300000 GCA_037127315.1 Ascarosepion bandense
CAAAGAACCATCAGACCCAGGCGAATTTCAGCGAGGACGTATCGTGGGCCAACATGCAGGTGGTCTTAGTCAAAGAAAAATATCTGAAAATCATTCAATATCCCTTTCTACTGTTAATAGAGTGATCGTACAATTCACCAGAGAGGTTGAGACAAAATGAGATCAATAAACTTACCCTGTATTTGAATTTCAGTGAGAGTTTTAGGAAAATCACCCCTGTCCTAATACTTTTGCGCACTACCGGTAGTGTGCAAAATTGTTAGGACAGGGGTAATTTTAAACTTTATTTTGATGCCTCATAAAAAATAAAATAGTTCTTGTCCTAATACTTTTGCACAGTACTATATATATATATATATATATATATATATATATATATATATATATATATATATATATTACGCTCTCACACCCTGATTGAGCACTCTGGAAGAATGGTAGATGTTGAAAAACAGTAGCTACTCTAGGATCTACGCATCGTTCATTCAACAATGAAATAGAACACTCTCAGCTATTGGGCGTGTTTATAATAATAATGTACATGCTAAAATTTCTGCCTCCTTCTAACGAGCGCCCTTAGCTCAGATGTAAAATCGCCGACTGACGCCAATACAGTCGAGTTGCAATCCTGGTAAAAAGTAATAGGATCAGCTGTGATACAGCGAAACAGATCTGTCTGCTGATGACTATATATATATATATATGGTGTGCATTTGGACAATAGCACGACTTTTATACAGGTTTCATTGCTTTTTATTTGTTTATTTTGTGTTATAATTTTCTTCTTTCTGAACATAAATTATGTCGAAATATTTTGAATTTTTCTGTATGTCCGAGCGATTTCGCTTATTCGTTTAGCCATTATCAAGTATGATTTGATTTTTTCTTTTTAATTTGATGTATAGATTATTTTTATGTTTTCACTTTTATGCTGCGCTTGATCATTGACCATTTCTTTATTTACGCATTTATTTTATAAAAAATATAACATGAACATAAAATTGTTTCTTCAGATCTATCTAGCTATCTATCTATCTAGCTATCTATCTATCTATCTCAGTCTGTTCATATCTATCTATCTCAGTCTGTTCATATCTATCTATCTCAGTCTGTTCATATCTATCTATCTCAGTCTGTTCATATCTATCTATCTCAGTCTGTTCATATCTATCTATCTCAGTCTGTTCATATCTATCTATCCCAGTCTGTTCATATCTATCTATCTATCTTAGTCTGTTCATATCTATCTATCTATCTTAGTCTGTTCATATCTATCTATCTATCTTAGTCTGTTCATATCTATCTATCTATCTATCTATCTATCTATCTATCTTAGTCTGTTCATATCTATCTATCTATCTTAGTCTGTTCATATCTATCTATCTATCTATCTATCGTGGTCTGTTCATATCTATCTATCTATCGTGGTCTGTTCATATCTATCTATCTATCTTAGTCTGTTCATATCTATCTATCTATCTTAGTCTGTTCATATCTATCTATCTATCTATCTTAGTCTGTTCATATCTATCTATCTATCTATCTATGTACATCTGTCTGTATATATATCTATATGTATATATATATATATCTATCTATTTGTATATCGATCTATCTCTATATGTATATCAATATCTATATGTATATATATATATCTATATCTCTATGTATATATTTATATATATATATATATAGGTATATCTATCTGTATCTATCTATATGTATATCTCTCTATATCTATATTTATCTATATCTAGCTATATCTAACTATATCAATATCTATATATATTCTTTTCTCTCTCTATTGTTCTGTGTGCACATACATACATACATACATACATACATACATACATACATTGACTTGATGCCACAAAAAATAGATTTGAATAAACATAATATTATCTTCATTTTTTTTCATAATATTCGAACCTAGGCTAAAGTTATTTCAGCCTACACTGTGCAAGCAAAAGGACAAGATTTTAAGAGCACTACATATATTTGGAGATATGTGATCTTCATTTTTCCTCTTTTATGCTCCACTGGATCATTTACCAATTTCTTTATTTACGCATTTATTTTAATCGTAAATTTATTTATTTTCTTAATTTTACGTATTTATAATAATCGTAATTTTAAACGTGTCCCAGAATTATCGCTTGGGGTTCTTGCGATTTATTCCAATATAATTACAATTGTGCCAACGATTGGTCCCTGAAGAAGTGTTGGCCGAAACGCAGATCAGGTCCGAATATTATAAAAAATGAAAAATGAACACAAAATGTTTATTCAGATCTATCTATCTATCTATCTATCTATCTATCTATCTATCTAGTCGTTATTTCTGTTCATATCAGTCTATCTTTATATCAATCTTTCTATCTAGTCGCTATCTCTGTTCATATCTATCTATCTATCTATCTATCTGTCTGTCTGTCTACATATCATCCTTGTAACGTTTTTCGACTGACTCATTTTCTATTTTGCACACAGGTCGAGCAAAACATGATTTATTAATTTTAGAAGTTTTATATCTGAAATTGTTTCAGCCTGTACTGGGCAAGCAAAATCATGTTTATTCAAATCTGAAATTTTGTTCTGTGGTATCAAGTCATTATACCTATATATATATATATATATATATATATGTGTGTGTGTGTGTGTGTGTGTGTGTGAGTGCGTGTGTGTGTGTGTGTGAGTGTGTGTAACTCACTTTAACGACGAAGCAATACTTACATCCGCATGCAACATTATCCACAGGTTTCATGTCCAGTCCCTTAAGACACGCTGTTCTTCTCCCTTCACATGGGTTATTGAAGGTCTGCTCTGTGTAAGCGTACATCCCGACGTAGATGCGAACACACGCAGGATCCTTGCCTTCACCGACGCAATTGGGACATTCGCACTTGGCTCTTCCGTCGACTGTTACACAATGCTGCGACGCGACCTCACACTCATGACTTACGCAAGCACCTGTGAAACCAACAAATTAATATCAATCATAGTTTTTACGATAATAAGAGAACTGTCCGACTGTCTGTCCGAAGCCATTAATAAGGAGGAGATAATTAGAAATTGGTAGAGTTATATCCCTTGATACTTGAATGTCAGTCAAGATGAGCACCATTATGATATGAGAGCCTGTACTGACCTCACATTCACACATTAACAATCACGATATTCTTTCTCCTTTGCCGTCTTAGTAAGCTTCTCACGATTGATGGCATTTCAAGAGACACACATACACCAAGAAATAAATAAGTATCGATTGAAAATGGAGCAGATAATAAAGTGTTATCGTGTTTAAAATAATTTAATATCAGATTTAGACAATAATGGAGGACATGGGGATGATTTTTTTTTATATTGGCTACAACATACAAAGGGTGGAGCCGGACCTAGTTGTATAAGTATGTGGTGATACAGAGCAAAAGCGATGGACCGGATGTTTTCACCCTCACAACCAAAAAGCAAATGACCAAAAATCGTCGCTGCGCATCCGGGTTCGCGCAGATGTTCCGGTTGAAAAATAAAAATTAATTAAATATTAAATTTCCAGTTCTCGAGCCTACGCGAATTTTATTTATCGGCCAATGAGAAGCCCAGAATCAAATACGGATATGAATTCTCAAATGATCACCTGCGATCCAAAAAGGCGAAATAAAAAGCCGATATAGACAGGCCAAGACTCGAGAGAGAGGAATGTAATCAGTATCCCCTTGACCTACATCAAGCGGCTTGCTATCCTAGCCTCCCTTCCCTCCCCTCTTATCTTTCGCTGTCTCAAAACTACTTACTGACCTAAGGAGCGAATACATCAAAGACATTCCTTACTTACAACGCACCCACATTTCTAAGTACTAATTCTCTTTTCAGCATTTTATTACCATGAACATTTTAACGTCCGTTGGACCTATACTTCAAGTATTACTTTAATTGTAAAAACCTTAATTGATATTTGTATATATATAAAATGTTATTTTTCAACTCAATTTGTTTTTCTTGGTTTATAACCTTTCTTAATGACTTATAGTGGGCTATCTACAACGAGGCCAAATTCCGTTAATCCGCAACAACATACTACTACTACCCTTCATTAGACCGGACTCTCCATTATAAACTCGAAAAGAATGGATAAACCGCTATAAGTAACAATAATTACAGCAATAACTGTTATTGCAAGTATAACTTAAAATATGGGTAATTAATAGTAAAATACACCCCCGATCAAAAGTTTAAGACCAGTTAAAAAAAATTTGAAAAGAAATTTTTTTTACAGATAGATTTTAAACTCCTCCCACTTAAGGTTACCAATACTACAATCTAAAAGGTTATGGAAACAAAAAGCTACATTCCAAACATTTTATTTAGAAATTTACATTTTTATAAAATGAGGCGATTTACACATGATCAAAATTATAAGATCAGAGACAAAAATTCTACGAAATTAGACAAAAGGTATGAAAATATTCAACAACCAAATTTAATAATGAAGTCTACCTCCACTGCTTTTGATGACTTCAAAAATTCTGTCGGGCATGCTAGAAATAAGCGTTTCCCTTAAGGTGCGGGGGATGTTGCTCCAGCTTCTGAAGATGGCTTCACAAAGTTCATTTTTTGTTGAATATTGTTTGCTATTTCAATAAACATCTCTTGTCATCCATCCCCAAACATTTTCAATTGGGTTCAAGTCCGGTGAGCATGCAGGATGTCCCAAGAGATGGACCCCATTTTCTTGTAGAAAGGTCAAGGTCCGTCTTGCAGCATGGATTGCAGCATTATCCTGTTGGAATAACCATCAATCCCCACACAAACGATGGCTCTCCGTCATCAAAGATGCTTTTTGTAGCATGTTAACACAACCAGCCACCCTCTGACGACCCTGCATCACCTGGAGCTGCATCGTCCCTCTGTAAGAAAAGGCATCCCATACCATTAGGAACCCTCCACCACTATGACGTGCGGAGAAAATTTCAGGAATCATGTTTTTGTTATACCAATATCGTTGGAAGCCATCAGGACCATCGAGATTGAATTTTTTCTCATCAGAAAACAGGACTTTCTTCCACTTCTCAACGTCCCATGTTTGGTATTCACGACCAAACTTTAAGCGGTCCAACTTGTGACGTGGAAGCAGCCTAGGAATTTGTTTACGCTTTTCATTTACCATGCCTTTTCGTCTTAAGTGTCGTCTGATGGTTACGGGACTGCAATCAGCATCTGTGACTGCCTTAATTTGACTAGAAGAAAGTCCCCCGTCTTTCATAACAACCCGTCTTATACTCCTACTCAATGCAGGAGAAATCTTTTGGAGCCTACCAGAGGATTTTGCTTTTCCATAATTCTCACTGTTCTTTAGAAAGTTGCAAATCACAGTTTTACTGCGATTTACTTTAGCTGCGATCGCCCGCTGTGACAAATTTTGCTTATGGAATTCTAGAATTCGAGAACGCTCAACTTTGGTAAGTTTGCCTGCTTTAGGCATGGTAACAATTTTACGCAGTGATTGCTAATCTCTAACTGAACTAAAAACATTGGAATTGCCATAGATCTAACAATTTATACCACTGGTCTTATAATTTTGATCATGTGTAAATCGCCTCATTTTGTAAAAATGTAAATTTCTAAATAAAATGTTTGGAATGTAGCTTTTTGTTTCCATAACCTTTTAGATTGTAGTATTGGTAACCTTAAGTGGGAGGAGTTTAAAATCTATCTGTAAAAAAAAATTCTTTTTAAAGATTTTTAAGTGGTCTTAAATTTTTGATCAGGAGTGTATATAATATTGTTACTTCCGTTTGTATCATGAACTGCTTTTAAAAATACTTCCAAGTGGTTTGTAGGTGGTCTAGAAATAATAATAAAAATAATAATAATAATAATAATTGTCAAATTTTAAATGCAAATTGGATGTGCGCAGTGGGTATCAGCTCGGAACGAGAAATCGGGAAGCCAAGTTCAAATTCCAGTTGAATTTCTTGCATTCACTTATGCGCAAATACCCTTGGGAAAGGTATTAATCCTTCCTCCAGTTGTGTGTTAAATAACAGGATAGATTTGGTTTTATAGCCTTGACTGACAACCAGGCTACCGTAGAAAGTAATGGCAACCTACTGCGGGATAATCTTCTGCGCAGTCAGTCATGTCTCTTTCGAGACATGATCATCCAAGCGTGTATAAGCATGGCACTTAACTGACGGACAGCAATTTTTTTATTGATTGATCACTACTTTCCGATGCAAGATTCATGTAAGAAACGTTAAAAAAATAATATCAAGAAAAAATAATATAGATCGGGTAATTAATGAGTCCAGGTTTTCGTATGAACACCGAAGATAAAAAAAACAATGTCGAATCTGGTCAGTACCTAGATGAGTGGCTACTTGGGAATACCAGGTGCCGGAAGTCTGGATATGCAGGTGGAGCAATGAATGGTGGCTCAGAATTTTAATCGGAGAGCCGAATTTTAATTCCAGTTGTGCCCGTTATATTCACTTCCGCGTAAAATATGCTTCCATCTCTGCTGCCCCCAGCTATAGGTTACTTAATAAGTTTTTTTTATGACTAAACAGTTATTATGTAAAAAGAAAGTTTCTTGAATTCTAAAATAAATTTCTGGCTTTAAATAACATGCACAGGTGAATAAATGATTTAAGACCTCTCCTCTGAACGATGTGTTCTTCAGACTTTCCTAACCATATATATATATATATATATATTTTTTTTTTAATCATTTCACCCCGAGCAAGGCAGAAACGCCACTGATGTGTAGGGGGTTACATAAATGTAACAAGATTAATTAGAAAAGAGTGAGGAGTACAAACTAGTTAGAAAGAAACAATAGAAAGCTGAGAAAGCAGGTGCGATGACAGATACATAGGTGGAGAGAAAGGGAAGGTTATACAGGGGAGGGGAGAGAGCTAGAGTCCAATGGTTAGTAGATGACTATTGACTTTGCATTTAAATTTCTGGAGGTTGTAGCCGTCAGGAAAGCAAGAATACGGGAGCGAGTTCCACAGGCGGGAAGTGCGAGAGAGGAAGCTGCAGGAATAGAATTGTCGTCTGCATTTGGCTAACCTGACTGTGAATGGGTGGGACCCAGTTGCCAGTCTGGTAGCACGAGTAAACACCTGTTGAGGAGGCATCAGTGACTTAAGCTCATCCGAGCAGAAGCCATGAAAGTATTTGTAGAAGAGACAAAGGGAGGCCACATTTCGGCGATGGTGAAGTGGCTGCAGTCGAGTCGCCAGATCCGTACCTATCACATTACAGACTCTCATTTGGAGCTTGTCAAGAACACTGAGAAGAACGGCAGGGGCACCTGACCATAAATGGCAGCAGTACTCTATGCACGGACGGATGGTTGACTTGTATATATGCAGGATGGATTCAGGTGGAAAAAACATCCTGGATCTATATATATATATATATATATATAAATTTCGTGTATCGAGGTAGCAGATAATTTTCTAAACATATACTGTTAAATATAACAGACAATGAATGTCTATTAGGTTTTATCATGAGCTGTTTTAACATCATATTTTGGATTTAATTTCAGGTGAAAATAAAGACAAAAATTGTCTAACATTTGAATATTTTCTTATTATGCTGATTCTAAGCTTTCGGCTCACATGAGCCATCTTCAGAGAAGTTACAGGGAAGTTAACATATAGACATCCACCATCAAAGATGATTTTATCTTGTGTTGACATAAAACATTGTTAAACAACGATAACAGTCACCGAATAACAGACGCAGTTCGTAAATTTGTAATACGGTTTTATGACGTCACACATATACTTTAAATAGAAACAACCCACACTTAATAAAATCACATTTCAGTCTGGTCATAACACGTGACATTGCATTTAGACATATGGTTCTGTTAACATTTTGGTCCCTCACGATCCTCTCGCAAAATACGATGTATAGAACGGCTCATGATAAAACATAATAGACATTCATTTTCTGTTATATTTAACAGTATAGGTTTAGAAAATATATATGTAATTATACATATTATCCTATGTATATTGATTAATATACATATTGCCCTACCACGACATTTATAGTCGTGCTACAGATGAGAGTAATGTGTCTATTTATTGATATAAGATATCATTCAATAAACCCTGGGCCTCACTAATACAAAAAATCTTCGGCAAAATTCTACTTTATTCATCAACAAAATCTCCTTCTTGAGTGATACACTAATTCCAATGCTTCTCTAACAATTCGATGCCTTTTTTGTAGAACGATTTGTTTTTGGCCTCAAAATACGACACATTTTCCGATATCACTTCTTCATTTGAGCCAAGTATCTTTCCATGTCGTAGCTGCTGGTTGCCATATTTGGAGAATATGGTGGATGTGGAAGCAATTCGAAGTGCAATATATGTAGTTTTGCTATCTTTACGATCGACTTGTGACACAGTGCGTTATCTTGGTGAAAGATCACTTTTTTCTTCTTCATTTGTGACCGTTTTTTGACGATTTCTTCCTTCAAACGCACCAACAATGCTATATACTATTCGCTATTGATGGTTCTTTCTTTCTTAAGGTAATCGATGAACAAAATATCTAGCGCATCCCAAAATACGGAGAACAAAACTGCTGCTGTTTGAGTCTATGGTCGCTTTGGACGGCTTTCACCTGCTGCTGCTGACTCAGTTGACTGCCGATTTGACTCCAGAGTGATATGGGGGATGTAGGTTTCATTCATTGTTACATATTTACGCAAAACTTCTTTCTTGTTGCGTTTAAACAGTTGCGAACTACGCTCTGAATCGTCGACGCGTTGTTGTTTTTGATTGACTTGGAGCAAACGCGGAACCCTCTTTGAACACAGCTTTCTCATTAACAACTCTTCATACAAAATGGTGAATACACTGCCTTCTGCTATGTCAACCTCCTCTGCTATTACACGGAACTTCAATTTACGATCTCCCGAAACGAGTTTGTGGATTTTTTAGTGCTTTCCGGGACAACTATTGATTTGGGACGACCTGAACATTCAGCATCATTTGTGTTTGTACGACCGCATTTAAAGTCAGCATACCACCTCTTAAACGTTGCTTTCGACGAAACAAATGACGAATGAAACTTATCAAGCAAAGGACGAATGAAACTTATCAAGCCAATGCTTTGCTTGAACAGTATTTTTCCCATCAGAAAGCAATGCTTCAGCAACACACAAAATTCAGATTTTACCATTGTTTTGAAAATTTGCAACAGTAACTTCTCTTAAATAACTGTAATTTGTAAACTAATAATCCGATTGGGCCTACATTTTGTCTCGCACTATTATAATTTTTTTTTATTAATGGCGACATCTATATGTCAGGTCCAGGACTTAGTGAGTGATATGTTATACTTAATACCTCTTTTATTTTACATTGACTACTGTTTTATTAACACCAGACAAATATTTATATATGTGAGTGTACTTGCGTGTACATGTATTCGTATATATATATATATATATATATATATATATTAATAATATTAACTATAGTAATAACAATACCAATAGTAATAGAAATAACTGCCGAAACTAGTATTAAATAAAATTTATAATGTCTGATTACTTTCGGCTTTCCTAAGTTGTTTTTTGTTTAGTTTGCGATATTGGTTTCATCATATTCATCATATACTAGACTCTCTCATAGTTTCACTCAGATCCGAAAAGACTGATCCGACCAAAGCATATGATTTGATTATAGTGAAGAAGCAAAGAGAGAATTGGTGCACACAGGCTGTCGCAAGATCTCAAAACGCTCCTCTTCAGGTTTTGAATGAATTGTTGTCCTCATCCTAAACTGGTTACCAACCAAGCCTACAATGCGTTGTGGTACAATGGATATCTTCTCGGAATCCGAAATTGAGGAACCGAGTTTGAATTTCAGATGAATTCGCATGAATCCATTTCGTCTTCCTCCAGCTATGGATTAAATAGTTGAAGAGATTGGCTTCTATAGATTTGGTTGGCAACCACTCTACCGTAGAATGGAATGGCAATCTAATCTTCTGCCATGTTAGTCATGTCTCTTTCGAGACATGATCGCACAAGTGTGTATCACTTATGGCACTTCTATAGATTTGATTGGCAACCAGTCTACCTCAGAATGGAATGGCAACCTAATCTTCTGCCATGTTAGTCATGTCTCGAAAGAGACATGATCGCACAAGCGTGTATCACTTATGGCACTTAACTGATTGACTTTTTCTCCGCCTAATCTGGTTACCAACCAAGTATTCTGCTCTGCTACTTTCAAATTCAGCTCTCCAATTTAAAAATCCATGTTAAATTCAAAATATTTATTTTTGATATATTAACGTTTTATATTATATGTCGTATACATATTGTTATACATAGAGATCAGTGATGCATTGTGGGTAATATATTGTATTGCATTGTTGGTAGTCTATTGTATTATTCTAACGGTTAAATTAGTGGACAGTAATGGTTATTATTAACTTATAGTAACCTATTATTATGTTTACTTAAGTTTACAAGTTACAAGCGATAACAACGAACAATAAAATAGTCAATAATGTTTTCTAAAATAACAAACAACACTATAAATAGCAAAACAACTGCATCAGGCGCTACAATTATTCCAACTTAATAAACCTAGTATAATTCAAAACATAACCGTTACTATCTACCAAAATAACTGCTAGAATAATACATAATATATATTATTATATATTCCTTTTCTCACGCATATAAGCATCAGTCAGGTAAGTGCTATACGTGATACACGCTTGGGCGATCATGTCTCGAAAGAGACATGACTGACTTGGCCGAAGATCTTCCCAGAGTAGGTTTCCATTATTTCAGCAGTAGACGGGTTGTCAGTCACGGCTACAGAACATAATCTATTCTTCGGCTTTTCAACCCATAGCTGGAGGGAGAAGAGACGGATTAATACCTTTTCCCAAGGGTACCTGCGCGGAAGGGAATGCAATTGAATTCAACTGGAAGTTGAACTCCGAGATCGAATATAAGAGTACTCTAGTTTGAATTATTTTCAAATATGTTTTAACATGCATCAAGAGTATCATTTTGTTTCATTTACCCTTTCACCCACCGTTTCACGCTTAGCAATTTTTTTGAAGCGTGTCTCTTATTTAATAATGTTTCAAGAAGAGAGAAACATGTTCATGGAGTGCAACTGGAAAATTAGTTTACGAAGGATATAGAAACAATTTTCAATCGTTCAAATATGAAACGTGAAAGAATAACATCGAGTTTTCAAAATACCTATGTGAACTAAAATCAGTACACAAAATGCAATGATGTATGCTATAAAGACAGTGATATTTGGTTGAATCATTCTTAAAACAATAGATAGATAGATAGATAGATAGATAGATAGATAGATAGATAGATAATGAACAAACTGAGATAGATAGATAGATAGATAGATAGATAGATAGATAGATAGATAGAAATAATGAACAAACTGAGATAGATAGATAGATAGATAGATAGATAGATAGATAGATAGATAGATAATGAACAAACTGAGATAGATAGATAGATAGATAGATAGATAGATAGATAGATAAGTAATGAGCAAACTGAGATAGATAGATAGATAGATAGATAGATAGATAGATAGATAGATAGATAGATAATGAACAAACTGAGATAGATAGATAGATAGATAGATAGATAGATAGATAGATAGATAGAATGAAATAAGATGTAGAATTAGAGACAGATGAGTCGATATGATGCTATTAATTTTAGACCAATAATTAACAATCAATGCGCATATACATAGACATGACTTAAAAGACTGAACCTGGAAGAAACGAAGATAAACAGAAATCTCCGCGCGTGTCTAATGCTCTCCTCATCAATCAAGTTATTTCTAATTGCGTTTCTAATTAGCGCAACGTAATATCAAGTTGGAAAGCGACTCTTCAGGTTAATAAAGAAGCCGAACGATGTTTGGTTTTCGAAACCTAAGCAACCTTGGCTTCTGTTCGCTGAAAGGTAGAGCTAATTAATTTAGCGATTAACAAAACCCAGTAATATATTTACCGCGTAAGGAGGCTAGCTCGTTCTATTTCCGATATTGCAAAGATTCAATCAGCCCTGGTTTTTGTTAGTAGATACCGCGATGTTAGCAATCACGCTATACGGGGAGTTTTTACTTTTAATGAAATTGCCTTAGACTTGTATCGGGGCTCTCCGTTGTGGCACAGGATGAGAAATCGGAGAATCGAGATCGAATTCCAGTAGAATTTGTTGCATTCACTTACACACAGGAAAGGTATCGATCATCCACTTCTCCCTCCAGCTATGGGTTAAATAGCAAGACAGATTGGGTTCTATAACCTTAGTCAACAACCAGTCTACCGCAGAAAGTAATGGAAACCTACTCTGAGAAAATATTCTTCCCAGTCAGTCATGTCTCTTTCCAGACATGATCACTCAAGTGTGTATCACTTGTAATTAACTGACTGACGTCTACCAGTACGTGCAATGGATCGAAATCTCAACCGGATTGTATACAAGACCAGGATTATTTTTTAATTTTCATCTTAATTTTATTTGCTTTTCATCGCAACTGATCATATTATACAAATTGCTGGAGAAATCATCTTCTATCTGCTGTGTTCCTTCAGTACGTAGGTGATCATAGCCCTCCACTTCTCCCTATTCCTTGTTGCTAGAAATATCCCTTCACCTGTTATTCCACTCAATTCCTGCTCCACCATCCATCTGCTCAAGTTCATGAGGTATGTCGTGCGCTGCTTTTCCTTGTCCCTCGTTCTCTCTGTCCGTCCCGTGAGCATCAGATTCTCCAAGCCCTCATTCCTCATTACATATCCCAAAATCTTCAGCTGTCTTTTCCGGGTGTTAAGAATCAGTTTCATTTTTATGTCCATCCTCTCTAAAGCCTCGTCATTACTTGCATGCTTCGTCCATGATATCCTCACTATCTTTCTGTAGAACCACATTTCGGTTGCTCCAAGTCTTTCCTTCAACTTTGATAAGATTGTCCAGCATTCACTGTCATATTGAATAATGATATGATTGTCCAGCATTCACTGTCATATCACATAACAATCAATTACTCTCTTTTTCGTTTCCAGCGAGATTTTCCCGTCTCTTAACACTATACTTAGCTTCTGAAATGCATGCCAATACGCCTTCAGATATCTCTATCGCACTTTCCGTTTTTTGTTAGATTCTAGATAGACTAATTCTTGTTTAAAATCGCTTTTTAGGGAGTGTTATTATTTTCATCAAAAACTTTATGGTAGAAAAATATATTGAGCCTGGTATTTACAGCGGTAAGAATTTGTTTAAATATTTGTTAAGGATGGTTGGAATTGACATTAATAAAGACTGAAGTTTCCCTGTCTTTGTAATAAGGTTTAAAAAGCTTAAAGTAATATCTAAAAGATTATCTATTTTAAGATTGGATGAAATTTCTATTTTAAATCCGTTTAATTTGAAAGCAGTAGTCACTTTCATTTGCACAAGAGAATATTATCCATTGAGCTCTTTACATATATCTATCTCTTTAATTAATAGATATTTTGGGGTTATCCTCTTAGTTTACGAATTTGACACCATTACTATTAGAGGTAGCAATAAGCCCGTCATTTCTATATACACCGATCTGTTTGGAGACAATTATTCTACCGAGGATGTTTAAAATGTAGATGCCCACTAAGTCTGGACGTCAACATTATCACGGTGATTCAAATAACAATTAGTCTACCTAGAATCCTCTAAAGATACTAATGTACATTAAACTAGAAACAGAAAGTGTTATATGGTTCCGCCCAACTTTCTGCCAACTATCTCATATTAACATCGGTCAATACTTTATGCAATTGATCGACAAACATTTTAACCCAAATACCCATAGTAAGATTTTTAATAGAAAAAAACATTAAATATTAGCTTCTCTTGCACTAGTGACAATTACAACATTATTAATTTACATAATTAATTGTATAACAATCACCAAATAGATAGTAAACCCTTCCGTAGTTGTACAGTAAGATACCTGTCCAGTTTGAAGTACATGAAAAAGTTATATATCAAGCAAAAATTATCCCTAAAAAATACAAAAATATAAAAAAAAATCAAGTAGACATTGAAATTTCCGCAGGATTCGAGAAACAAAAATTATATATAAGCACTCTTTCTTCGAACCCCATTTAAAATATCAAACCGCTCTTCCTAAATATTTCTGGGAATTAAAAGATAGAAACCTCTCCTCACAGACTGAATGAAAGATTATAGTTTCAGAAATAGATGTAATTTATGCTTAGATGTAAAAATTAGAATCATCAAATTTAGAAAAAATCTAGCCAGCTATTAAGCCAGATAAATTAAATCATTTTTAAATGCAATCATAAAAATAAATTTAAATTACCTGTTGAATATGAATTTTAGTTTACCCCTCATTAATTTACTTTCAATCTAATTTTTGCGTTGAATGTTCTTTGATAAAGTTTATTTTTGTGTTCTTTTTATTGAATTAAATGTTAACTGAATTTATTCTATGCATTTGATATATATGCTTATATTTTAATATTTACTTTATTATTACGCCAATGAGTTTTTTGCGTGTATGCAAGAGATTTGTTTGTGTATTTATAAGCTTGTGTACATGTGTGCATATGAGTTTTAATTGTGTGTGTGAGAGTGTATGTCGATATTTTCATAAGCTAATATGTTGTTTTATCATATATACATATGTTTTGGATGTGTAGTTTATGCATCTTCTCTATGGTTAAGAGACATGAAAATCTCGCTAGAAACGAAAAAGAGAGCACTGCATTGTTATGTGATGTCTGTTTTTCAATTTGGCAGTAAATGCTGGACAATTTGTCATTGAATATTTTATTTCTCACCCCTGTAGCTTTTTAAAACTCCAACCTGATGACACCTAGAAAATTAATTCTGGATCATACTGCTTGTCTTCCTGTGTTTGTTTTTTAGTTCTGATAAAATTAAACCATTTGTATTTTTTGCCGATTGAAGCGATAGGTACTAAAAACTTCCCTGTCGAAATAAATTACAGTTTATAACCACTTTAGATATGTTGAGTTTTCCTTTACGCATATCATTTTGCTCTGAATATTATCCATTGAGCGCTTTACATATATCTATCTCTTTAATTAATAGATATTTTGGTGTTATCCTCTTAGTTTACGAATTTGAAACCATTACTTATATATATATATATATATATATATATATATATATATTGTTTAAATTCCTTAGTTTTTGGTCATAATAAAATTAGAACGTTCACATAATGGGGATTTTTTGAACGCGCAATTTTCAAAATTAGAAAAAATTGTTTTCATTTTTATAGTATGGTTACACTTAATCTTAATTTTTGTTCTTTCATTCAGCAATTCATTTTTGTTTGGGAATAACATAATAGCTAACTTTTCTACCTGGCACAGTCTACATATTTTGCCATCGTTGAAAGGCTTGGCTGTTTTCACTATACTCCACGTTATGTCTGGGTTTTTTCCATATTTTTATTTAAATTTTCACACTAGCCAATTTTGTACAATTTTTTAACATTTTCTATTTTAAATATAGACCTGTGATTAAACCATCTGGTCTTAAAAGTATCTTTGGTTGATCCCAAATATGTTTTGTTTTGACCATTTAAATCATGTACTTTTGCTTTGTAAATGACAACCAGCCTAATTATCCATATAATAAAAATTATCAACCGAATTTTGATTAATTTTATTCAAAGATAATAAAGAAATTATATTTTTAGCTCTTTTATTACATGCATGCAAAACCTTTAACCACTCTTTCTTTATAACTTGTAATTGGATATTATAAAATATCTTTTTTTAAACTTTTTGTAAACGCTTAAAGTACTACTTTATAGTATGAATCCATCTCTTCCCCTGAAGATATAGATTAAATAGTAAAACTTTTATTTGGAATAATCATTGTTATTTTTAAAATTTGTTAAAGCAATATTCATCTAAACTTATTTATAAATGGAACTTTGTGTGTGTGTGTGTGTGTGTGTGTGTGTGTGTGTGTGTGTGTGTGTGTGTATCCGTTACCTATACACTCCGAAACTCCTGAACCGATTTTCTTGAAAATTTACACAGTTGTACTATAAGCGTCTGCGAGTGTTCTTAGCTAGGTTTTATGTCGAGGTATACCCGATAAATATCGAAAATCGATAATCGAAAAAATCGGGTTATAGAAGGAGTGGTCCGATTTTAATCAAATTTGATACACTCATAGACAAAGATATAAGAAACGATATTCACAAGTTTCAAGGTTGCAGCTCTTACAATAGTGCAGAAAATCAATAATATATATATATATATATATATATATAAAAGGCAAGATGTTTGTGTGTGTGTCTGTTTATCTGTCTGTATGTCCTTTATACAAATCCACAATTTTTATCTGATTCTCACTAAACTTCACACAAATATTATTTAGGCTGAGTCTGAGCTCCAGGACCATGGATTAGTTTTAAAGCTTTCATTACACCCGAGCAACGCCGGACTATACTGCTAGTTCACAATAAAAGAATAATTCTTATAATCAAAAATATCTTTCAGTAGTAAACAATCCACAAAAAGTTGATAAACCGTAAAAGAACAAATCCATCAACCAATACTATTTTAAATATTTCGGAATATTTTGGTATTTTTGCGTTAATTTCTGTCGTACACAGAATTTTACTTTTTTTTCCCGTTTAACCATTTTTGATTTTATGTTTACTGTTTAGTTTGTTATCATTTCTTATTGCCTCTATGCAAGTCAGGATATTTGCCCTACTTCCCCACACACAAGGTTTTTTTTAAGGTAGGGATCCGACCGCGTACGGACGGGCACAGGGATAAAAATTCCCCAGTCTCCTCAACCGCGGTTGAGCTGGCCCCGTTGAAGAGTACCTGGTCCACTTCTCTACTGCAATGGGGTGGTTCAGTCGCGGGACACTGTTCCCCGAGAACTGGTATCTATCAGTGTAATTTTATCTCGGAAATAACCCTCTCCTCGCGGACGAAGCTACAACTGAGACGCACTCTGTCGTCGAGGACAAAGACGCAACTGAGAGATGATTTGGGTCCGTACTCGACACAAAAATGTACCGGGTATATAAGGCCAAGTGGCACGTCTTTCCACAATTAACTGTATTTTTTATCTTTCATTCATAATATTTATAACATTACAATTCATTCATGATAGCCATAATATAATATTTCAATTAAGTGAAATCTTGTAGTAGTAATAGTAGTAGTACTACAATCTAGTTGATCTCGTAAATATATTTATTCCTGATACTAGTTTGACATCTACGTCCCACTCTTTTACCGTCGAAATAGCTAAATATAACCTCCTCTTTTATTCTAACAGTTTCTTTTTTCGCATTTCCCGTTTTGGAACTCCCTACAGTTTGCTTGCTTCCCTGATAGCTACAATCTCCAAAAGTTTAAATGCAACATCAATTGCCATCTTCTATCTACTTGATCCCCATCCATATCTTATCTTTACTTCGATATCCCCTGTATCTTGATTTTTGACTCACTGTAACCCCCCGCGCAACAGTGGCGGTCCTGACTTGCTTGGAGTGAAATGATTATTTAAAAAAATTCAATTTCACAATCTTTCAAATCATTCGTATCAGGGTATTTTATGTTCCGAACTATTGTTCCCCCAAACTCTCACAACAGACCTCAAGTGGAATGACTATATCTAATCCATAGCTAAATCCGCTGCTAAGAAGGTCGGTTTTCTGATAGGGCCAGGAAGTTTTTCCCGTCTGAAACTATCCTGCACATATATAAATCTACCATCCGCCTGTGCATTAAATACTGCTGTCATATCTAGTCCAATGCCCCTGCTATCCGCCTAATGGTCCTTGACAAAATACAACAAAGAATCTGTGATCGATCCCGACTTGGCAGCTCATATACAGTCACTTTCTCACCGGCGCAATGTGGCTTTCCTGCGTCATTTCTACAAACAATTTCACGGCTTCTGCTCTGAAGAAATTAGCTCTCTGGTGCCCCCGATATATGAATTTACTTGAGTGACAAGATTAGCAACTAGGTCTCACCGTTTAACTGTAAGATCAATAAAATGTAAACACATATTCTACTTCAACAGCTTCTTTTCTAGCCCTTCTCGCCTGTGGAATTCCCTTCCGTTTACTTGCTTCCCCGACAGCTATAATCTCTAAGAATTTAAATGTAAAGTCAATAGTCAGCTATCTCACGCATTCTCTCTCTCTCGCTCTCTCTCTCTCTCTCTCTCTCTCATGCTTCTTTCTCCGACTACTCTACTCCTCTTACCCACTTTCTGACCCCCGCTATAACCTGTCACTTTTTTCTTATAACTTTCCTCCTATGTAACCCCTGCGCATCAGTGGCAGTAGTCTGCCTTGCTTAGGGCAATATATTTATTAAAAAAACAACTCCCTAGGGCAATATATTTATTAAAAAAAAAAAATCCCTACTCTGCGCACTGTAAATTTAGCAATACGATAAAATATTTTTTTCTGAAAGAAAATGGATTCCGATACAAAGAGAGGCGCAGTTTCGATCCCTGCCGGGAAAAAAACGCATTTTCTTTACTAAGATTTCTCGAATGCGCAGGCAGACAGACGTTCAACTCATTGCTTAATAAATAAAAGGGGACGTTTATTAAAAAAAATCACAATATTTTCAAAGATTTATAAAATATGCTTTATTAGGAGGTCGAAGAGTATTATTGAAAATTTATTACGTGTCCTTTGTTGGTACGATACAGTTAGAGAAATAAACATAGTACGCCTATATTTTATCATCAGTTGTAAATAGTAATTTCTTTTTCTGTTTTTTACCATTTTTCTTACAAATTCAATCGATACGTAAGCTTTTAAATTAAAAAAATGCGTCACGCGAGATTTACTCACCTTCTCTCTCTCTCTCTCTCTCTCTCTATATATATATATATATATATATATATATATAGAAGCTTGTGAAAAAAATTTACTAGCAATATATTCAATTAACGAGTCAACACTTTGACATGATGCCAACTGGGTGCTTCATAATTGAATTCGTGCATCACATCTAAGCTACGCTTAGTAAATTGCTATATATTCAGTAAATGGATTTAAAAAAGCACGTACCATCTGGACAAGGATCTTTGTAACAATCGGCACTGGCATTCAGAGGCAGACTGTTTCTTTCAAACTCATCTAATGTTCTCAACGCTTCTCTTTTCCTTGTTTTTGTTCCTTTCCCACAGGTGACGCTGCAAGTGCTCCATGGTGTCCAAGGCCCGACTGCACTATTTCCATCTAACATAAAATAAATAATATTACTCGTGAAAAATTTACTCAATTCATGATATTAAGGCATTTGTATTCAAAACTATAAATGTGATTCTAACATTTTTTCAGCAAGAATGTTACATATATATATATATATATATAGGGTGCAATGGATAAATTTTCACCTAAATTATGCAAAAATGAAAATAAGACCGACATTTCATTTTAACAGATGAGCTTACAAAAATTGCACAAAAATATATGAATGATTAAATTTATTCAATAAAATTGCCAGGGTTTCAACCAAGATCTTCAGACGACTTCGGAATCTCCTGGAACTCTTCTGGACAGTCTTCTTGTTTAAGTTGGTGAATGCTGCCATAAGCCTTGATTTCATTTGATGTTCAATTTTACAAGGTGGTTTGCTGGTCTCTTACTCAACTGTGCCCCACGCATAATAATCAAAGAGGTTGTAGTATAAGTCTTGAATTAGGTGGCCAGATGTTAGAGGGTAGTGTGGTCGCAGAAATTGTCTGACAGCCATAACTGGGTTCTCCTGATTTGCCTCATTGTGCAGAGTCCTTTTGTCCAACACTGGGTCTTTCAGCAACCACACTTTTGAGCCAAGTCAGCGCTACTTCCTCAAAGCACTTGAGGTAGGTCTCCGTGTTCAGTCTTAGCCTCTGTGGGAAGATGAATGGAGGCATAATGTTGACGTAAATAGTGATCACTCCAAACACTTTTGCAATCACAACTCATCCAACTCTTTCTAGATTCTCTGCACTGTCCTCAGATTAGAACCTAAACATTCTGGAATTATCGTAATAGAGCTTCTGGTGCGAATGCCAAGCAGTTCATTATGTCATTTCCAAATTTCTGGTGGGGTGAATTGCGTTATGTTGCTCTTTTTATCACATAAGGTGCCCATCTGGCCATACTCTGTTGCGCAGTCAGCAATATAACAAACAACGCGCATGCGCGAAATTAAATCATAAAATGAGGATAAATTACCCATAGCACATCGTACATATTAAACTATATAATATCTAACATAGTTATATAAAATTACACCCTTCAAAAGAAAAATGATAAAATGCTTTAAAATGAATTTTTAAAAATAAAAATTGTTTCTGGAATGTTTTATTTTAGTTTTATTTTCAAGCTTATAGATTAAATTTAAAATCCATTTAGGAAAACACTTTGTAAATAAGCCCTGAAAGTGTCATTAAAATACAATTATTTAGTTCTTGCAAGAATTTTCAAATCAAAGTGTTTTTAAACGCAATGGCCATCCGTTGACACAAGAAAAAACATTTAACCAAAATTTTCAAAGTTCTAAAAATATAACTTCATCAAAAATATTTTGGTCTTTCCTCTTTATAATAACAAAGATTTTGACGTTGAAACGTGTTTTTTTATTAAAAGAATTTTTCAAGTTATACTCATTTTTTAGCGAATCTGTGGAGGTAACTATATAAAATATACGATAAAACATTGTGTTTTTGAATATATATATATCTATGTGTATTTGTGAGCATGTTTGAGAGAGAGAGAGAGTTGAGAATCGAACAGAACTTTAAGCATTGATACCTCCACAGAGTGACGATAAGTTTCAAAATTAATTTTAAAAAATAAAAAAAAATATTTTTGATGGTTTTATTTTAGTTTTAATTTCAAGCTAATATATTTAGTACTATAGTTTCAGTAACCAAAATACTTTCCTCTATTTAATTTAATTTTAAACTGTCTAGAAAGAACTCTTTTTTTTTTAAAAAACTGTTTTCAGCGCCATTTTAGCTCTCGTTTATCGCAATACAATTATTTATTTAAAATTTATTAAAAATCGCAATACAATTATTTATTTGAAATTTATTAAAAATCGAAAATACAATTATTTATTTGAAATTTATTAAATATCGCAATACAATTATTTATTAAAAATTAATTAAAAATCGCAATACAATTATTTATTTAAAATTTATTAAAAATCGCAATACAATTATTTATTTGAAATTTATTAAAAGTCGCTATCCAATTATTTATTAAAAATTTATTAAAAATCGCAATACAATTATTTACTAAAAATTTATTAAATATCGCAATACAATTATTTTTTTAAAATTTATTAAAAACCGCAATAAAATTATTTATTAAAAATTAATTAAAAATCGCAATACAATTATTTATTAAAAATTTATAACCAATCTTCACAAAAAATAGAATATAATTTATCTCATATGAATACACTTTATTTGAGGGATTTTTTTTTTAATCATATCACTCCAAACAAGGCGGTTACGCCACTGATGTGCAGGGGGTCTACGTAAGAGTGACAAGATTGGAAAAGAGAAAACCGGAAATCACATCCTAAGCAAGGAACAAGGGATAAGCCTCTTCACCTGTTCGATAGACGTGGGTGGAGTGTGAACCGGGCGATAGTTTAGTCTATTTACTCCAATTGAAAAAAAAAGATATTAACTGATTTAAAAGTGTAATTAATCTTATTTGAAACAAATATTATCTATTTTAAGTTTAGAATATTGCAGAAATTCATTTTTTTTAACACGGAGGTAGCTATTTATTTAAGATTTTGTTGGCATATGACCGCTTGATGTTTGAATACAAAGAATACAAAAAATATATCCGTTAAAATAATTTAAAAATATAAAGTGAGCGCCGTTTTATATCATTTTAAGTATTCAGTAACCTTAAAAACTTAAGAATATATTTTTCTGTAATATCATATTTTATTTACTTATTTAGATTTACTATAGATATTACGCTTACTTTTTGATAATACCGTGTATCTAAAACAATCGGTACGTTTATACATATACAATGAAAATTTTAAATTATTTTCAAAATATTGGGTGACCTCAAATTGTAACAAGCTTTTTAAATTTATGATTAGATTTTTCTATGATTATAACATAAAGATTTTAGCAATAAAAGTTCTTATCAAGTTTGAGGTATTTTTTTCATCATGGTATATGCTTTTTCAGGGAATTAGTGGAGTTGCTTAACTATATATATATATATATATATATATATATATTTTTAATCATATCACCCCGAGCAAGGCGGTAACGCCACTGATGTGCAGGGGGCTACATAAAAGTGAAAAGATTGGAAAAAAGAAAGCCGGAAACCACATTCTAAACAGGGAACAAGGGATGAGCCTCTACACCTGTTCAATAGAGGTGGGTGGAGTGTGAACCGGGCGATAGTTTAGTCTATCTACTCCAACTGAAAAAAAAATAATAAAAAATAAAAAGAAAACAGTGAAAAGATTGGAAAAAAGAAAGCCGGAAACCACATCCTAAACAGGGAACAAGGGATGAGCCTCTACACCTGTTCAATAGACATGGGTGGCGTGTGTACCGGGCAATAGTTTAGTCTATCTACTCCAACTGAAAAAAATAAAAAGAAAACAGTGAAAAGATTGGAAAAAAGAAAGCCGGAAACCACATCCTAAACAGGGAACAAGGGATGAGCCTCTACACCTGTTCAATAGACATGGGTGGCATGTGTACCGGGCAATAGTTTAGTCTATCTACTCCAAGTGAAAAAAAATAAAAATAAAACTGAAAAGATTGGAAAAAAGAAAGCCGGAAACCACATCCTAAACAGGGAACAAGGGGTGAGCCTCTAGAAAAAAAAAAGCTATACTTCAAGATGTTTCACCGATTTTATTTCACAACAATACAACCTACATCCTGTAGATTTTGGTGTTGTGAAGTAAAATTATCTTTAGTGTGATAATGCTTCATCTTCCGGAACCAAACTTAGATAGTCTTGAATTCAAATAAAAACTTACATAATTTCTTTCGCGACATTTTTCAGCGGGTGGCTGCTACATTTGAAAATATGTATACCTTCCTTCACCCACATTGTTGTGAAAGCGGCTACTACATTTGGAGACATAGATACATTGACGAAGTTTCTTGCAAACTTACCTCCCGGCTTGCAGGTTTTGGCGTCGAGGAATAATTTGTTCTATATTATAGGTACATTGGAATTGCTTGAATTTACACATGCTCTCATAAATGACGTTCACCTGACTGCACACAGGGACTGAAATGAAAAAAAAAAGAACAGGTTAGGTTTTTGCAGGAAAAGTAATTTAATTTATTTCCAAACATCTTGAAAATTTGATTAAAAAAAAGGGACAAGAGAAAAACTATATTTTGTTTTAGCCGAATTTATCAAGACAAAAACAACGTTTTGGCTTCGATAAAGCCCGTCGCTGAAAGAAACGCGTCGGCTAAAATAAAATATAATTTTTCCTCTTGTCTCTTTTTTAATCATACTGTCCCTCTCCTCAGATTATCTGAGAATATATATATATATATATATATATATATATGTGTGTGTGTGTGTGTGTGTGTGTGTGTGTGTAATTGTTTATAACAGAAATGTAATTTTATGTTATACTGAGATGGAAAGTGCGACACAGAGATCCGAAGGAGAATTGGCATGGTAAAGGACGCGTTCCAGAAGCTGAGTAAAGTACTAACACACAGGATAATTTCACTAGAAACAAAGAAAAGAGTACTGGATTGCTATGTGATGTCAGTTCTTCAATACGGCAGTGAATGCTGGTTAATATCATCGAAAATGAGGACAAAACTGAAAGCAGCGGAAATGTGGTTCTACAGAAGGATGCTGCGGATATCGTGGACTGAGCATGCAAGCAACGATAAGGTGTTGGAAAGAATGACAACAAAAAGGAAATTTATACTGAGCATCAGGAAGAGACAACTGAAGTTCCTAGGACATGCAATGAGGAAGGAGAGCCTTGGAGAACCTGATACTGACTGGTCAGATGGAAGGAAAAAGAGACAGAGGAAGGCAGCGGATAACATATTTGCAGGGCCTGATCAGGTGGATGACGGAACTGGGGTTGCTAGGAGTAACAGGAGCAAACATACTAAAAGCCACAAGGGATAGGGAGACGTGGAAGAACCATGATCGCCTACGTCCTGAAGGGACAGGGTACATAAAAGAAGAAGAAACTTGATAAATAAAACTCCATAACTATTCAGTGGTGAATGGAATGTTATTTTCTAATTTTTTAAGGGCAGAATATATTTTGTCTGGGAAATTGATATCTGTATATGTAGATACACACGCACACTATAAATTTGTATATATCAGAACAATGTTTTGTGTTTTCTTTTTTTAGTCTCAATAAAGTTCATCAAGGTATGAAATGTGTCGGCTAAAAGAAAATATAGTTTTCCTCTTGCCTCTTTTTTAATCTTACTGTTCCTCTCCTCAGATTATCTTAGAATATTTACGCATCTTGATATTAGTTATTAGATAAAGCCTTGTCAACTTTTAATAAATTTTCACTGGTATTTATTTCTTGTTATTTTACTTACTTCCGCGTATTGCATTGATAGAAATATTATCTAAAATATGATTAGATGTATTTTTTTGTCAGCCATTGTTAAAGTTTGACTAGTGTTTCTTTCCTGTTAATTTTACTTTCGCTTGTAGCATAAGTAACCCTATTTTCTTGAATTTCTATTAGGTAAAACCTGTACCAACTACTGTGCAATTCTGACAAATATCTTTCATTTTAGTTTTACTTGTTTTACTTGCTAATACTACTTATACTACCGTCAAGGTAGTATTAGTAGTATTAGCATTGGTATTGTATTACAAGATTAAGCATTGCTGACTATTATTAATTTTTGGCAACTATTTCTTTCATTCAATCTAGTTGCTTTTGATTATGTTATTATTGTTATCATCATCATCATCATCATCATCATTCGATTTTTGCTGTAGTCACACTAACTACCGAGACTGCGGGAAGAATTAAGGCAGGTAATGGTTCGTTGTGGTACAGTGGACATCGGCTCGGAACGAGAAACCGGGGAGCCGAGTTCGAATTCCAGTTGAATCCATTGTATTCACTTACGCGCAAATACCCTTGGGAAAGGTATTAATCCGTCTATTCCTTCCAGTTATGGGTTAAATAGCAGGACAGATTGGGTTCTATAGCCTTGGTTGGCAACCAGTCTACCACAGAAAGCAATGGCAACCTACTACGGGATAATCTTCTGCCCAGTCAGTCATGTCTCTAAAGAGACATGATCGCCCAAGCGTGTATCACGTATGGCACTTAACTGACTGACTGAATGGTGTGTTGTTATGACTTCATTTCATGATTTGTTCTTTTAACTCCCATAACATCACTAGCGTTACGCGGACAAAAATCTTCTTATTGTGTAGGCTCAATATTTTGCATATCTCTTAAGTTGGAATTTTTTTTAATGTGTTGTTGTGCTTCTTTTTTATCATTCCCAGCGCACCTACTGTGACTATTACTATTCTTGTTTCAATTTCTACATTTTTTTTTTCTATTTCGATTTCCAGGTCTTTATACTTCGATAATTTTTTGTTCGGGTGAAACACACCTATTCCTCAGATAATGGACACTCCCTCCTATATTAATAAGAGTTAACAGGAAGTTCATAGAAGTTCTTTAGACTTCTATTGAAGTTCAGTAGAACTACTAGGCAGTTAGCCGAATACTAAGGAGTCAGCTTTCAATGGAAGAATATCAAGTTCCTAACATTTTGGGTACGTTAAGTCAATTAGCAACCGACATAATACGATTATAACCTTCAATGCAAAAACTACTCTACAACATTTTTTTTAAAAATTACTTGGTTTGCTATTTTACAGCCCGCTCAGCAAGCCATATCAATTATTAGGCATTTTTTTTCTTTTCGGTTTTTGACACTTATGTCCGGCCTATTTACTTCAATCTTCTTGTGTGCAAAAATGGTGTAATTTCATCGATGTCTCCTATTTTTGTGACCGGTTTGGATGATGTTCCATACCAGTGTTTGAATACACTTTTTCGAAAGTTTTTGCATATTTCTCAGTGTAAATGTTGCCTCACTCTATCGTGACAATTTTTATATTTAATTGGCGCGAGTACAGAACATCTTCGGAATATTTGTCACAACGTGTATTTTGGATCGATACTATTATGTATGGTATTTGCCTGAAAGTTCCTTGCGCTACATGAATAAAGCCTTCCATCTCAGCCTTTGCTCGTGACCATATTAATTTTGTCAACATCGGCTTTATTAGGCTCTTCTGGATATTAGCCATGCAGAGGTTTCTCTTGCCAGCGTTGTTTCATCTGTTGAAGGGCTTTATCCTTGGTTTTTCTTTTAAATATTTTCATTGTTGTTTTTTTTTTTTTTTTTTTTTTTTTTTTTTTTTACTAATTGTATCATCCAATACTTTGTTGTTTCCATGCATGTTAGGGAAACAATAGTTGTTGTCTTGTATGACAATTCTAACTGAATATAACCTCTTCAACCTTCTTTAGGGAGTATTACACGTGGTCTGCATCAGTTTTATTACTTTTCATTTCGGTTGTATGCACATTTCCTTTCAAATTTAAACCAGAGACCGAAGGTCAGAAAAGACTTCATGACATTTTCTACTTACCATTTTTCTAAAAGAAAAAGACTAAGTCCAAATACATTTTACATAGATAAAGCCCTTCATAAGATGCAAACTGTACAGTGAGTAGTTTTTGTACTTTTCTAGAGCATGAACAACCAGGAATCCACTCAATTGAGTCTATCCGACCATTTTCCCAATCAATCCGAGGGCTCCAACTACCACTTGAATTATTGATATCATGTACCACATTTTTGAGATCCTCGTATTTTGCTACTTATTCTAAAGATCTTCAAAGACATGTCAATTATAAACCACATTCTTTTTCATTCTTTGGTCACGATATCTGGTTTATCAACTTTAATTCGTCTCTCTGGTTGTATTGCAAAATTCCCCAAAAAATACTATTGTTATTACTATTATTAATATTATGTTGAATTATTTCATCAGCTGAAGCACTGTAAACCGTTATTAATTTTGAACAATAATTATTTATCAAAATTTCAGTCGCTTTAACTCGTAGTGATAAAATTCTTTATTAATATTTGTCTTAAACTAAATACTTGTGAAATTAATAATACTTCAGATATGTTTCTAACAATTGTTTTAATTTCTTATGTGAAGCGTTATTCATATTATTCTTTTTTACCAGCATAGTAAGCAATGTCTTTATGAATTCTCTGAGTTTGATATAAAAAGTTTAAATTGTTATAACAATTTTAACAATAATTTTATAGGGTTTAACAATTTTATTTTCCCCTATGAAACACTGTGTATTGTTATATTGTTACAAGTACAATAAGGAGTGGCTCTCCATGATTTGTCCAACGATTTTTATGTAAAATCCTTAAGCCAATGTTAACAATTTAAATAATCATTTTATAACGTTTTTATTTTCTTTTACTTCCTCCATAAAGAACTGTCTATTAATATTTGTCTATATTTCTGAGATGAGGTAGTATTTACATTATTTGGACTATTGTCCTCATCTTTGTTGCTATTTGTACGACGTTACGGCAGTTGTACGCTCCGGCCTTCTTCGGGTGCCAAGAATTTCGAAGCGCACCCTTTTATTACAATCACTTGAGTATATCATCCTCATTCCTTGTGTAAAGTCCCGATTGAAAGTTATCTTCTTCTAACCATGCAAGTTACTTAGAGGGAGATAACTCATGACTACCAGAAGACGCTCTAGGCAAGGAATAAGAATTATATACCTCAGTGATAGTAAGAAAGGGTTCGGTTAGAAATTCCTACCACCTGAAGAAGGCCGGAGCATACAACGACCAAAATGTCATACAAATGGCAACAAAGATGAGGACAATAGTCCGAATAATGTAAATACTGTCCATTAATATTCATTTTTTTTACAATCACAATAAGCAGTGTTTTTTTTTCTTGGTTTCTTCAATGCTTCTGATGCAAACTCCTTAAGCTATAAGGTTCTGTAACAGAAGCACCAATAGTACGTCACTTTGTATTCTTCATCTTCAGACAATTAGCAATCAGGGATCTTTTGTCCCTATACGTTTGTCATGAAAAAACTAATTATTTAGTTGTAAAAACAAAAGGAAATAAATGGAAAATGCATTAAAATGAACAAAGTGTTTCTTGAATGTCATATTCAAAAGCTCTGTCTAAATAAATTCAGAGGATGGAGAAAAAAATTGAAAACGCTTAGTACCATAATAGCATGATTTGGAAAATTTGATTAAACTATCGAAAACTTGTCTATTTTTATATTTGTTGATTTGATATTAGCATTACTTTATTTTATTTCTTTCTAAAATTATTTTTTTTTTGTTTGTTTGCTTCTTTCTTTCTTTCATTTATTTTTATTGTTACAGATATTATTTAAATAAGTTTATTAAAATCAACAGTCAGGACTATTTACGAATTTTAAATGATAAACTTCATCCTATGGCCCAGTTACTGTTTCCGGAGGAAATGCCATCGTTCAGGATGAGAATGCTCCTATTCATACTGTTTAAGTTGTAGTTGAATGGTACGAGGAAGTCTCTAGTGAAAAAGAACATTTTATCTGGCCACCGCGGTCCTTAGATCTCAACATCTTTGAGCATTTATGGTTCATTTCAGAAAGACAAGTGAGGAGTTGATATCCTTCACCATCATCATTAAAATAATTAGAGAATGTTTTAGCCGAAGAATGGATAAAAATTCTTCTGGAAACAATTGAAACTTTGTACGAGTTAATTACACGAAGACTTCAATCCGTAATTACTGCCAAAGGCGGTCCTACCCAATATTAAAGTAATATTTTTTTTTAAAATTTCAAGGTGTTTCTATTATTTTTTCACCCACTGTATATGTATATGAGTGTCTTGTAAAATACCTACTTTTCATGAGATCAGTTTCAGAACATGGTTCACATTTGCATTCAGGTTTGCCAGTTGCTTCGTTCATTTTGTTTCATAAAGAAAATTAAGAAAATCAATAAATTACGCTAATATGGTTTCAAAATTTCAGTTCCGTCAGGCGATATAGACTAACTGATTTCCTAAAGCTTTATTTTTGAACGGGCAACAGAAAGTTTAATATACTGGGAAAAGTCAAGAGTAGCGAAATTTTATTAGAGGGGGATAAATCATGTCTGATATATATATATATATATATATATATATATAAATTGAGAAGTCCCCAGATCTCAACATCTTTGAACATTTATGGTTCATTTCAGAAAGACCATCATCATAATAATAATTGGAGAATGTTTTAGCCAAAGAATGGATAAAATTCCTGTGGAAACAATTCAAACTTTGTACAAATCGATCCCTCAAAGACTTCAAGCAGTAATTACTGCCAAAGGCGGTCCTACCCAATATTAAAATATTTTTTTTTTTTGAGATTTCAAGGTGTTCCTATTATTTTTTCATCCACTGCATATGTATATGAGTGTCTTGTAAAATACCTACTTTTGATACCTACTTGAGATCAGTTTCAGAACATGGGTGACATTTGCATTCAGGTTTGCCAGTTGCTTCGTTCATTTTGTTTCATAAAGAAAATTAAGAAAATCAATAAATTACGCTAATATGGTTTCAAAATTTCAGTTTCGTCTGGCGATATAGACTAACTGATTTTCTTAAAGCTTTATTTTTGAACGGGCAACAGAAAGTTTAATATACTGGGAAAAGTCAAGGGTGGCGAAATAGTATTAGAGGGAGGGTTAAATCATGTCTGAAATATATATATATACATATATGATATTTCATGTCTGAAATATATATATATATCTCTGATATTTGAGCTCACTACCATAATCTTTTCATCATTTCACCCCAAGCATGGTAAAAAATGTGCCTATATGTATATATATCAAGTGAGGAGTCGACATCCTTCATCATCATCATTAAAATAATTGGAGAATGTTTGAGCCAAAGAATGGATAAAAATTCTTCTGGAAACAATTCAAAGTTTGTACGAATCGATCCCTCAAAGACTTCAATCCGTAATTACTGCCAAAGGCTGTCCTACCAAATATTAAAATAAATTTTCTTGAAATTTCAAGGTGTTTCTATTATTTTTCCATGTACTGTATATGTATATGAGTGTCTTGTAAAATACCTACCTTTCATGATATCAGTTTCAGAACATGGTTCACATTTGCATTCAGGTTTGCCAGTTTCTCCGTTCATTTCACATACTTGGTATTTGGGACATCTCACCAGATCGCAGCTTCCTATAATGGAAAATCGTTTAGACACCTAGAGAAAATGAAACTGCACATGACCGTTTTTAGAAGCTGGGATGACTGTTTACAACAATTAAGCAAATAAAAGTGCATCAGAATCTTATCACGTACTTTTAAAAAAATGGTCTTTCCTCCAAACGACATCGTTGTCATTGAAAGCCAGGTCATTGATAGCCGAGAGGAAGGGATGCTAAATAAATTAACTATTCCACTCGTAAAAGCCAGGGAAATAATAATTTTAGAAGGTAGGGGTCTTCCATGATATAAATACAGTGTGAAGATTGAACTCTTATTTCTTAAAGTGGGGGTGCAGTCAATGAAAGAGTTACCGATCTCCGAAATGGAACATTGTCAGGTTTGGTTGATGCTTAAATGGAAGACCGTTTGGGAACACTGGCTACTGTTCGCAAACTTCTGCAATCTGAAATATTTTCGGCTTTAAATAACACACATAGGGTTGATAATCCATTAAAAACAGAGAAATTATTTTTACACAGTGCAACAAATATGTGGTGCCCAATTAGGATCGATCACGTTATTCAATAGGCAACCAAGAACACTGAACGAAAAGCTTTTATGAGAAATCATTATTTACTAACACAGATGGTATTCGGACTGGTTACATTTTAGTAGCCATAAAGCTACGTTAAAATATCGCACTTTATGGTAATGTAAAATATTTTATTGCGTATTCGGTGAGCCTGTGGCCTACTTGTATTTTAAATGGTTGTTTTCTACCAGTGTCCGAGATCAGAATCTGAGCCAAAATAAAAAAAAAAAATACTTAGATGTCGATTGTCATTTTGCAAGGAAAAAAACGATTTGGTTGATTGGTATAACGTTCCTTCTCTTGATTTCAGCTAAATTTAGTAAATATCGAAGATGCTGGGGGCTTGGTGAGCAGACCAGGATCTTCTGAAACTGATAAAAATCTGATGCAAATAAAAAGCAATATTGACAGAATTAAATTGCTGCGTTTTTTTTTCTCAATATCGAGAGGGAAACAAGACATTTATGTCTCCCTTACTTTCGCACTTATGTCTGTAATCTAGTTTAATGGTCGTGTTCTTTTCACAGGCACTGATCACCATTTCCGACATGTTCTTGTAAGTGACTCCGTCTGTACCACAAACCTGGACAAAATAAAAGAAAATCGATGTAAATAATAATGTTCCACTAGGTTTTGTTTATCACTGTCACTTGCATTAAATTTACTGAAATTTTTATTTGTAGTAATAGATATAGTAGTTACGGCCTATCACGTTGAATACACCGTTTCTCGCTGGATAACCTGAAGTTAAGCAACGTTGAGCTTGGTCAGTACTTAGATGGGTGACCGCTTGGGAATACCATGCGCTGTAAGCGTATAGTGATGGATGTCCGTTGTGGTGCAGTCGGTATCAGCTCGGAAAGAGAAATTGGTGAGCCGAGTTCGAATTCCAGTTGAATACCCTGCATTCACTTAAGCACTTGTACCCTTGAGAAAGGTATTAATCCGTTCCTTCCCTCCAATTATGGGTTAAATAACAAGGATAGGACTTGGGGACCCTGTCCTTAAAAATAAATAGCAATGAATCTTGATACTCGAAAAGAAAAATGTATTACTAGACACAAAACTAATATAAAAAACAACAATAAATTGTTGAAAGAAAAAGGTATTACCAGCAATAAATAAAATTTAGTTGGCAGTAAATGATTTGCCATAAAAACAAACTTCTCTACGTTGGGTAAGAGTTGGTTGCTATTACAGTAAAACGTGTCCTTAATACTGATTAAGAAACAATTGATAGGTAAGATTAATCGACGATTGAACTCATTATTAAACAAAAACAGCAAAGCTATAGCAGCAGTTGTCAGAAAAGAGGAAGCAACGTTAAATTAGATCAAGTGTAACAGCAGCGCCTAACCTGTGCTTTGTGATGGGTTCTATAGCAGTTACAGGCAAATATACCTCCCCGTGTGGATCTTGCTTTCAGTTCTTTCCTCTACAAGTTGCTCCCAAATTGTTGTGAACCCAGTATAGGTCCGGAAGAAAACTCGAACCCGGAAATTAGTGAAACATATATTAAACGGAAAACAAATACAAGAGTGCTACACGTCAGTCATACTGCCAAGTATTAGACCGGGGTGACTCAATCCAACTCAACTCCATTATTTACCCTTCTCCCACACTTGAAAGAGATGTGACACAAGGTCTTTTTTAACGTGGGGAACCTGAGCGCGTACACCCAGGTACTGGTCAAACATTACCTATCCACCGCGGTGGACAGGTTCAAAACCGGTCATAACTGGTCTTTACTTGTCTTAGGTGTGCCCAGCTCGAAGGCTAGGGCAACTCCATTATTTACCCTTCTCCCCCACTTGAGAGAGATGTGACACAAGGTCTTTTTTAACGTGGGGAACCTGAGCGCGTACACCCAGGTACTGGTCAAACATTACCTATCCACCGCGGTGGATAGGTTCAAAACCGGTCATAACTGGTCTTTACTTGTCTTAGGTGTGCCCAGCCCGAAGGCTAGGGCAACTCCATTATTTACCCTTCTCCCACACTTGAGAGAGATGTGACACAAGGTCTTTTTTAACGTGGGGAACCTGAGCGCGTACACCCAGGTACTGGTCAAACATTACCTATCCACCGCGGTGGATAGGTTCAAAACCGGTCATAACTGGTCTTTACTTGTCTTAGGTGTGTCCAGCCCGAAGGCCAGGGCGACTCCACCCCGAGAGACACATTCTCCCGGTATTCATAATAGTAGGAAGAGTTTATTATAGTCCAAAAAGGGTAGATCACATAACACAAATGTACCAATGTAAATTACAATTATCTGGTCTGATTTTGTAGTTTTGCTAGAATTAATTCAAGCCTTAAGCGTGGAACTGGCAGTTATCATGCAGTGTTGAGTCCTATGCCACAATGTCTATATCCACAAACATTCTGTCTCTGATATTTGAGCTCACTACCATAATCTTTTCATCATTTCACCCCAAGCATGGTAAAACATGTGCCTATATGTATATATATCAAGTGAGGAGTCGACATCCTTCATCATCATCATTAAAATAATTGGAGAATGTTTGAGCCAAAAAATGGATAAAAATTCTTCTGGAAACAATTCAAACTTTGTACGAATCGATCCCTCAAAGACTTCAATCCGTAATTACTGCCAAAGGCGGTCCTACCCCATATTAAAATAAATTTTCTTGAAATTTCACGGTGTTTCGATTATTTTTTCATCCACTGCATATGTATATGAGTGTCTTGTAAAATACCTACTTTTGATACCTACTTGAGATCAGTTTCAGAACATGGTTCACATTTGCATTCAGGTTTGCCAGTTGCTTCGTTCATTTTATTTCATAAAGAAAATTAAGAACATCAATAAATTACGCTAAAATGGTTTCAAAATTTCAGTTTCGTCAGGCGATATAGACTAACTGATTTTCTTAAAGCTTTATTTGTGAACGTGCAACAGAAAGTTTAATATACTGGGAAATGTCAAGGGTGGCGAAATAGTATTAGAGGGAGGGTTAAATCATGTCTGAAATATATATATATATACATATATGATATTTCATGTCTGAAATATATATATATCGTTCATTCAGCAATGAATTAGAACACTCTCAGCTATTGGGCGCGTATAATAATAATATACACGCTAAAAAGTCTGCCTCCTTCTACTGAGCGCCCGTAGCTCAGAGGTAGAATCGCCGACTGACGCCAATTCGCTCGGGTTTCAATCCTGGGTAAAAAGCAATCGGCTGTCTAACCGTACTGATGAGCTGTGGTACATCGAAAAAGATCTGTATGTGGATGATTATATATATATATATATATATATATATATATATATATAAAGTGAAAAGTCTCACTTTTACCCCTCCGCCTCCCTGTCAGACGATCTCAAGTGGAATGACTTAATCGAATCAATAGCTACATCTACTGCTAATAAGGTTGAGTTGCTGTTCCCGATCAGGAAATCTTTCCAGTTAGAATCTATCTTGCACATTTATAAATCTACCATTCGTCCGTGCATTGAATATTATTGACTTATCTCGTCGGGTGCTCCTGCTATTCATCTCGGAGTTCTCGACAAATTCCAAAGGAAGATCTGCAATGTAATTTATCCCGATTTGATAGCTGAACTTCACTCACATTCTCACCGACGGCATGTCGGTTTCTTCTGTCATTTCTACAAATATTTTGAAGGCTTCTTCTATGATAAGCCACATTCTTTGGTTCCACGCCACCATAATTTGCTCGCTTTTCTAGACTGGGAACAATGTTCTATAATTTTACAGTCAAAATAGGCAAATATAACTGCCGTTTTTACTCTATCAATTTCTTTTCTCGCACTTCCCGCCCGTGGAACTCCCTTCCATACACTTACTTCCTTGATAGCTATAATTTCCAAAAGTTTAGTTTTGATATTTTCTATCTCCTTGACATCCATCTTTCCTTTGTCTTTCCTTCAACAACCTCTGTACCTTTATTTTTTCTTTTTCTCTCCCTTCTTCCCTCACTGTAAGCCTCTTATATATATATATATATTTCAGACGCAAATTCTACTCCCCAGCTTCTTTTCACGCACTTCCTACCTGTGGAATTCTCTTCAGCATACTTGCTTCCCCGATAGTTACAGTCTCCAATAATTTTAATGTAAAGTCAATTGTCATCTCTTGTCTCACTAACTTACATCCTATCTCTCATGCTTTTTACTTCGTCCACCCTACTCTCGTAAGTATTCTTTTCCTTCTCTAACTCTATTCCTGACACCCCCTGCAACCTCTCACTCCTCATAACATTCCTTCTATGTAAACCCCCTGAACAACAGTGGCAGTAAAATGCCTTGCTTGGGGCGACACGATTATATATATATTCTCTTAGATAAGTTTCGTTGAGTAATACAGATATTGTTATATATTCTCTGACCATAGTATAATTTTGCTCAGAAGTGTATTTACATTAAACAAATATTGTTTGAGAGAGGAATGCAGGATGATAGATGAAACGTGTGTTTACATTGAACTCGCCGTGACATCTGTAAGTATTACACTGATGGATGCTTTTCGGAAAAGTTAGGAATGCAGACGCCGTGTGACATGCGAAATTGTGTTAAGACAGCTATTCTCCAGGTTAGGAAATAAAAAAAAATAAAAATGTATTTGCATTAAAATATCTTTTTTAAATGAAGAAATCAAGGCCAGAATTCCATTTAAGGATTTTGGTTGTGTTTTGGTAAACAGCTGTATTCAAGGAATATAAACAATTGAAAAGCAGTGGCCAAAACAATAACAATAATTTGAAAATAATAAACAATGCGCGTGGCAAAAAAATGACGCCATCAAGAAAACTCCGCTGTATAAGAGCAACGCCCCAGATCAGAGAGAGAGAGAGAGAGAGAGAGAGAGAGAGAGTGTGTGTGTGTGTGTGTGTGTGTGTGTGTGTGTGTGTGTGTGGAGTAGTTTTCGCACTGAAGATTATAGTCGTGATATGTCGGTTGCTAGTTGACTTAAAATACCTAAAATATTAGGAACTTG
The DNA here is from genome assembly GCA_037127315.1 of Ascarosepion bandense. NCBI lineage: Eukaryota > Metazoa > Mollusca > Cephalopoda > Sepiida > Sepiidae > Ascarosepion > Ascarosepion bandense. Next base: position 75,986 of record JBBBDQ010002614.1, read on the forward strand.
GTAATCTTCCACTGAAAGCTGACTCCTTAGTATTCGGTTAACTGCCGACTAATATCAACTGCCTAGTAGTTCTAGTGAACTCCAACAGAATTCTAACGATTCCTATAAACTTCCCAAGAACTTCTCAAGAACTTTCTGTTAACTCTTATGAATATAGGAGGGAGAGTCCATTATTTGAAGAATAGGTGTGTTTCCCCATAACAGAGAGAGAGAGAGAGAGAGAGAAAGCGAGAGAGAGCACCAAAGACTCATCGAGAACGCAGGTAATGCAAGACAACTGCAGCCAGTCAATTTTGCTCGTATATGTGTGTGTGTGCGATCTCTTCAAACATCCTCTATTGCAAACCACGTCACCAAAGAAGATGAATAAAAATACATTTCTATATTTTTATATAACAGCATCCGTCGATTATCAGCAAAAACGATAGTTATTTTGGTTTGCTTTTTATATATACATGAAAAGTATAGAGTTCACTTTTCTGCGGTTATAATATAAAGACTGGCTTAGTCTCTTGCTGTCACGTCTGTATTACACTGAAGGATGACTCCAACGAGGGGGTATTTACTCGCCTCCTCACTGAGAAGACAGGTGACACATAGTCGGGTTCAACGTGAAGATACCGAGTGCTTGCACTCGGGCTAATGGTCAAATTTTGTCCGGCCCCCGCATACGCGAGTTCGGGCAAAAAGTTTGTCTATTCAATATCGAACTCTGACTTCAGGAAGATCAGTCAAATCAATGACATACGTGATAAACGCTTAGGCGATCATGTCTCGAAAGAGGCATGTCAGATCGGGCAGAAAACTTTCCCGCGGTAGATTACCATTACTTTCTGCGGTAGACTGGTTGCTAACTAAGGCTGTAGAACCCAATCAGTCTTGTTATTTAACTCGTAGCTGAAGGAAAGAGGTGGAATAATACCTTTCCTTATGGTATTTCAGCGTAAGTGAATGCAACGAATTCAACTGGATTCGAACTCGGCTCTCCGATTGCACGTTACGAGCCGATATCCACTGCACCATTACGCACATTCAGGCAGATGATATGTCTATTTTTTTCAGCCGAGTTCGTCCGTAGACTGAACCCCGACTGAATTTTTTTATCCCCGAAGACAGAGAGCTTGACAGTTACGAGCCAGACATGACAGCTGACTTTCCTGTATGCAACGGGAAATTTGTAGATTATATATATATATGTGTGTGTGTGTGTGTGTGTGTGTGTGTGTGTGTGTGTGTGTGTGTGTGAGTCTGGTCCTTTCTGGAAATGATTCTATGTCCCGATCCAATTCTGTGCAGATCATACAATTTATAATGGCCGTGAAATGAAAAGTCTAAAAATTAGTGCTAACATTAAAACCGACCAACATAGTATGATTAACGGAGCGATCGACTCATGAAATGGTAAGGACTCCTCACAAAATACCAAAACCTAACTGATCTGATTATTGTTATCTACGTTGTCTGACAATATTATATTTTTCTATTTGATAGCCTTTTTTTGTAGACACAGATAAAAGCAAAATACACGCGTTTTTGTTTATTTTTATGCAAAATTATCACAGACATTCATTAATGTTTGGACAGTATTACTTTCATCTGAATTATAGCTGCTTTTCATCTCCATTTCTGAGGCTCTCCAAGTTCGGCCATCAATAGGCAGCGCGGATGTGAAATTAAAAATACTACCGGCAATAAAATCACTAGACCTTTCAACGTGTATGACGGTGATACGTGGACTGCAGAAAAAGTAAGTTCTTGGGAAAAGAGGCTTTTTGAATGAAACAGATGTAAGTTCAACTCAAGATGCTGCTTCCCAACTAACCGGTACTTTGTGGAACCAACGCTCATGACGTTGCTTCCCCAACAGATACAATCTGAACCTAATTAAATCTGGGTTTAATCATTATCTTCTCCAGATATCCCAATAAACTTTACACATTGTGAGCATAACAGATGCAATTTGAATTCGAAATATTTGTTTCCAACCAACCGCTATTTTGTCGAAGCAACTCACCTTAGAAATTGCTCCCCCAGATCGATACAATTTAAACCTTATTAAGTCTAGGTTTCTCCAGATATCCCAATAAATTTTACATCTTTTGAATAGAACAGATGTAATTTGAATTCGAAATATTTGTTTCCAACCAACCGCTATTTTTTCGAAGCAACTCACCTTAGAAATTGCTCCCCGGACAATTACAATTTAAACCTTATTATGTCTAAGTTTAATCGTTATCTTCCATAGATATCGCAATAAACTGTACATCTTTTGAGTAGAACAGATATAATTTCAACTCAAGTAGTTCTTTCCAACGAACCGATATTTCATAGAACCAACGCCTATTACTGTTTCGCCGACCAAAACAATCTTAACCTTATTAAGATTAAGTTACTCGTTGTTTTCCGTAGATATCGCAATAAACTGTACATCTTTTGAGTAGAACGGATGTAATTTGAACTCGAGATATTTCTTTCCAACCAACCGCTATTTTGTCGAACCAACTCCCATTAAATTGCTCTCCTGGCCGATGCAATTTAAACCTTATTAAGTCTAGATATAGTCGTTATCTTCTCCAGATATCCCAATAAACTGTACATCTTTTTAGTAGAACAGATGTAAGTTCAACTCGAGATATTTCTTTCCAACGAACCGATATTTCATGGAACCAACGCCCATTACGTTGCTTCACCGACCAAAACAGTCTGAACTTTATCAAGGTTAGGTTTAATCGTTGTCGTCTATAGATATCTTAATAAACTGTACATCTTTTGAGTAGAACAGATGTAATTTCAATCTGATATATTTCTTTCCAACGAACCGATATTTTGTGGAAATAACTCCCATGACGTTGCTTCACCGACCGATACAATATCAACCTGTTTAAGTCTAGGTTTAGTCGTTATCTTCTCCAGATATCCCAATAAACAGTACATCTTTTGAGTAGAACAGATGTAATTTCAATCTGATATATTTCTTTCCAACGAACCGATATTTTGTGGAAATAACTCCCATGACGTTGCTTCACCGACCGATACAATATCAACCTGTTTAAGTCTAGGTTTAGTCGTTATCTTCTCCAGATATCCCAATAAACAGTACATCTTTTGAGTAGAACAGATGTAATTTCAATTTGAGATATTTCTTTCCAACGAACCGACATTTTGTGGAGGCAACTTCTATGCATCCCTGACCGATACAATCTCAACCTGTTTAAGTCTATGTTTAATCGTTATCTTCTCCACATATTCCAACAAACTGTACGTCTTTCGACTAGAACAGATGTAAATTCCGTTTTATCATTAAGAGAAAAATATAGGAAATAGAAGCAATAGTGTTGCGTGGCGTATTGTCTCTGGCTTCTCGTCATTGATCGGTAATATTTCGGGTTTCAACACTGATCCACAGACTGAATGAACGACTGGGAATATGTTTTAGTTTTCATTTCTACCCTTTATCTAGTTGAGCAAAACTGTAGTATAAACATCGTTTGGGGAAAGACACAGGAAATGGGAAACAGGTTGTCCAAATACTCATCACCGCGTAGTGGTCTGCATGAAATCTGGTCAGTTAAGTCAGTTAAGTGCCATACGTGATACACACTTGGGCGATCATGTCTCGAAAGAGACATGACTGACTGGGCAGAAGATTATCCCGCAGTCGGTTGCCATTGCTTTCTGCGGTAGACTGGTTGCCGACCAATGCTATAGAACCCAATCTGTCCTGTTATTAATACCTTTCCCAAGGGTATTTGCGCGTAAGTGAATGCAATGAATTCAACTGGAATTCGAACTCGGCTCCCCGATTTCTCGGTCCGAGCCGATATCCAATGCATCACAACGCAAATCTGGTACACTTTCAAATTTTTATTCTTGCATTCCTATTTACTTTCTTTACGGGTTTGGGGATCTTATATTAAAAATTAAAAAAAGAGTAACTATCACTGTCAGAGTTCCCTGCTTAGGCGGAGTAGTGAAAAACTTCACTTTAATTTGGGTCGACTAAGTTCTGACTAGTTCGGTACCGTTTACTATTTTGGGCTGGCCTATCCGTTTTGCAGCAACATTCAAAAAGGAATTATATATATATATATATATATATATATATATATATATATATCCCACCAAGCAAAGTAGTAAATCACTTAGACACAAAGGATTACAGGGAGTAGGAGAATTAGTAACAGAAATATTATTAAGGAGCGAGAACAAAAGAGGAGTAATCGGGAGTACAGTAAATAGCGAATGACATTGCATTTATTTTTTGCAAAATAAAATTGCCTGGAAAGCATGAAACCAGAAAAGTGTTCCACAAGCGAGATATGCAAGAAAAGAAACTGTTAGCATTGAACTTATGGCTACATACAACTTTAAATTGGTGAAATCCCAATTCTAGTTCAGCTTTCTATGAGCAGAAATTTCTACTGTCAATCAGTTAAGTGTCATACGTGATACACGCTTGGGCGATCATTTATTCAAATATTTACACTCTAAAATTACTACTTCCACACACACACAACATTAAGCGACTCGGGGTTGAGAATCACTGTTATGAAAAGGTAAACTTCGGTTCTGAAAAGTTACAAAGGTGAAGATAATCAAGTTCAATAACTCGTTTATTTCATATCTCTCAACATTTTTATTTCCACGTTTTTTTTAACGGCGAGAAGAACAGTGATTCTCAACTTCCAGTCGTTTAATGTTGTGTATGTGGAAGTAGTAATGTTCGAGTGTAAATATTTCAATAAATGAATGAGTATTAGACTTTTCATCCTACATTATCTAAAAAGGCTTTATCAGTTTTATTTCGATTTTCTACTTCTTATTTCAGTTCATTAGTCTACGCTCAAATGAAGAAGAAATAAGGTCCTGTTCATCGTATATTCGACCAAGCATTGAAAATATCGCAAAAATACACCAAGCACAGATTTCACACTAAATAAGCTACACAAATAGTTGAATAGAAGCACTGAAATAAGATAAGTTTATATTTGTGTGTATTTTTTAATCTGTTTACGTTGATGACATTTAAATATCCTGTTTTCCTCATTTTTATTGCTATATTCACGAAGTTTCAAAGGGAGATCATTACATGGCATCCGGAAGTGGCATCGCACGTGGAATGAGAATGATATACCCCAGTGATCGAAATAAAAGTTTCGTTCCGAAATTTCTGAAGAAGGTCGGAGGGTACAACAACCGAAACGTCATAAACATGGCAATAAAAATGATGACAATAGTCCGAACCAACATAAATAATGTAAAAAAGGCTCATTCTAGTTTTTATTATTATTATTATTATTATTATTATTATTATTATTATTATGTAATTTTTCATTATAATTCTATTTCTGCTAAGGTCGCACTACCAACCAAGTCTGCGGGAAGATCTAAGGCAGGTCGTGGTGTGTTGTTATGTCTCCATTTCATTTTTTGCTATCTCCCCTATCATCCCTAGCGTTACATAGACCAAGATCTCCTTAGTGTGTGCGCTGCAAGAATAAGGCCTTCAGTCTCAGACATTAATCCAGATGAACGTAACCATCGATGAGTATTAACTTTATCAACATTGGATTTATTGGCACGTTCTGGAGATTGACCATGCAGAGGTTTTTCTTGCCAGCGTTGTTTCATCTGTTCAAAAGCTTTATCTTTGGCTTTCATTTTCATATTTTTTGCCGCAATAGTTGGTTCTTGGATTCTGTCTTGGTTTTCTACAGAATCTACTAAATGTAAATCTTGTTTGTATTTACTGCCTTCTTTTATTAGTGAATATTTTTCTTTCTTCATGTTGCTTGACTAATTGCATCATCCAATCCTTTGTTGTTTCTATGTATGTTAGTAAGCCAATAGTTGTTGTCTTGTATGACAATTCTAACTGAATAAGACCTCTTCCACCTTCTTTACGGGGTATGTATAGACGGTCTACATCAGCCTTTGGCTCATGCATCTTATGCTTAGAAAGAAGCTTTCTTGTTTTAGAATCCATGCGCCTGATGTCGTTTAGAGTCCAGCTTAAGATGTTGAAACTATATTGAACAACTGGGATTGCAAGGCTATTAATGGCCATAATTCTGTTCTGAGAATTCAATTGTTTTTAATATCAGTCGTAGCCTTCTATAGTACTCTTTACGCAGTATGTCTTTCAGTTTTTATGGTGAAACTTTTATTATTATTATTATTATTATTATTATTATTATTATTATTATTATGTTATTTTTAAAAAGTTGGCTAAGTGTGCCCTGGTATTTTCATTTGCTCTTAGGTGTGCCGTTGCTTAAAAAGGTTGAGAAATACCGCATTAGAATCATAACCATGATTATTAATTGCCGGTGATTTTTTTAAATTGGATTATAATCTGTTATTGCTGAAAAATCAGAGTTAAATATATTCCCCTTTCAGTCTTGATAAGTATTGACATCAATTTTTATTTTTACAGATAGATAAATATGAACAAATTGAGATAGATAGATAGATAGATAGATAGATAGATAGATAGATAGATAGATATGAGTAATCAAAGATGGAGTAAAAATTTCCCTCGAAAAAGATTTAGGAAATAAGATTATAATACCGTTCCTTTCAGGCCACAAAGATAGCCATAACAAGCACAGCATTTTGTCTGTTCACCTGGTGTGAATTCTCCGCTCTCTGGAAATATCGAGAAAAGAAAAGTTACAAATAGAATTATAACAACGGAGAAAACAATATATATTTTCTTGTACCGAATTTAGAACAACAATAACTAAAATGTAGTACTTTATTGTAAAAGGTCAAATCGGTCAAAAGTTTTAAAAAATGCTAGAAAAATGCAAAACAAACAAGACTCCTATATTTGTCTATACTTCCGAGATGAGTTAGTACTTACATTACTAACATTGTTCTGACTGATTACTTCATCTTTATTGCTATATTCACGAAATTTCAAAAGGAGATAATTACATGGCATCCGGAAGTGGCATCGCACATGGAATGAGAATGATATACCCCAGTGATCGAAATAAAGGTTTCGTTTTGAAATTTCTGAAGAAGGTCGGAGGGTACAATGACCGAAACGTCATAAACATGGCAATAAAAATTGGGACAATAGACCGAACAATATAAATAATGTAAAAAAGGTTCATTCCAGTTTTTATTATTATTATTATTATTATTATTATTATTATTATTATTATTATTATGTAATTTTTCATTATAAATCGATTTCTGCTATAGTCGCACTACCTACCAAGTCTGCAGGAAGACCTAAGGCAGGTCGGGGTTTGTTGTTATGTCTCCATTTCATGTTTTTCATATCTCCCTAACATCTCTAGCGTTACATAGACAAAGTTCTCCTTAGTGTGTTGGCTGTACTTAATAAGACAATTTTTTGTATATGTCTTAAGCTGGTGTTTCCAGGGATTCTTTCAATGTGTTGTTTCATTCCATTTTTTATCATTCCAAGTGCACCTACTATCACTGGCACGATTCTTGTTTTCAATTTCTACATTTTTTCTATTTCATTTTCCATGTCTTTATATTTTGACAGTTTTTCAAATTCCTTGGTTGCTATGTTACAATCCGCTGGACAAGCCATATCAATTAATAGACAAGTTTTTTTCTTTCTGGTTTTTAACAATAATGTCCCGCTTATTTGCTTCAGTATTTTAATTATTATTATTATTATTATGTCATTTTTCATCATATTTCGATTTCTGCTTTGGACTCACTACCAACCAAGTCTGCGGGGAGACCTAAGGCAGGTAGTGGCGTGTTGTTATGGCTCCATTTCATGTTTTTCTATCTTCCCTATCATCTCCAGCATTACATAGATAAAGTTTTCCTTAGTGTGTGGGCTGTACTTAATAAGACAATTTTTTGTATATCTCTTAAGCTGGGGTTTCCAGGGATTCTTTCAATGTGTTGTTTTGTTCCATTTTTTATCATTCCAAGTGCACCTACTATCACTGGCACAACTCTTGTTTTCAATTTCCACATTTTTCCTATTTCAATTTCCAGGTCTTTATATTTTGACAGTTTTTCAAATTCCTTGATTGCTATGTTACAATCCGCTGGACAAGCCATATCAATTAATAGACAAGTTTTCTCCTTCTGGTTTTTAACAATAATGTCTGGCCTGTTTGCTTCAATTTTTCTGTCTGTGTAGATGGTGTAATCCCATAGAATGGTTACATCTTCTATTTCTGTAACCGGTGCTGGATGATGTTCATACCAGTGTTTGTTTATAGCTTTTCCATAATGTTTGCACATTGTCCCAATGTAAATATTGCCCAACTCTATCGTGGCGATTTTTATATTCGTTTGGGGCAAGCACAGAACAGCCTGAGATTAGGTGGTCTATTGTTTCTTGGTGTTTATCACAAAACCTGCATTTTGGATCCATATTATTATGCATAATATTTGCCTGAAAGTTTCTCGTGAAAAGACTTTGGTCTTGTGCTGCAAGTATAAATCCTTCAGTTTCAGACTTTAATCCAGATGCACGTAACCATCGATGAGTATTAACTTTGTCAACATTGGATTTATTGGCACGTACTGGATATTGGCCATGCAGAGGTTTGTCTTGCCAGCGCTGTTTCATCTTTTCAAGAGCTTTATCTTTGGCTTTCATTTTCATATTTTTTGCCACAATAGTTGGTTCTTGGCTACTGTTTTGCTTTTTTACAGAATCTACTAACTGTAATTCTTGTTTGTATTTACTGCCTTCTTTTATTATTTAATATTTTTTCTTTCTTTCTTCATGTTGCCTTACTAATTGTATCATCCAATCCTTTGTTGTTTCTATGTATGTTAGTAAGCCAATAGTTGTTGTCTTGTATGACAATTCCAGATAATGATAATTATTATTATTATTATTATTATTAATTATTATTATTATTATTCTATCTACCGTATTCTTTCAGCTTGTGAGAGATTTTGGCTCTCTGCAATTGCCTGTCCTATGCAGCTCTTAGTAATGTCTGATTTTTACAAAGCTTCTCAATTCCTGCTCTGTCATTTATTTACAGAATTTCCTTTGATTGGTCAGGCGCTCTTTTTTATTGTCCTCATTACCTTCTCAATTGGGGAATCCTCTTTCATCTTCCCGCTTTCCTGTTCTGGCGAAGACATACCTCGCCGAAGTAAAAAATAATACATTGTATGAGAAACTGACTCCCTTCCCACAAATTTGTTTAAATATTGTAATTTTTCAAAAATCTTTTTGATAATCGGAAAGTTTAAGTAAAAAAAAAAAAAAAAAAGAAGGAAATCAACGAAATTAAACGTGGTTGTCGTCTGCTTCAGGTCCGCTTAATGGTTTTATATAATGATTTATACTTATTATTTTTTACAGTTTTTTATGCTCAAATGAGGACACTGGGATAAAATGGGTTAAACTGAAAAAAAAAATACATAATTGTGTATATAATCTGAACAAATTGATAAGTTTATGTGTCTTTTTATCTTTCACATTGCGATAATTGAAGATCAGTCAAGAAAGATAAAGCCTTGTAAGAACGGGACACAAATTTATCTGTAGAGGCACCGGCCAGGCGGTCAAGGGAAACAGATGCTTGCGGCTGCACCACAAGATGGATGGATCGCTGGTTACCACCGAGGTCAGCGCAACAGACGCAACAAATTTTTCTCTCTTCCAGGAGCTTGAATAGTGTTAACTTGTGATAATGATTAGCGCCAATATCGTGGGTTTTTCTGTGGCTTTGGCAGACACTTCTAAAAGTTCTCGATATAAGAGTAGAGATAGAACGTTCATAAATACAAAGAGGTTGTCTCTTTAAGTGAGCAGATTCATGCCGACCTCAAAGTTTCGTGAGGAAAAATCAACCAATCACAAACAAGACCACTCTTGCATGTTCTACACTGCGTGCCAGAATTATATGCAAATCGATTTTTTTGTTCTAACTCTGACAGTTTTTAATAAAAATTAGTGAAACTTGGCACGTTTTTTGGCAACACTAACACATGTGCAGATCTAAAATTGTAAGCTAATCTGTGTAATAGTAAACAAATGGCAGCCATCATAAAGATGAAAAACCAGAGCTTAACCGCAAATAGCCTTGACGAGTGAACTTCATAACTGACATTGCGTTTAAATATTTCAAGATCGTAGTTGACAGGTGTAATAGCTAAACTAAGATTGGGTGATAAAAAAAATAAACTTCCAATGAAATTTGTTCCTGCTGACAGCTAATGCGGAAACCGGACTAACGCTTCGCTCGGAACTCTGCTTCCTGCACACCGCAAACAACAGTAACCTTGCGCTCTCTCTCTCTTTCTCTTGAACACCAGTATAACCTTCACGAGTCTCAAAGATTAACTGCTTTGAAACCAAAAGCCATCTTTCTTTATCCTTTCTCGATCTCGGGCGAAAAACCTATATCTCTAGCTTGTGTTAGCCTCGTTCTCGCCGATAACGTATGCTCTATGTCACGTCAACATTATTTTGCCGAAGTTCGCCACACAGGTCTACATGCACATGTTAAAACAATTCGCATTTTTTTTTTCTTTTTTTTTTTGCTTCGGCGAGGTATGTCTTCGCCAGAACAGGAAAGCGGGAAGATGAAAGAGGATTCCGCAATCGAGAAGGCTATGAGGACAATAAAAAAGAGCGTGTGGATTGAAAATGTAAATCGATCCTCCATTTTCAATCCGCTCGCGTTAGGGTCGCTTTGTTTATGTTAATTTCATTGTTTTCATTATTTTTTAAAAACTTTTTTCAGCGCAGTTCTATCTATGGTTACTTAAACTTTCCGATCATAAATAATGATTTTGAAAAATTACAATATTTGCACAAATTGGGTGGGGGGTCAGTCTCTCATACAACGTTAAAGTAAATCGATCCTCCATTTTCAATTCACTATAAGGTTGTATGAGAAACTGGTCCCCCCACTAAAAATGCTTAAATATTGAAATTTTTGCCAATTTTTTTTTTTGTCATTCGTAAAGTTTAAGATGTAAAAGATAATACTGCAAGGAAAAAAGTACAAAAAATTTGATAATGAACAAATTTACAGGTGGTGATAATGTCGTACCGGCGACTGGTTTAAAAAATGGAGGCTCAATTTACTATGACGTTGTATGAGAAACTGATCCCCTCCAAGAAAATGTTTAAATATTGAAATTTTTCAAAAATTTTTGTCAGTCGTAAAGCTAAGGGGATAATCGATAGGACTACGCTGAAAAAAATAAAAATATATGAAAAACAACAAAATTAAACGTGGTGGTAGTCTGCTTCAGGTCTGCCGACCATTATTTTATAAGTAGTGAAGACATATTGATTTATCAATAAAATTACCTTCCAAATATTGCCCGGCTGGAAGAAAAATTCTTGTGATTTGCAAATTAATTTAATGTTCTAAAACCTGAGAACACTGTGTTAAAATGGGTTAAATTTAAAAGTTTAAATTTCAATGTCCCCTCTCCTTCATGTGCATGTGTAATAGCAACAGCGTAAATATCTCTTTAGTTCAATGTGGTTTTAAAGGACGATACGTGTTACACAAATTTTTCCCACGTTGTCATTTCGTATATATATATATATATATATATAATCGTATCGCCCAAAGCAAAGGCATTTTACTGCCACTGTTGAACAAGATGTTACATATAAGAAAGGTTATGTACAGCTTAGAGGAGGTGACAGGAAGTGGGTAAGAGAAGGATGAGAATACTGATGATAGTGGAGTGGACGGAGAAAGGAGCATGAGAGAGAGGATGCAAGTTAGTGAGATAGGAGATGACGATTGACTTTACATTTGAATTCTTGAAGATTGTAGCTGTCGGAAAAGCAAGTAAACGGAAAGGAATTCCACAGGTGGGAAGTGCGAGAAAAGAAGTTATATATATATATATATATTTTAATCGTATAGCCCCGAGCAAGGTGGTAATGCCACTGATGTGCAGGGGGCTACGTAATAGTGAAAAGATTGGAAAAGAGAAAGCCGGAAACCACATCCTAAACAGGGAACAAGGGATGAGCCTCTTAACCTGTTCAATAGACGTGGGTGGAGTGTGAACCGGGCGATAGATCTATCTACTCCAATTGAAAAAAAAGTGAGAAGATTGGAAAAGAGAAAGCCGGAAACCACATCCTAAACAGGGAACAAGGGATGAGCCTCTTAACCTGTTCAATAGACGTGGGTGGAATGTGAACCGGGCGATAGATAGATCTATCTACTCCAATTATATATATATATATATATATATATATATATATATATATATATATATAACAAATAAGCTGTCGTACTTGGTGCGACAAGTTATTTGCTAAGTATATTTTGCTCTACTTTTTCTGACTGAATTTTGTGTCAAGCATTTTCTTATTGAATCATATTTTTGGAACTGTTGTTTTCTGCTTCCCCCGGGTTGTTATATATATATATATATATATATATATATATATATATATATATATATATATATATATATGGTACTGTACAAAAGTATTAGGACAAGAACGTTTTTATCTTTTAAGAAACATCAAAATAAAGTTTAAAATCACCCCTGTCCTAACACTTTTGCACTCTACCTGTAGTGTGCAAAAGTATTAGGATAGGGGTGATTTTCCTAAAAAACCCGTCACTGAAATTCAAATACAGGGTGAAAAGCCCGAACTTTGTAAGAATTATTTAACTAAAAACGAAGAGGAAGGAAGGCTTCGGAATTTGAATTGGCTCCCACAAAGCCTTGATGTCAGTCCCATTGAACATGTATGGAATATTTTGGATAAAAACATTGATGAATCTAATATTGCCTCGCAAGACACAGTTTGGGAACAAATACAAACTGTTTGGCAGGAGATCCCATTAGATACATTGAAGAAGCTTGTAATGTCAGTACCTGACAGAATGAGGGCTGTGATCAAAGCAAAAGGCTATTATACTAAATATTTCATTTATTTTGTAACAAGTATTTTTCGTTGTTAAAGTATTTGTTGAGTAAATCAAATAAAATTTCTGTAATTAAATTGTATATTTTCTGTCAATATGCCTCATAAAAGATAAAATAGTTCTTGTCCTAATACTTTTGCACAGTACTGTGTGTGTGTGTGTGTGTGTGTGTGTGTGTGTGTGTGTGTGTGTGTGTGTGTGTGTGTGTGTGTGTGTGTCCTTCGTACTACACGATGGTGGAAGAGAACTGAAGCCAGAGATATCAAATCAGGGCTGATAGCGTTACAGAATCTTTATGTATCTCGCAGTTGTATTAGACCAGACGAGGAAGCAATATTCGGTGCACGAACGAATGGTAGAACGTGCAAGATAGATTCTGGAGAGAAAAAAAATGCTTGATTAGCAATCGACCTTCCTAGCAGCAGGCCTAGGAATTGATTCAATATAATCTTTCTACTTCATGTCACTGGGTAACAACTGACTTGACATGACACAAGGACGATTGAAATGATAACCTATTTCCACGTTACGAAACAGAAATATGGCGACTGATATTACATTTAAATTTTCAAGATCTTAATTGACAGGATATCAAACAGCCGGAAGAGTTTAGCAAGCAAGAATTGCGAAAATATTAGACTAGAACTTACGGTCACAACCAGTTATGCCAACATTAAAATGATGAAACCTATAAATCTAGTCAGTTAAGTGCCATACGTGATACACACTTGAGCGATCATGTCTCGAAAAAGACATGACTGACTGGGTAGAAAGATTTTCCCGCAGTAGGTTGCCATTACTTTCTTTGGTAGGATAGTTTCCAAGAAGGTCATAGAACTCAATCTGTCCTGTTTATTAACCCATAGATGGAGGAAAAGCGGCGGGTTCATATCTTTCCAAAATGTATTAACAACTAGAATTAGAACACGGATCTCAGAAGTCTCGTTCCTAGCCGATATCCAATGCACCACAACGCACATCCATATATATATATATATATATATATATATATATATATATATATATATAAGTTAGATACAAATTTTAGTGTAATTTTTTTTAAAGTTTGATTGTAACTATTATAGTTTATACTTCTGTTCGATATTGAGCGCTATCTTTTTTAACCGACGCCATTTCATAATAAGGTGATTTTCTAAGCCTAGCTTAGATGTAGCACAAGGCCGAAATTAAAAGACACCCAGTGAGGATCAAGCACACTACTCAATTGTAATTATTCTAGCGAGACAAGCTTGCTAACAATTACACCAACTCGCACCTCATAATAAATATGTTATTCTTAATAGGACTTTTATTGTAATCAATTAACATCATCATATTTGCTGGGGGGGGGGATATTTTTCTTCATAATTTATATGAATATTACACGTTTTCTTCAATAAAATATTTTTTAAATATTTATCCTGCATCACTTTATCATTTAGTTAAATGGTATACGTGATACACGCTTTGGGCGATCATGTTTCGAAAGAGACATGACTGACTGGGCAGCAGATTATCCCTCAGTAGGTTGCCGTTACTTTCTGCCGCAGACTGTTTGCCAGCCAAGGCTAAAGAACCAAATCTGTCCTATTATTTAACCCATAACTGGAGGGAAGAGACAGATTAATATCTTTCCCAAGGGTATTTGTGCGTAAGTGAATGCCATGAATTCCCTGATTTGTCATCCCAAGTCGATATCCACTACACTACAATGCACATTTCTATCATCAGTCGACCGAAAAATAGTACTTACCCACACATTTGCCGTCCTTTTTCGTGTATCCAGAGCAACACATACATTCGAATCCTCCTCCTTTGTTGAAACAACGGGAATGGGCGGAACAGTTGTGGGTGTTCATGCCACACTCATCAATATCTGCAAGATAGAGAATTTGTGACTCAGTGAAGCTATTCGATTCTTTTCAGTTAACGAAGCGTTTAAGATTTGAGAGAGAAAAGATAATTTCTACAGTCGATAAAGATTTAGAAGTTTTGTTTGTTTGAGTTTTGTTTAATGGCATATCAACCTCTGTAGGTTATTTAATGCCAAAAAGGCGGAGTTTTAAGTTTTTTTTTTAATGTTCGGTTATAATGAGAAGGTTGATTTAGTCAGATTTTGCTGAAAAATGTCTTTATTTCAGAAAACTGAAGATGTCTTCTAGTTTTGTATTCAAAAATGTATTGCTGGGAATAATTTCTTCCTTCAATAATGTATCTTTTTTTTTAATCATTTCACCCCGAGCAAGGCAGAAACGCCACTGATGTGCAGGGCGTTACATAAATGTAGAAAGATTAATTAGAAAAGAGTGAGGAGTACAAGCTAGTTAGAAAGGAACGATAGAAAGCTGAGAAAGCAGGTGCAATGACAGATACATGGGCAGAGAGAACGTGAAGATTATACAGGGGAGGGGAGAGAGCTAGAGTCCAGTGGTTAGTAGGTGAGTATTAACTTTGCTTTTAAATTTCTGGAGGTCGTAGCCGTCAGGAAAGCAAGAATACGGGAGTGAGTTCCACAGGCGGAAAGTGCGAGAGAGGAAGCTGCAGGAGTAGAATTGTCGTCTGCGTTTGGCTAACCTGACTGTGAATGGGTGGGACCCAGTTGCCAGTCTGGTTGCACGGGTAAACACCTGTTGAGGAGGCATCAGTGACTTAAGCTCATCCGAGCAGAAGCCATGAAAGTATTTATAGAAGAGACAGAGGGAGGCCACATTTCGACGATGGGAAAGTGGCTGCAGTCGAGCCACCAGATCAGTACCTATCACATTACAGACTCTCCTTTGGAGCTTGTCAAGAACACTGAGGAGAACGGCAGGGGCACCTGACCATAAATGGCAGCAGTACTCCATGCACGGACGGATGGTTGACTTGTATATATGCAGGATGGATTCAGGTGGAAAAAACATCCTGGATCGACATAGTGACCCAATCTTCTTAGCAGTAGATTTTGCTATGGATTCAACATAGTGCTTCCATTTGAGGTCCGAGGACAGGGTAAGTCCGAGGAGGCGTAGTGTATTACTCTCCGGGAGAATCATCTGGTCCATGCTTATGGGAGGCAGAAGAGGTTGCCTGTAATGGTTGACAGACAACAGCTTGGTCTTAGAGGAATTGAAGTTGACAAGCCACTTCTTGCCCCAGTTCACCACAGAGTGTAGATCCCGCTCAAGGTCAGCAGCGAGATTATGTCTGTCCACCACGACAGGTTTCTTACTGGAGCGGGAGTATATTGTAGTGTCATCTGCGTAGATGCCTACTTGGGACTTGATCTCATCTGGGAGGTCGTTGATGAAAATAAGGAAGAGCGTTGGGCCCAGGATAGAGCCTTGTGGGACACCAGCATTCGTGCTGTAGGACGAAGAGGCACGCCCATTCAGAACGACCTTCATTTTGCGGTTATTTAAGAAAGATTGGATTAGGTCAAGCAGGCGACCGGTAATACCATAACCGCGTAGTTTGCATAGGAAGCCAGGGTGCCAAACCCTGTCGAAAGCCTTGGAGATATCCAGAGCAACCGCGCGAGCCTCGTCAGACTCATCAAGGGCCTGTAGCATGTACTCCGTTACAGTTGTTAGCAGGTCGGCTGTGGACCTGTCAAATCGGAATCCATATTGCCTGTCGGAGAACAGTTTGTGGGCGGTGAGATGATGAACTATTTCATCATTGATTATAGCCTCGAACACTTTCCCGAATATTGGTAGAAGACTGATAGGGCTTATGGTAATATTATTTTTCTTCAAAAATATATATCTTTCTATAAAAGTCTATTTTTATGTATATATTTCTATAAAAGTCTACTTTTATATTTTCATAGTGCTTTGACTTCAATTTGGGTTTAACTATTTGCCCATAGCTGGGACCCTAATAGGTGCTACCACTCCGTGTCAAGGTGGACCTGGGAACAACAGCAATTAAGAGGTGTTTCCATGCTCCTCACAACTTCCCAATCAGAGGCCTTGCTGCCGGATGCAGTTTACTGTTATACCCAGGAACTTTTAGAAGTTTTCTACCTCAGGTAACGATTCCTTTTCTGTCAGCATTTTTAATATAAATATTTTTAATAATATAATTATTGGATTTGATTTGGATGAAGATGTCATCAGTATATCTGGCAAAAATAATGCGTTAGTTATTTATATTATATATTTTGTTTTCATGTTGGCCATATAAAAATTTGGGCTGTCCATAGTGACGCCATCAATCTGGATTCTTCTCCTATGTGTTATGCTCCTTCAGGACGTAGGCGATCATGGCTTTCCACGTCTCCCTATATTTAGTAGTTCCTGGCACGCTTTCTCCTGTTGCCCCAGCCAAAACCCGCTCGGCCATCTAATTGCTCAGGCCTTTCAAATATATTATCCGCTGCTTTCCTATCTCTTTCTTTCCTTCCATCTAACCAGTGAGTATCAGGTTCTTCAAGCCTTCCGTCCTCATCACATATCCCAAGAACTTTAGCTGTCTCTTCCTGAAGCTCAATATTAATTTCCTTTTCATTTTCATCCTTTCTAAAACCTCATCATTGCTCACATGCTCAATCCATCCTTCTGTAGAACCACATTTCAGCTGCTTCAAGTTTTTCCTTCATCTTCGAAGATATTGTCCAACATTCACTGCCATATGAAAGAACTGACATCACATAGCAATCCAGTACTTTCTTATTTGTTTATATCAAAATTTTCCTGTCTCTTGATACTCTGCTCAGCTTCTGGAATGCGTCCTTGGCTATTCCAATTCGCCTTCAAATCCCAGTGTCGCACTTTCCGTCTTCCGTTTGAAGACTTCCAAAGTACTTAAATTTTTGTACTTGCTTGATTTTAGTGTCCCCAACCTGTAATTGGAATTTTGGACTCCTCCGTTTCTTCCTGGTGCTTAGTATTAATTTCCCTTTCGTTTCCATCATTTCTAAAATTGAATCATTGCTCACATGCTCGATCCATGATATTCGCAGCATCCTTCTGTAGAACCACATTTCAGTTGCTTGAAGTTTTTCTTTCATCTTTGATGATATTCTCCAGCATTTGAAGAACAGTCATCACATAGCAATCCAGTACACTCTTCTTTGTCCCTAGCGAAAATTTCCTGTCTCTTAATACTCTGCTCAGCTTCTGGAATGCGTCCTTGGCTATTCCAATTCACCTTCGAATCCCAGTGCCACACTTTCCGTCTTCCGTTAGAACACTTCCCAGGTACTTTAATTTTTGTACTTGATCAACATTGGAAATCCATTGTTAACAAGTGTTTGTTGAATGTTGTGTAATTCTTTATAGACTTTGGAAGAAGATCTCATTTACGTGCGTTGAATTTTTTTTTAATTTTTTTATAACGGCCAACCTATATCATTGGAGGTATTCACTATTATAATTAAGAAGACACGAGTTAATGCTTGTTTGTTTCCTATATAGAGAAGTAGTAAATCTATGAGTTCTGGAATCAATAAATACAACAAGGAATGGAATTTTATTATTAATATTAAGGGCTCATGTAAATTTTAGGACGGACTGACTTGCAAATGTATTTTTAAGTTGTGTATTTTGATCAATAGTTTCAGCTAAAATGAAAATGTCATCCATGTATTTTATTTACCAAATGTGCCGTAAAATAATTAGGAAATCCTCTTGCAATACCATCATTTTCAATATAAATATTACCTAGGGGGCCATGAAAAGGTACTTGAGTGGTGCATGCTAATAATAATGTTTTTAAAATAGTGGGTTGAATACCGATTAGTGGGTTAATGTCTGATTGAATACATCGCGGATAATGATGTCAATTGTTTCATGGACCAGAACATTAGTGAATAAATTTGTACATCCAAAGATGCGATTATTTGGTTTAGTTTTACGGAATGGAGAATTTGTAGAAATCCATTCGTGGAGTTATTACTATATTTACTTAGAAGGTAAGGAGTCATTAATTTGTTAAGCGTTTTAAGTTATATATTGCTGTGTGTATTTGTGAAATGATAGGTCGTAAGGAGACGATCTTGTGAAAAACGACCAACAATTAAGCTTTTATTAATTTTTGAATTAATTCTTACAGTATTTATACATGTTTTCTTTTGCTGGAGATAAAGAATGAAAAATGTTCTATAATTTTCGATTTCCAAACAAAAATTAGTGATAAATAAAAATATGATAAAAGTCCTAATGAGATAGACAACATCACAAACAAAAGTCATACAGTCAAATAATGAATGAAACATCATAAACAGAAATAAACCAAAACAAAACAAGCTAAAGTCATAAAATGAATCGCAAAAAAAAAATAAATAAATAATATAGAATGTTACGGAAAATCCCGTAGATTAACGAAATAGTTTTAACAAAAAAAATTGTAATAATAATAAACACTGTTATGAAACATCCATCATAAAAGAAAAATCCTAAACAAAAATTTTATAATCGAGGCCTGAACAACATGAATGATTAATAAACCAAAAATGAACTTTAAACAAAACATGATCATTAAAATTAATGATTATTAAAAATTATTAACATTATTAAAATTATATCATTAAAATTATTAAATTATTAAAATTATATCATTAAAATTATATCATTAAATTAATAAACCAAAAATGAACATTAAACAAAACATGATCATTAAAATTAATGATTATTAAAATTATTAAAATTATATCATTAAAATTATTAAATTATTAAAATTATATCATTAAAATTATATCATTAAATTAATAAACCAAAAATGAAAATTAAACAAAACATGATCATTAAAATTAATGATTATTAAAAATTATTAAAATTATTAAAATTATATCATTAAAATTATATCATTAAATTAATAAACCAAAAATGAACATTAAACAAAACATGATCATTAAAATTAATGATTATTAAAATTATTAAAATTATATCATTAAAATTATTAAATTATTAAAATTATATCATTAAAATTATATCATTAAATTAATAAACCAAAAATGAACATTAAACAAAACATGACCATTAAAATTAATGATTATTAAAATTATTAAAATTATATCATTAAAATTATTAAATTATTAAAATTATATCATTAAAATTATATCATTAAATTAATAAACCAAAAATGAACATTAAAAAAAACATGATCATTAAAATTAATGATTATTAAAATTATTAAAATTATATCATTAAAATTATTAAATTATTAAAATTATATCATTAAAATTATATCATTAAATTAATAAACCAAAAATGAACATTAAACAAAACATGATCATTAAAATTAATTAAATGAAATTAATAAAAATCAAGCACCACTTACCTCTGCATTTTTTGTTATCCAAATAATAACCTTCAGGACATGTACACCTGTAAGAACCTACGGTATTTATACAGGAGCCTACTCTGTCACATTTGTGGGTCCCAGTCTTGCATTCATCAATATCTAAAATAAACAAATAGATTAAGAAAGACATTAAAGAATTCTTTGTCAGAGGTAACAAAAATACTTGTTTACCTTTAAAATTTGTAAATAAGTCTGTCAGTTAAGTGCCATACGTGATACATGCTTTGGGCGATCATGTCTCAAAAGAGACAACACTGACTGGGCAGATTATCCCGCAATAGGTTGCCTTTGCTTCACGCTGTAGACTGTTTGCCAGCCAAACCTATAGAACCCAATCTATACTGTTATTTAACCCATAACTGGAGAGAAAAGACGGGTTGATACCTTTCCCAAGGTATTTGTGCGTAAGTGAATGCAAAGAATTCAACTGGAATTCGAACTCGGCACCCCGATCTCTCGTTCCGAGTCGATATCTACTACACCAATCAAGTAGAATTCTGAAAGTTCATCTTTTTCAGAGGTAATTATATTAGGTTATTCGACTTTCTTTAAGGAATTTTTCATCATTATTTATTTAACTTAGTCTTTTATTCATCATAATATGCTATGTGCTATTAATGTAACCATTGTTAATGAGGAAAAGAAAACGTACGAGATAAAGTCCAAATTTCGCCTAGATTTTCCTTTAGTTAAGCATGAATGGATTTGGGAAAGATATGGAAACCATCTCTTCTGTCCACAGCTATGGGTTAAATAAAACAATAGAGTGGCATATCTAGCCTTGGATTGCAGCCTAGTCTCGAAGAAAGACTTAAAGCCGTTGAGTATGAACAGGAAGCTACTCCAATGTATTTTCTAAGCAGTAACGGCAGTTCAAAGATAACGAAGGAAAGGTATCTGTAGAGAGCCATGATTTGAAATATTTGTTTAACGACATATAAACTCCTAAGGGATCATTTTATGTCGTAGTGTAATTTTCTTGAGAGTTTTAAAGTAATAAGATTATGATACACGTTATTCTGCTTTCACAGTTGAATACATGGTAGATGGTACCCAGCTTATGCGTATATATATGTTTGTGTAGATACCTAAACTTATTTATAAATGGAACTTTACCTGTGTGTGTGTGTGTGTGTGTGTGTGTGTGTGTGTGTGTGTGTGTGTGTGTGTGTGTGTGTGTGTCCGTTACCTATAGACTCCGAAACGGCAGAACCGATTTTCTTGAAAATTTACACAGTTGTACTATAAGCTTCGGCAAGTAATCTTAGCTAGGTTTTGTGTCGAGATACCCCCGATAAATATCGCAAATCGATAATCGAAAAAAATCGGGTTATAGAAGGAGTGGTCTTATTTTAATCAAATTTGATGCACTCATAGATAAAGAGATAAGAAAGGATATTCAGAAGTTTCAAGGTTGCAGTTCTTACAATAGTGCAAAAAATCGATAATATATATATATATATATATATATATATATATATATATATATATATATTTATAAAAGGCAAGATGTTTGTGTGTGTGTCTGTTTATCTGCCTGTATGTCTGTATTTTTTCAGCAGTTTCATTTTAGTTTTTGCTTCGGGTTTGGCTTTAAGTAGGTATAATTGTAGTTCTTAGTTTCAGCCATGATACCATTTACTCAGAGGACTTATTTAGCCTTCAAAATTCAGTTTACGACGAAAATAACTTATTTGATATCGATACCAGGAAATAAAAATTTGGTTTACATCTATTCATTTTTCTTTCAGTCTACGGTTTCGCTTTAACTGGAAAAAACTATTGCTTTTTTGTCTTTCTGACCAACGTCTAAAGAGTCTGAGCTCCAGGACCATGGATTAGTTTTAAAGCTTTCATTCCACCCGAGCAACACCGGGCTATATTGCTACTAATTACTAAAGGCGGCAATATGTTGTGGTTTTGTTGAAGTTATACTTTCGAATACAGTTTGATTTCTTTAAGACGTTTTAGGATATTATAAGGATTAATGTCATGAAAGAGTTCTATCTGTTTGAGTGTTTGGTTGGTTTTGTTTGCAGCATGTCAACCTTTACGTCTTATTTAATTCCAAAATCTAAATATTTCTAACACGATTTTATGCTTTCAACTACAGATATTTTGTATACAATTTTATGCTCTCTTGTTTTTAATATATAGTTTGTAGATCATGAAATTTTGGTAATTTTACTACAAAAATGTAATAAGATTTTTGTTTAGGAGTTCAATTTTTGCCCATAAATGCGACTTTAACAGGTACTCCCACCGGCTAAGGATGAACCTGTAAACAACAGCAATTAAAAAATGTTTCCACGCTCTTTAAAATCTCAGATGTTTTGTAGGTGGTTATAGTTTGTCATCATATCCTGACGATTTCGAGAGCCATGAACTCCAACATCTTGAAATGACATTATAAAAACATTAATTAGATGTTCCAAATCAAAAAGTTACAGAAATTTAATTTTCTATTAGTGCAAAAACAGACGACGGAATATTTGCACAAATATTCAACGAGGCATAGAAAACTGAGCAATGTTTTACGACACAAGAAAATTTCCTTAAAAGCTAACAAAAAGTGTCTGATTTCAGTGCAATATTACAGTTAAACCATTTCTGACATGCTAAGTCAAAGTTTCATCAAAACATTCCAAGCTGTAAATTTCGGAAAGCGATGCGTGTTTTGTATTAGCCAAGCTAGTGGAACTGTCAGAAGGAACCAAGGAGTTGATGTCCAAGTTGATATACCTAATATTGAATTCAGTGATGTTATTTGTTCACGCACTTAATTCAGTGGGCAACATTTAATAGCATAAAAGTAAAATGCATATGATAGGCGTGTTGCCGAGTTAGCGATCTGTCCATGAGACACATGTTCGTATTTTACCACTGTAAAGGAAGTGATTTCTTCATAAAATTTCTTTTAAGATGGTTCCGTTGTGCCTGAAAAGTGTACCACATGTTTGCTAACGCTTCGTGAGGGAATGTGTTCAAGCAAAACTCTTCGCAAGCCATCGATGTCTTATGCCAGTCGTAGATGTACCACACGCACTGCAGCTGCGGTAGATGTGGTGTGTTTTTGGGCAAGACGTCCTGACGGATTCCAACCCGTTCCAGACTAATTTGAATTAAGCGTTTTCCTTCTCCTAGAGTGGGTACCATCCAAGGTTATAGGATACGTACCGTTCTGCTATTTATCTTTCCCAGGGATATTACCACTTAAGAGAATGTGATGAACTCAACCAGAATTCAAACTTTGCTCTCAGATTTTTCTATCCGAACTACAATTTATCACTTCACCATACTTCACATGAGTCCTAATATCTTCCATGAATCTGACAGACGCTTTTTAATTTTAGTTGACAATGTTGTCTCCTTAGAAACGTCTATCCTTCACAAGTCTGGCCACTCGCGGAGATGTATCGGCTTAAAAATGGACAATGCTTGAAATTCTTGCAAACGAAATGTCATGTAAAATTTTGTAGACCGGGTATTATACTGTGAAAATATCAGATCAATATATTCAATTAATAGCTCGGTGTCACTCAACGAACTTATTGAATTTCTCTCCAACCCGTTCCAGACTAGTTTGAATTGTTTTCCTTCTCCTAGACTGGGTACCATCCAAGGTTATAGGATACGTACCGTTCTGCTATTTATCTTTTCCATGGATATTAGCACGTAAGAGAATGTGATGAACTCAACCAGAATTTAACCTTTGCTCTCAGATTCCTCAATCTGAGCTACAACATATTACTTCACTACACCTAACATGAGTCCTAATATCTCCCATGAATCTGACAGACGTTTTTTAATCTTAGTTAACAATGTGTTCTCTGTAGAAACGTCTCTCCTTCGCAAGTCTGGCCACTCGCGGGGATGTATCGGCTTGAAAAATGGACAATGCTTGAAATTCTTCCAGAAGAAATGTCATGTACCATTTTGTAGACCTGATATTATACTGTGAAAATACCAGATCAATATTCAATTAATAGCTCCGTGTCAGTCAACGGATTTAAGGATTTTCTCTCATAATGCTGCGGTTTGAGCATTTCGACGTGTTGCAATGGTTAGCAAGTTTCTCTCACTAGATTATTTATGACTGACTCGTGAATTTGACCCTCACTGGGTGCCCAATACTTTCGTCCTTGAGCCACATCAAAACAAATCTTGAAAAAGCACTAAATATATGTTTGTCATTTGAATGATACTATGCATGCATTTTGTGTTTGCATGCATATTTCTTTAAGATGCACAACTTTCTTGTCGGTAAAGCCCGGTATCGAACCACAAGAAAGTCGGTTAGGTGAGTTTTGACTTACCTTCACAACGGTCACAGTAAGTGTTGTAGCCTTCTCGGCATGTGCAGTAAAATCCTTTCTCGGCACTGACGCACTCTGAATCGGATGTGCAATTCATGTTTGGCAGGCTACAATAATCCGCTGCAAATAAAAAAATAAAACAATACATATAATTGGACATCTGTGCATTTCGAGGTGGTTTAATGGTTAACAAGCTTGTCTCACTAGAATTATTACAATTGACTAGTGAGTTTGATTCTCACTGGGTGTCACTTTCGGCCTTGTGATACATCTAAACAACGCTTAGAAAATCGCCATATAATTGGACATCTCTCTCTCTCTCTCTCTCTCTTCATCCTCCTCTTAATCATATTATCACCACTTAGTCATAAATATCCCTATCATCTCCAATTTGACAGCTGGCATATAACGTAACCTCCATTTTTTAACTTACAATATTAGCAGGATAATGTTTGTTGATTCTAATATTGCTGGAAACAAAAAATAAGCGATATTTTATTTATATTTTCATAGTTTTCTTAAGAAACTTATAAAAAGAAATAAACTTTGTCTAGTCGTTCCTTTCAAATCGCGTAATGAAAGTAGTATTGAATGGGCATGCTTCCAGATAGTATCATACGAACGCGGGTGTCCCTCAAGACTCCATTCTAGGTTTTACGCTTTTTCTGATTTTCATCAACGATCTCCCTGATGTAATCAGATCCCAAGTAGATATCTCCGCTGTCGATACCACCATTTACTCCAGCCTCGATAAGAAATCTGCTGCGTCGAACAAAGCAAACCTCGCTACTGATCTTGAAAAGGAACTTCAATCTTTGGTCGACTGGGATAAGAAATGGCTTGTTAATTTTAATGCTTCCAAAACGAAGCTGCTCTCCTTTAACCACCATAAAGAATCGCTCCAACCCCATCATCAGCATGAATCAATCTCCGTGAAAGCAAAACACTGCGCCTCCTCGGCTTAACTCTTTCAGCTGACCTCAAGTGGAATAACTACATTGAAGCTATAGCTAAATCCGCTGCTAGGAAAGTTGGCTCTTTGTGTAGGGCCAAAAAGTTTTCTCGTCTGAATCTTGCACATGTATAAATCTACTGTTCTTACATATAGTCGAGTGCTCCTGCTATTTATTTAGGAGTTCTTGACAAAATCCACCGAAGAATCTGCAATGTAATTGATCCCAACCTGATAGCTTAACATCAGTCAGTTTCTCACCGACGTAATGTGGCTTCCCTCTGTCTCTTCTAAAAATACTTTTAGGGCTTCTACTCCGATGAGCTTAGCTCTTTTGTACCTTCTCGGCATAAAGTTACTCGAGCTACTAGACTAGCGATTAGGTCCCATCTTTACACAGTGAAAACGATCAAATGTAACCGCAACTTCTACTTTTATAGCTTCTTTTCTCGCACTTCGCGTCTGGGAAATTCTCTTCCATATACTTGCTTCTCTGACAGCTACAATCAACAAGAATTTGAATGCAATGTCAATTGCCATCTCTTATCTCTTTGACTCGCATTCTTTTCCTGACAACCCTTGTATAATATATCTCTTTCTATCCTACTCTCATGCAGCTCTCTTCACACCAGTGTTCTCATCTTTCTCTTATCCATTCTCTGACGCCCACTGTAACTTGTTCCTCTTTCTCATCACTCACCTCTTATGTAACCCCCTGAGCACCAGTGGCAGTACTGCCTTGCTTGGGGTAAAATGATTATAAACAAATTTCTGAAGATATGGAAAAATCGAAAGAGATTAAGTGTAGAATTGATATGTCTTGTAGTTTTTGTTTTGTTTGTTTGTTTTTTTATTATACCACCAGACTCGATACTTTTGGATCAAACCTTGTATTTCTACGATGTGAAAACAATCCATTATAATTTTAGACTTACTAGAACAATGGATACCATCCCCAACGAAGCCATCCTTGCAATAACAACCATATACGCCATCACGTACGCCACAGTCAGCATCTTTGGAGCAGTTAAGAGTTTCAAATATCAGAGTGTTGTTTCGGGCACATTTGGCAAATTGCCTGCAGCCTTCATTGATTACGACAGTCCCAATCTATAGGAAAACAATTAAAAAGAGAAAACTATTATCATTACATATACAGAGAGTATAAAAAAAATACTTTTACAAAATTACTGTAATCCTAATTTGGCAGCTCAACTCTAGTCAATTTCTCACCGACGGGATGTGGCTTCTCTCTGTCTCTTCTACAAATATTTTCACGGCTTCTGCTCCCACGGGTTTAGCTCCCAGGTACTCCTTCTACACGAACTTACTCGAGCTACTAGACAGCCAACTAGGTCCCGCCCTTTTACAGTCAAAAGTCAAATATACTATTGAACAAATGTAGAGGCTCATCCCTTGTTCCCTGTTTAGGATGTGGTTTCCGGCTTTCTCTCTTCTAATCTTTTCACTCTTACGTAGCCCCCGGCACATCAGCGGCGTTACCGCCTTGCTCGGGGTGATATGATTAAAAAAAAAAATAAAAAATAAACGTCACTTCTACTCTACAGTTTCTTTTCTCGCACTTTCCGCTAGTAGAGATATCTTCCGTATACTTGCTTCCCTGATAGCTACAATCTCCAATAGTTTAGATGCAACATCAATTCTCATCTCTCATCTCTTTGACTCCCATCTGCCTCGTATCTCTCATCTCTTTGACTCCCATCTGCCTCGTATCTCTCATCTCTTTGACTCCCATCTGCCTCGTATCTCTCATCTCTTTGACTCCCATCTGCCTCGTATCTCTTATCTCTTTGACTCCCATCTGTCTCGTATCTCTTATCTCTTTGACTCCCATCTGCCTCGTATCTCTTATCTCTTTGACTCCCATCTGCCTCGTATCTCTTATCTCTTTGACTCCCATCTGTCTCGTATCTTTTCCCCCCTACATCCTGTGTACCTTGTTCTTCTTCCTTTTAACTCTCTTCACACCAGTATTCTCATCCTTCTCTTATCCTTTCTCCAACACCCGCTGTAACCTGTTCCTCTTTCTCTTCGCTCTCCTCTCATGTAGACCCTGCACACCAGTGGCAGTACTGCCTAGCCTGGGGTAAAACGATTATATAAAAAAATTAAGCAGATGTAGAATATTATGTCTTAATGGGAAAATTATTTCATGTTGGTTGTTTGATAGTATTTTAAACTTATTCGTATGTAGTCGCTACAATTCGTTAGTATCTGCGTGTTGTTGGGAATTTATATAAAATCTATTCCTGGTATTTTTACTACAAAAATGTATTTTTCTTTACTTTCATAGTGATTCGTTAATTTTTGCGGGGTCCACTATTTACCAGTAGCTGAGGCATTAACAACTGCTACCACACCGGACCAGAGTAGACCTGAAAACAGCAACAATAAAGAGGGGGTTCCACGTACCAAAACGACAAATAATGTGAGGAAAAAATGTCTTTGAATTTCTGAAGACAAGTGTACATCGTAGATCAAATTTATTACCTCAGCTTATCACTTCATGATTTAGGCTTGAAGAGAGTCTGTTGCATTTGTTGGTTTTTTAATCTATATGTAAATTACTGGGTGCAATGAGTAAATTGTCGCCATTTTATCTGTGCATTTTTTATGATTCTTCACTTTTAGGATGAAAAAATAACAACAACAAAAATTTTGCGAAAAAAAGTCTGTAAATCTCTGAAGACAAGTGGCCATCGTAAATCACATTTATTGCTCCAGCTTATCACCTCATGATTTAGGCTTGAAAAGAAAAAAAAACAACAAAAAGAACCTGATTGAAACTCCAACAATAGCAACACAGGTAGAGATAAAAACAAACTAATAGACAGACTTTCTTAAAACCTAAATAAATAAATAAGTAATGAGCCACGATGCCATCTTTTTCGTAAATATCCCAAGACATTTTTTCTTAATATTTTTGTACTTCTTTTATTATCAAACTGAAGACGCCAAAGACAACACAATTTTTTCCTGTATCAAAACGCGTTTTTCATATAAACTACCATTTTCCGATATTTATCAAGCCACCATCTACCCTAAGGAAAATCAGGGGAGACGGAATGTTTATATCGGAATTTCCGCGGGAATTTAGAAGCAACGGCTTTATACCCACAGGCACTCCTTCACCAACCCTAGTTTAAAATACCAAACTGTGCTTTCTAGGAAATACTGGGAATTAAAAGAAAGTAACTTAGATCTCCAGATAAAATGGGAGCTCATAGGCAAGGCTAGGACCCCTAATAGCTTAAGAGATAGGTGTAGACTATGCTTGACAGAAAAAATTAATTTTTTAAAATTTCAAGACCAAAATATACTCCTTAACAAATGAAGGAAGATCATAAGTACGTGTCGCCATAGAAATAAGAATAAATTACAATAATTATCCTTTTCCCCCATAAAAAAAACTGCAAAAATCTTTGAAGAATTGACCTAGCAGTTACCGCCAAACCACTTACCCTGCTAACCCAACGGTCAGGCGACATACCCGCACTACTAAGGAAGAATTACTACTGGCTCCT
Organism: Ascarosepion bandense; assembly: GCA_037127315.1. Taxonomy (NCBI): domain Eukaryota; kingdom Metazoa; phylum Mollusca; class Cephalopoda; order Sepiida; family Sepiidae; genus Ascarosepion; species Ascarosepion bandense. The sequence goes on from JBBBDQ010002614.1 coordinate 104,976, forward strand.
TCCCCCATCCCAACCCAAAGAAAAACCAATACATCCCAACCCCTTCCTTTACCTAAACAAAATTCTTGGCTTCATTCTCTGTTTAGAAGGGTTCGAAGAATGCATGGCTTAAAATGAAAATGGCTATTTCCCACACTAAGTTTTATCTGAATTTACAAATATATATATATATATATATATATATATATATATATATATTTCTTACTGACCTGAGATAATGCTTAGTGTTATAATGGTTGTTTTTTTAGTTGTTTAGTGATAAAAACTATTTTAGTCAACAAGTGTTTTGTCGTAAAGTTCATTATATCGTTGATAGTGTTACTGTAGAAAAATTTGTGACTTAACTGGGTAGAGTCATGCTGACTTTGAATTACCGTGAAAGCACAACAATGATGTCTTTACGTCATACGGCTTATAGATAGATAGATAGATAGATAGATAGATAGATAGATAATATTTTTCTGGTTATTTTTGTTACCAGAAAGTTTTAGAGAATGTTGAGATACAGAGAAAACTAAAGGAAAACAATTTGTAACAATAATGGATATATCAACGGAACTGGAGTCTAGACATGGGTTTTGATCGACTGACACTTTTGCTATTAAGATTGAAAGAAGAAATCATGTTTTCCGCAAAAAATTTTTTTTTCCAAATTGAAAGTGAATCTCTATTCTGACTAGTTAATTTAAACACACACATAAATTTTTCTGTCTTCCCACATTCATAAGTAACAAACGTATTGTTTCTTATATTAAAATGAAAATCATTTTCCCAACAATCATCTAACATTGCCTGATGACGGGGTAAAATCTCAAAACATAAAAATTTCCGTGTCGCAATGTAAAGTATTTTCATTTTAAAGATAAAACACACACACATATATATATATATATATAAAGAAATAATTGGTTGTCTAGAGTGTTTATTATTAAAAATATTTTTGTTACCGGATAATAAGTTCCATTATAGGTGCAACCACAATCCTCCTCCTTAACGCATTCGTTATCCTCCATGACGTAACCCTCTCGACAGAAGCAGCCCTCGGATTTGCTGTCAATATCGTCGACGTAAGCATTCATAATTCTTTCATTCACTTTCAAACAAGTTCTCGAGTCGCTCATCTTTCGGTATAGTCTGAACTCCTGGTTCCTGCCGCATTTTCTCGCTGCATTAAAAAATACACATATCGATCAAAAACATACTCTTACTTTTTTATTATTATGTCATTTTTCATTTATCTTTCAATTTCACATAACATTTCTAGCGTTACATGGACAAAGTTATCCTTAATGTGTGAGATGTATTTAACGAGACAAGTTTTACATATGTCTTAAGCTGGGGTAACCTAGGATTTTTTCAGTGTGTTGTTTTGTTCCATTTTTTATCATTCCAAGAGCACCTACTATGACTGGTACTATTTTTGTTTTCGGTTTCTACTTCTTTTTTCTTATTTCAATTTCTATGTCCTTATATTTTGAGTTGTTGAAATTCCTTAGTTGCTATTTTACAATCCGCTGAACACGCCATATCAATTAGTAGGCAAATGTTTTTTTTTTAAGTTTCTGACAATAATGTCCGGCCTATTTGCTTCAATTTTCCTGTATATGTAGATAGTGTAATACCATAAAATACTGACGTCTTCTATTTCTGCAACCAGTGCTGGGTGATGTTCATACTAGTGTTTGCTTACATATTGTCCAGTGTAAATGTTGCCACACTCTATCTTGATTTCATTATTATTATTATTATTATTATTATTATTATTATTATTATTATTATTTCAACTTTATTCTTTTCATTATAGATAGTAATGATATATCATACTGGTTACAATCGTCTTCTCTTTCTCTCGATATATTTTTGATTTTGACGGTTTTTATTATTAACATTATCATTCTAAAATAAAAACCAAAATCACACATCTTACATAGATAAAAGCATATTATGATACGTGAATACAATTGTCTGTATTATTCATTTTTATTATTTATTTTTACTTTAATGTTTATTTTTAATTTTTTTTGCATTTTTGTATTATTATTATTAATAATAATAATAATAATTATTATTATTAATAATAATAATAATAATAATGATTATTATTATTAATAATAATAATAATAATAATAATGATGATTATTATTAATAATAATAATAATAATAATGATTATTATTATTATTATTAATAATAATAATAATGATTATTATTATTATTATTAATAATAATAATAATAATAATAATGATTATTATTATTATTATTAATAATAATAATAATAATAATGATGATTATTATTATTATTAATAATAATAATAATAATAATAATAATAATAATAATAATAATGTAAAGACCTGGAAATTGAAATAGAAAAAAAATGTGGAAATTGAAATAGAAAAAAAATGTGGAAATTGAAAACTCAGAATTGTGCCAGTGAGAGTGGGTGCACTTGGAATGATAAAAAAAAAAGAAACAAAACAACACATTGAAAGAATCCCTGGAAATGTGGCCTCCCTTTGTCTGTTCTATAAGTACTTTCATAGCTTCTGCTCAGACGAACTTAAGTCACTGGTGCCTCCTCAACAGGTGTTTACTCGTGCAACCAGAATGGCAACTGGGTCCCACCCATTCACAGTTAGGTTAGCCAAATGCAGACGACAATTCTACTCCTGCAGCTTCTTCTCTCGCACTTCCCGCCTGTGGAACTCGCTCCCATATTCTTGCTTTCCTGGTGGTTACAACCTCCAGGAATTTAAATGCAATGTCAATACTCATCTACTAACCACTTGACTCTAGCCCTTCCTCCACCACGTATATCCTTCCCTTCCTCTCCCCACTTGCATCTGTCATCACACCTGCATTTTCATCTTTCTATTGCTTCTTTCTAATTGGTTTGTAATCCTCTTCTCCCTCCTCTAATTAATTTTCTTTCAGTTATGTAGCCCCCCCCCCTCCCCGCATATCAGTGGCATTTACGCCTTGCCCGGGGTGAAATGATTAAAAAAAAAAACAGCTTAAGAGATATACAAAAAATTGTCTTGTTACGTACAGCCCACACACTAAGGAGAACTTTGTCTATGTAACGCTAAGGGATGATAGGGGAAATAGAAAAAACATAAAATGGAGCCATAACAACACAACACAACCTGCCTTAGGTCTTCCGGCAGACTTGGTAGGTAGTGCGACCATAGCAGAAATGGAAATATGATGAAAAATGAGAACATAATAATAACAATCTTTCGAGTCTAATGCTTGATTTGTTAGAATAATAAGCTATTCCAAAATTTAATTTTGCAAAAGACCAATCGATAAATACGAAAATCTCGCCACGTCAATTTTCCAATTTCTGAAAATCTAAAAGCCTTGAAATTCAGCATTCGAAATCTTAAAGATTATTAACCTTTGCCCGAATCCTAGATATGACTAATGGGAAATATATGTCTATATAATCTAATAAGCAATACTCAAGCACGTCACGTCGCATCGCGTGTCCCGAGAATCATAGGGATCGCAGCGGTACTACATGTACTAAAGAAATAGCATTAGTGGTGGGCCCAGGGAAAGGTAGTCTTCATACTTATTTTGTTCTTTACTTCAAGACAAGAGAGTAATGACTGTCGTGTTATTTTATCTATAGTTGGGGGTAGAGGTGGGAGTGGAAAAATACGAAGTTCATACTTTTCGCGAAAAGAAACACACCTATTCCTCACCAGGTCTACTGCTGATATGCTAACGACCATCACCGAGTATATATACCAGGCTCTCGACAAGAATGGTGAAGCCCGAACTGTCGCCCTGGATATCTCTAAAGCATTCGACAGAGTATGGCATGCCGGCCTTCTACGGAAACTGCGAAGCTACGGCATTACTGGACTTTTGTTGGACCTAATCCAGTCATTCCTCTCGAACCGCACACTGAAGGTGGTTTTTAAACGGACATACCTCCCAGAACTACCCTACAAACGCGGGTATCCCCCAAGGCTCTATCCTAGGTCCTACGCTCTTTTTAATCTACATCAATGACCTCCCCGATGCCATAAGATTGCAAGTAGGCACGTACGCCGATGATACCAGAGTATACGCTCGCCTCGATCAAAAATCTGGTGTTGATGATAAAGAGAACCTCGCGGCTGAGCTTGAAAAGGACCTCCAATCCGTGGTGGATTGGGGTAGGAAATGGCTCGTAAAATTCAATTCTTCCAAAACGAAACTGCTGTCAATTAACCACCACAGACGACCGCGCCTCCCTCCCATTAGCATGGAATAGGCATGCCTCACAGAGAGTAAATCACTACGCCTGCTTCGCCTGACACTCTCAGCGGACCTCAAGTGGAATGACTACGTCGAATCCATTGCTAAATCCGCTGCTATGAAACTTGGCTCTCTGTGCAGGGCCCGAAAATTCTTTCCGCCTGAATCTATCCTGCACTTATACAAATCTACCATCCGCCCGTGTTTTGAATACTGTTGCTACATCTGGTCGGGTGCCTCTACTATTCTCCTCGGGCTTCTTGACAAAATACAGTGAAGAATCTGTAACGTGATTGATACCGACTTAGCTGACCGCCTGCAGTCACTCTCCCACCGGCGTGACGTGGCTTCCCTGTGCCTCTTCTATAAATACTTTCATGGCTTCTGCTCTGATGAACTTAAATCACTGGTGCCCCCTAGGTGTGAGTTTGCACGATATACTAGATTGGCAACTAGGTCCTACCCTTTTACAGTGAAACCGATGAAATGTAACCGCAACTTTCTATTCCAACAGCTTCTTTTCTCGCACTTCCCGCCTGTGGAATTCCCTTCCGCATGCTTACTTCCCCGACGGCTATAACTTCCAGTTTAAATGTAAGGTCAATAGACACCTCCTAACACACTAACCCTCGCATTCTCTCCAACTCTCCTCCTATGTACATCCTAACTCGTCTATCGCCCTGTGTAACCCCCTGCGCTATAGTGGCAGTGGAATGCCTTGCTTGGGGTGACATGATTAAAAAAAAGATAATGGACTCTCCCTCCTATATTAATAAGAGCTAACAGGAAGTTAGCGGGAGTTCTTGAGAAGTTCTTGGGAAGTTCATAGGAGTTCTTTAGAGTTCTATTGGAGTTCAGTAGAACTACTAGGCAGTTGATATTAGTCAGCAGTTAGCCGAATACTAAGGAGTCAGCTTTCAGTGAAAGATTACCAAGTTCCTAACATTTTGAGTGCGTTAAGTCGATTAGCAACCGACATAACCCGATTAAAACCATCAGTGCGAAAACTACTACACAATAATACGGGAAAGTAACGAAATCGACCAGAAACTGAACTTTGCTTAATAATTCCTCATATCAGTTTACTCTCCCCGTACATCCTACCCACAAGCTACGTAGCAATAATCCTAATGTGCCTGTATAGAACAGTTTAAAGGTTAATATTTAATGATCATGGAAGCATAATTTCACATTCCAGTCGTTATGGTTTAGAAGCTGTCTTGATGGAACTTACTCCTTACCAATAATATATGAGGGTAATTGTAGAATCTTTGGATAGCAACAGCCAGTAATCAGTTGAAACTGACAGCACCGGGATGCCTAGCAAATTGGTAGGTGGTTTATATTACTATAACTATATTCTACTCTGCTATCTAGGTAAGTTTATTCTGTAGGTTCTGATTGGTTAATAATTCCAGTGTGGATATTGTGCTCAATAAATATCAGCTCAATATCCACCCCAAGATGAAAGGAGAGGGTGGCACGTATTGAGTTACAACCCTGTTTATTTTTGTCTGCCAACTGGACGCTAGTTGGAAACATCCTTGTGAAGGTGAGTCTTATACTCTTAATTGTTCAATTACTATATTATTCAACAGTATTTCGATAGTATACCAGTCTTCATTAACTTATATTTAAAAATTTTATGTAGCTCTGGCAAAGTACATAGAATGTAGCCAAAAAAAAAAAAAGAAAAGGATTCTTTCGCATTGACTCCTTGATTCCGACGACGGGTGACTTCTTTTGTTAAAAATAAATCTATGGTCTCGGCAGTAAATCTCTTTGAATATGCGTTTTTCTTTCGCACATATCTAACAGAAACGACTAACATGCTAAATGAATGTAGAATTCTTGGATAGCAACAGCCATTAACCAGCTGTAGTTAAAGTTGAAACAGACAGCTCCAATTCACCCAGCAAATTGGTAGGTGGTTTATATAATAGAGAGACTCCATTCTGTTATCTAGGAAAGTCTGTTCTGTAGGTTCTGATTGGCTAATGATTAAATAAATGCTCAATAAATATCTGCACAATATCCACTCAATCGTGAGAGGAGAGCGGGACATGTCTTGAGTTACAACCCTGTTTATTTTTGTCTGCCAACTGGATGCTAGTTGGAAACATCAGGAAGGTGAGTCTCATATTCTTAATTGTATACGGGGCATGGTGGGTGCCAGCTGTGTAATCAAGGAATGTAATTTGCCTGAAAATCTGACATTAAAAAAAAACAAGTTTCTTGATTTAAACATTGGTTTTGACTGTCTGTGCATAGCTGCTGTTAACATTTCTGAAAAATCTCTTGTGCTAACTGCTAGTAGTTCTGGAATTATTCTGGGTTCTGTTACGCCGCTCCCTTCGGTAAAGATGGTATTAATAGTAGTAGTAGTGGCGACGATGATCTACGGTTGCAGCCCCCTCGGACGTGAAGGGTTAGGGTTAACTTTCAACCTTTATTGGCATATTTTCTGGAAGGAAAAGGCTCATTTGAAAATTTAGATTTGGTTTGATTTGTTTTACGGCATATCAACACCACAATAGGTCATTTCATGCTGACAATATTTTTTACAATAGATTTGTATGAATAAAATATATACATTTATAAGAAATAAGTTTGTAGATCAGCTTTCTTTGATGTATTTTTCTAAAGTGTTTTCTTTTTTGTTGAGAGCCAGATTTATTGCTGGTATGTATTTTTTCCCCAAAAACATATTGCTGGTAATATTACTTTTTTTCTTCGATAATGTATTCCTGGAATTTTTATTATAAATTCTATTTTTATACTCTCATAGTGTTTTGACGTCAGTTTGTGGATAAACTATTTGCCCATAGCTGTAACCTTAACAAGTACTGCCACCTCGAATCAGAGTGGACCTAGGAACAAAAAAAACATCAAATAAGAGGTGGTCCCATGCTCTTCACAACCTCCCAGTCAGAGGCCTTACTTACAGATGGAGCTTATTGCCATACCCAGGACCAGAAAAATTTTGAGATCAAAATCTTTACCAATGTCTGATCATTTGAAGCCAACCCTGTCAATACTGATATAACGGTAGTGTACAATTTGAAATAGGCTATGAGATGACGCCTTTGGTTTGGCATCAACTTTGACCAGTAAGTGGTCTGAAGAACTCCAGCAAGGTACTACTTCAACGGAGTAACTGTCGGAAGAAGGAGATGAGAAAGAGGTCTAGGGTGTTATCATGCTCAGCTATATCGGGAACAAGATTAGACTTGGTTCAGTTCATATTCGACTGTGAGGTCATGGTACTTTTTGTCTTCTTCGTTGGTTATGTTTGAGTAGACGAACTATTGGTTATGGTGAACATTCAAATTCCCACAAACATGAATAGTAGCTGAGCGATGATTAGAGAAAATATCATCAATTCTCTCAGCTATTCTGTCAAACATCACAATATCACCATCCTAATGGTATTGGTCTTTTGGTAAACAATCTATAAACGAAGAGAACGCGGAAGTCCATAAATGGAAATTCTTGATTTTTTTTTCAGAGTCTACAACAGGAAGAACTTGTCTTGATGTAGACAACGAAATTATGGGCATAATGATTCTGACTGTCTTCTTTTAAGAGCAGGGACGAGAAACCAGGAATTTTAAATCACTGAACAGAAGTAAATTGGTTGGTTCTAGATGTGGGCATGATGCCAGGATTAATCTCTTAAAGATGTAGTTCAACTTCCAGATAGCTGCACCTTGGATTCTTCATGTTAATACAGGAGGTAAAGTATATGGTCTACTTTTGGCATGAGAGGTCTGGGCTTATCTCTTGTGTGTGTGTGTGTGTGTGTGTGTGTGATAGTTTTGCTCGTATTTTGATATAGTGGGCGAGGAAACTATGTAGTCTTGGGATTCCTTAAAAATAATTTGCCTGGATTAATTGCTAAAAATGATGCACTTCATCGTATGTACAAGAGATCCCAACGTCCAGATTCCATTCACCAAATATTCCCGATATTTTCATCTGCTGATAGGATAGCCTCCTTAGGAGTTATTTTACGATTCAAATCCCTATTAGACGGAAAATCGCTTACGCTCGAAAGTTAGAGTTATTAAAGCTCAGAAATTAGAATATAGCAAAATACATTTAATTTAATTTATAAAGCTCTACATTATACATAGAGGACTTTCGTTATTTTACTATGTTCGCACATTATATAAATACTAAATTCATATATGGCCCAGAGGTAGAATCGCCGACTGACGCCGATTCGGTCGGGTTTCAATTCTGGGTTAGGAAGCGATCAGAGTCTAACCGTACTGATGAGCTGTGATACAGCGAAACAGATCTGTCTGCGGATGACGATAGTATATAATTTTCAGTTTACAATTAGCAATAATTTTCAAAACTACATTATCGACTAAGCAAATAAAATTATTCTTCCACAAACATGACACCAGTACTAAAAATACAATTTGACAAAGCATCAACACATTTTACTGTAACCGGATGCGCAATAATTACAAACATAACGAATTCGCCATTCGACAAATTGTTAAACACTATATTTCACCAGTAAATTCCGACAAACACATAAAGCATATATTTCAGAAAATGGCAAGCTGCCAACTTAGTTGTCGCTAATAAAAACAATTATATTAAATCTAAACTATCGATTACCACTATAGGGCATCGATTTAACAACCTAGTAAATGATTTATTGTTAAAAGTCAATTAGCTATACCGGTTAGACATCAACCACATTGAGAAGACTCCTCACGTATCATTTATCGCATCAGAGTCCTATAAAATGTCATTTAGCCTCCCACAATCTACAAGAAAACATAAGAAAAATTCTAATTGATAAGACGATCATTGTTTACAAATCCCGTAACCGAAAATATTTTGCTGTGAGTGTAGCCCTCAATAGAAAACATCTGGCACCCAATATTAATCTTACTTTATTTAACAGCGGAAATATGTTAAAGGTTTGTTTGTTTTTTAATAGAAAGACGCCAACTCGAATTCCAGTTACATTCCATGAAAAGAAACTAACAACAATTAAAAATAAACACCTTGAAAATTGCTAAAATAGGTGGCCGAAAGTGCTTGGGACAGTAAAAACTACGGACAATTTTTACGCTTGCTTCACCCACCAAACAGAAAAATACTAGAAAATATTAAATTAAAAAATGAATCAAATTTACTTGTCTATTCAGCGAAAACTGTTTGAAATAAAGTTTCATGCACAAATATGAATTATATATATATGGTGGGAACATATATTACCAAACATCTTTGTCACTCTAGTGTGAATAATAAAAACACATACTCTTTTACACGATATTCATCCTGTGCAAGGCCAAAGTGCTATTTGATGTGGAGTGTTACAGAATATGAGGTATCACCCCTATCAAGGTGATAATGCTACTAAGACGCAAAGGGCTACCGGAACTAAAAGGGTTCGGAAAGATTTTAGAAGAAATTGAAAAGCCAATTCCAAATAAAAACAAGCGATACACCTATACTCCTGCTGAAAAGACCGGAAGGAGTGTGAACCGGACGATATGCAAACCTATCTACTTTTATTGAGGAAAAAAGTAAATAAATATTAAATAAAATTCCAGAGTTTTGAACGGAGATTTTAGAAGTATAGAACTGAAGTAGATTTTAAAAGGATCCGGAAAGCTAATTCTAAACTGTAAACAATAGGTTAACCTCTACTCTTGGGTAGAGTGTGGACCGGACGGTAATTGGACATTTTATAAAATATTTAGTCTTTATTTATTTAGACAACCATTATTTTCTTTCTTTTCTTTTTTTTCTCACACTGAAAGGAACCCGACTAAGTTGTTTTTTTCTTTTAATCATCTCACCTCAAGCAAGGCATTCTACTACCACTGTTGCGCAGGGGGTTACATAGGGGAGAGTGATGAGAATGAGGGGTTAGTTATAGGAAATGTCAGGAGGAGGGTAATAAACGAATGAGGATACCGAGGATGTGGTTGGAGTAGATGGAAAAAGAGCTTGTGATAATGGATGCGATTTCTGGGAATTTGGTATCATTTGTAATTAGTAATTGGGAATTCAAACCCTGAGCAGGGTAGTACACGTTCAATCTCATTTGAAGCAAGAGTAGTCATAATTGAGAAGTAATAAAAACATTTATATGAACATCTCAAGACATGGACATCAGTAAAAGTACAATCTAAGCATGTACATTAAATAATGATCTAAGTTAAAAGAAGACAACAACGAAGAGGCCGTAAGAAGAAAGATGAGAACATTAGTCCAAATGTAAACAAAATAACTAATGAAGGAGGCTAAGCTTTTGTATTTTCTTACAAGATGTCGTTAAATCCTATAACACTTGCTTTATTTATTTATTTATTTATTTTTTAATTTTTTTTTTAAATTCCTTCTGTTTTTACTCACGACAATATCCTCTCCAAGAATAAGTTCCAAGCTTCATATTGATTTGACATTCATTCAGCAGAGCGTTGGCAAATTGACAGATGCCCTCCGACGAGTTCGTCGATACGTGACACAGGTCATAGACACAGCTGAATCGGTACTGGTCTCGCATTTTTGGTTCCATTGCTTCAAAACATTCCTGCGATAGAGAGTAAAACAAAAGATATTTTAGAAAGAAAATAAAAATAAATCAATCGATAAGTCAGAAAATATCCCTGTCATAAAATCTGTGATCATGTTAAAAGAGACTTTTTATGAACAACTCTGATTGCTTATAATTTTGGTTTAAGTTGCTTACAGGAGAGCCTATATTGTATGCTTGGGTTTAATAAATGGTGAGAATATGAAAAAAATAAATTCTCTTCTATATGATGTTCAACCTGTGCAAGTTCAAAGAGTCATTCGATGTAAAGAGTTACAGAGTAAGAGGTACCACCATAAGAAAGGCGGTAATGCCACTAAGACGTAAGGAGATACCGGAAGTGAAAGGGTAGGAGTAATAATTTAGAAGAAACCAGAACCCTAACCCTGAACAGCAAACAAGAGGTAAACATCTACTTCTGTTCAAAAGACCGGGAGAAATGTGAACCGGACAATAAGCAAACATATCTACTCCCATTGAGAATAAAAAGTGGCGGATCTGTAGTTCCAGCACCCCACTCCACTCTAATGTTTTTGCTTTTCATTTTTTTTTTAAGTTTTTACCGTGCATTCTTATCTATTAGACTGTTAATTTTCAGATTAGCAAAAAAAAAATGTAAAAAATTCAATATTTAAAGATTTTTAAGTGGTGCTCAGTTTCTCATACAACGTTCTAGTAAATCGATCCCCCATATTTGAAACACTTGCTTTGGGGTCGAGTAAAAAACAATGACAAGTTTGCCAAAAATAGTAAATAAATAATAAAAGTTTTTATTTTTATTTTTATGAGCAAATCGAGTTGCTTATATTTTTTATGCAAGTTACTTGCAATGGAGCCTATATTTTTGTTCTGGGGTTTAATAAATAGAAAAGGAAGACATTTCGATCATACTAAATTATGTGATCTATTTTGCGAGTCTGATCTACCAAAAATGCATCACTGAAGCATAAGCTCTACGAGTTGAGATAATTATCTACATATACAGTAATCTAAACTTATTTATAAATGGAACTTTGTCTGCGCGCGCGAGTGTGTGTGTGTGTGTGTGTCCGTTACCTATAGACTCTGAAACGGCTGAACCGATTTTTTTGAAAATTTACACCGTTGTACTATAAGCGTCTGTTAGTGTTCTTAGCTAGATTTTGTGCCAAGGTACCCCCGACAAATATTGAAAATCGATAATCGAAAAAATCGGGTTATAGAAGGAGTGATCCGATTATAATCAAATTTGATACTTATTAGACAAAGACATAAGAAACGATATTTAGAAGTTTCAAGGTTGCAGTTTTTAAAATAGTGCAGAAGATCGATAATATATATATATATATTATGCAAGATGTTTGTGTGTCTGTCTGTTTATCTGTCTGTATGTCCTTTATACAAATCCACAATTTTTATCCGATTCTCAACAAACTTCACACAAATATGCTTTAGGCTGAGTTTGAGCTCCAGGACCATGGGTTAGTTTTAAAGCTTTCATTACACTCGAGCAACGCCGAGCTATATTGATAGTGTATTATAGTTAAGAAATAAAAGGAGTTGTATAGAAAGAAATACAGTTGTTTTATTTTTGTTTTTTCTATCAGGTAAGTTTATTTGAACCCGGTTATGCTGAGCCACTTTTCGAGTTTGAGCCTTGTTTCATTCTTAAAATACAGGGCGACCCAGATTTTTATCAAAATAAATATGGATATCAAATTTCTTGATCATAATCAACATATTAATATATGGTGCGCGACTTCTAGGACACCCTGTATAACTCTAAAGAGGCTGAGAAAGCACAGTTAAATCTCACTTCGGAAGTAAGATATGCTTGATCTTTAAAGTAATCTAAGTTTTATCATAACACTTATTAGCTCCGTGTTAAAAAAATAAAAAAATAAAAACAAAGTATTTGGAATCGATGCCAAATCGGTGTAGAGCTCTCCAATTGTCACTTTTTAATCTTAACTCGGTTCAAAAGCGTTTGCGCGGCCTTGTAGATGATACATTGGGTGATATTTATGTCGGTGAACTTTAGGTTGAAAGTATTCTTTACATTAATATAGAATAATACAAGAAAAAATGAGGAAGTATTCTTTATTCAATATACTAAAAATTAAAACCATATGATAAAAAATAACTAAAAATTTGTTGTAGAATTCTTTATGTTTGATTTATTATGGCGGATAGTTAATTAAGAATTAAAATCAACCTTCTTCTTCACTTTTACAAAAATTCACAACGATGTGTGGAATCCTGGTTTTTCCGAAATAGAAAAAGGATTGACCATGTGCATAACAAAAAAACCAGATTTTGCAAGTAAATGTTAAAATGATTTTTGACCAACAGGAGCGACTTGTAAGACTTGGAAGGACTTAGCGATCCAGTTCTAAATTTTAAAAAGACTATATAAATTACCTCGGCGTCAGTCAAAAGTCACAGATGGGAGCCGCGGGGCGAAAAAACAAATATAACTTCAACTTCAAATCGACTCGGAGATAATGTCAGGTAGCACCTTGTTCTCTTTCTCCTTATCTTTTAACAATTACTACTACGAACACCCAAACCCGTCTGCATCTTTTACACTAACATACATATCCGCACTAACTTCCTTCAGCGTTGATTCATTCCTTCACACTAACTCACCTGATATCTTGGCCCTATGTGAAACTAACCTTAACCCTTCTATCCCCTCTTCTGAGTTTGACGTTCCTGGCTACCTTCCCCTTTTCAGGAAGGACTCCAATGTTCATATGCATGGGCTTGGTATGTATGACAGCGAACACCTTCCCCTAGCTAGGGCGACATCCCTTGAATCCCCGGATCATTCTTTCATGTGCTTCCGCCTCTCACTTCTAAGCTCGATTAGCTATCTCTTCTTCTTTTTCTACCGCTCCCCTTCTTCCCCTGACTGTTCGTTACTTGCCAGTATCTCTGACAATATTGACAAAGCCATTTCTTCCCATCCCTCGGCCCGTTTCCTACACCTAACCACTCTTTCTATTTACCTTCCCCTATGTAGCCCCATGCACAATAGTGGCAATGGAATGCCTTGCTTGGGGTGAAATGATTTAAAAAAACATTTTGTACGAACTCTACCCTTAATCTCTTTTCTAAGTGCACATTAACTCTTACAACTTATGTTAGTCTTTCCCTTTAATATATTTCTATTTTAAAATGCAAAATGTATATTTTATTCTTACGCTATTCCACCTATTCCATCCGGCCGACCACCAACCTTCTGATGATAATCCTGCATATATCCTGTAAACTGTAGGGAGTTCGGTTAAGTCTAACACAAGGCCGAATTAAAGAAATATTAACCATCTCCCTACGGCTACATTATATCGACTTGTCCCAATAAGAGATGGGAAGAATGACTTTTAAAAAATAGGGCTTGTATATATACAAAATACACCGGAAAATTTCTCGTGCTGACTGCGACTTAGGTGTTACCGAAGTGAAGTTGTGAATATAGATATTTTTAAGGATATTTTTTTTAGGGTAGATCACATATTTTAGAAGAATCATGTACGTAGATTATATACTTATGTAGCAACGGTATTTCAATGTAAGTAAACTGGTAGAATTGGTAAGTAAACTGGTAGAATTGGTAAAAATCTTGAATACAGTATTTACTAACGATTTATTTTGATTTTACGTTTGTTTGTTTTTTTTTGGGGGGGGGGGGCGTCCTTTTTTTTACTTTAGACCCAAGAATGTTATTATTGAAGTTGTTTTAGATTTAGTTCAGTCTAAGTAAGCGAATAGCTTTTTCTTTAGATCTTCCAATAACATGACTAACAACAGAATTAGTAAGCAGTATCAAAAGGATCAATTTCGAACTTTATGCATCGATTTAATTCCTACTTAATACAATAAGCATTTTCAGTGCCATTATATATATATATATATATATATATATATATGCAGGTTTCATTAAAAATGACAGACAAGGTATGGTTAAGTTTTTACATATTTTTTCATGTTCACTTATGATATTTTTTTCTTTTCAGGATAAAAATTATATTAAAAATCCCTGAATGTTATTATCAGAATGCTTTGTTTCGCCGAGCGCTTTCGGCTAATCTTTTCGCCATTATCGTAGTTGTAGAGCCGTTAACATAAAGATATCCACCATCAAAAGATGATAATTTTTTGTGTTGACATAAAACATTGCTATGCGACGATAACACTCACCGAATATCAGGCTCAGGTCATAAATTAGTAATGCGGTTCTAGGACGTCATACTACGTAAGAGACGGAAATGTTAACAACAAAACCATATGTCTTTGATCATGGATATCTTTATGTTAACGTCCCCTACAACCACTCTGAATATGACTCAAGTGAGCCGAAAGATAAGAACCAGCGCAAAAAAATCCAAAGGTTGGACAATTTTTGTCTTTATTTTCACCAGAAATTAAAGCTAATATACGTTTAGAACGGTTCATGCTTACACATAATAGACATTCATTGTCTGTTATATATATATATATATATATATATATATATATATATATATATATATATATATATAAATGAATTGTTTGAATATTATTTTTATCGTTCCTCGTATTTAAGTAGTTATTCTGTTTTTTAATTATCAACTGGCCTGATTATTTACGATAAGTTGTTATTACGAAAATGCGTATCATTCGGCAGGATTCGAACCTGCGACCCCTATCTACACAGGGGAAGCTACCATTTGATCTGGCAACGTCTTAGACCGCTCGAATACAAATGGCCTCCAGTCCAAATGAGGTTTTAAAATCAAGCCTATATAACACAATTTTCGATTTATTGTAACAACCATATCTGCTCTGAAATGTTTCGTAATGGCAACAAATGTTATGTTATGGAAATGTTATGGAAATTAACGAATTTTAACGAAACTTGGTTATAAACAACTGACAATTTGAAATGAATTGTTGGAACATTATTTTTTATCGATAAAAAATAATGTTCCAACAATTCATTTCAAATTGTAGGCTGTTTATAATCAAGTTTCGTTAAAATTCATTAATTTCCGTAATACATACATACATATATATATATATATATATATATATATATATATATATATATATACGATGTATATATATATATATATATGGGTTGTTATTTTTTGTAAAATAATTTATTTCCTCTTTTGTAATTCAATAAAACTTTGTTAAAAAATAAGGAAGGAGTGTTTAAGTCACTTTACTTTAAACAATATCACCCGAACATGAAATTTCGATTATATATGTAATCATTTGAAGGGAATTAAGTTTTGAATGGATTTAATCACCCTTTCTTGTTATATATGTGATCATTTGAAAAGAATTAAGTTATGAATGGATTTATTAACCCTTTCTTGTTATATATGCAATCATTTGAATGGAATGAAGTTTTGAATGGATTTAATAACCCTTTCTTGTTACATATGTAATTATTTGAGTGATTTAAGTTATGAATGGATTTTTTAATCCTTTCTCGTTATATATGTAATCATGGAAGTTTTCCCCGTATTTGTTTAACAAACATTTACTGTTATCTATTCTATCATATAAACTTAATGATGGTTGTAATGTATTTGTTTTATCAAACTTAATTGGGATTAAACTATTTACAGTTTGATGATAGACGGAAACCGTTTTCAAATATGAAGAACAATCTGGATTGTTCGAAATCCAAATGTTTTAGGGACAATGGAACTGAATCATTTCATCAGTGTTTTTCTTTTTTCCTTTCTTTTTACTGTTGTTGCTAAGATTTCGTCGGAGGTTCTTATAATTCTTCAATCTCTACACTTTAGCAAGGTCCGAGAGAAAAAAAAAAGAGGAACCGGGTTACTTTCATTTCGGTTTGGCAACGGTAAAAGACAAATTAAAATCTTACAATCTTCTTCAATCTCTATATTATAGTAACAACCGAGAGTAAAAAAAAAAGAGGTCTCGCATTACTTTCATTTGAGTTTTGCAACTGAAAAAAACACCATAAAATCTTACCATAACCCTATTTCTACATATAAAAAAAATGTAATTCTTAGTTTAATACGACGGAGCGAAAGAAATTGTTAATGGTATTGTTGATTGTGCAGTTTATTGTAAATCGCGATATGAGCTCTGCTTAGAAACATTTAATACTTATGTGCTTTTAAAATCCGAACAACTAGCTTAAAATTGGAGAGAAAGGAAAAATATTTTTCCATTGTTATTCAGAAGCAAATTTTCGGCCAGTGGAAGGCGATAGTCACAACAAATTGTCAAAATCTTTTGATGATTAAGACGGTCAGGAGTTGACTATGAGAATAGAAATAAATTATAAATCTCACTGGAGTTAATATTCCCAAGCTAAAGGCTGGATTTGCTGACGTAATCAGTTGAATTAGGAAGAAGAGGACGAAGAGAAAATTACGTCTGATGAGGTGTTGTTACCTCATTCGTTGAACCAAAACTCCCCATCTCGAAATGTGTAGTTGTAAGTAATCTCATTGCTCAAAGATCTGATTATAATCAAAATGAATTCAATCTCTAAATTTTAGTAACGCCCGAGAGTAAAAAAAGAGGTCACACTTTACTTTCGTTTGAGTTTTGCAACTGAAAAAGACTATCATAAAATTAATTAGCTGTAATATTAACAAAAAAAATTGAGGTCATTTCGCCACACGAATATTGAAATGAAAATGATTCTTCTGAAAATTGCAGAATATATATATATTGTTTGTCACTCACATAAAAATCTTTCTCCATTTTCCCACAAAGGTATTTGGCCAGTCGTTCCGTTTCGGGATCACACGTTTCCGATGGAACTGTTCGATTACAATTATTTTTACAATCATTTACATTAACGCCATCGTTGTAGTCAGTCACTAACCACGATTGTCCGAATGTTTCCGTATTCTCTGTCTGCAAGTTAGAAAAATAAGCTTGATTACTTAAATTAGACCGTATCAAGGTTAACAAATAAAAATAATAGCCATTTGTTATGTCTACTCTCACGTGACAAATTCAACACATGCCGTCAGTCTGTCTTTATTTTGTGCCAACGATTAGAGCCGCCCGAGAAAAATTTTCTTTCTTCTTAGACGAGATGTATCGTTAGACACAATTATTCATATTAGTTATGGAAACAAGTAATCGGAATTAAATATTAATTGGAGAATAATATCAGCTTGAATTTAGTCTACATATGACAGGCTGATTGATTCATTCGTTTTCTACGGATTATTAAACTTTTACGGGCTATTTAAAACCAGAAATATTTTTACAATTCATGAATTAGGGTCAGGGGGACAATAAGAGTTTATTAACACTATTTGCATTGTTTTGACTGTATTCCTCATCTTTATTGCCATATTCACGATGATTCGGCCGTTATACGCTCCGGCCTTATTCAGGATCTGTCTATATGCCCAATCTTGAATCTATTTTTGGAGAACAAGAATTAATACATTCATATTTTGCCCAAGCGTGTATGTGCGAAAGTGAATGAACATTTAAAATGTTTCTCTGTTGAAATCAAGCCAAAGCTTCGCAACGCTAGTAGGGGTGCGATTGTTTCTGTTGCGTCCATATTTTAAGAGGTGGAGTTAATAACTTACGCACAACTTTTTTTTTTAATTTAGAGTTATCTTCCTCCTAAACTGGCAACCAACCAGGGCTAGATAGAGCAATCTGAAATCTATAACCGGATGAGAAAAGAAGTAAGAGATTTATATATTCCACATGTGTATTTGTACGAAAGTGAATGCAACAGCCTTGACCGGAACTTGAACTAGGTACAGCAATCTCCTTTTCTAAGCTGATAACTGCTACGCTAGAGCCACATGTACGGTCAACTTACCAGTGGGCCCCTAACATCGCAGGCTGGTCCAATCGTCCAGTCGTCTTCTGGGTTATCATTGAATCTACCGCAAAGTCCGCAGGTTTTGTTAATATAGGAACGCGGCAGTTTCACTTCCACGAGAGATACACCGTCCCAGGAAACCTTTAGGCCAAAACTGGTTATTAATTCCTGAAAAAATAATCAAGCAGTTTGGCTATTTAATCAAAGAGAGGGAGAGGGAGAGAGACAGACAGAATATACACAGGGTAAAGAAGAAAGGAAGGAAAGACACATTTAGGTGCAAGAGAAGAAAGAATGAAACAAAGAAAAAAGAAAGAAAGAAAGAAAGAGTTACTTTCGAATTGGATGTAAAAGGTCTCCTCGTTTATTTTCGATTTCTTTTCTTTTAACAGGGTAGGTTAGAATAAAACTGTAGCTTGGGAAATTCATTCAAAATTTTTAAAAAACAGCGAGTGAATAAAGAAAGAAAGAAAAAAGAAAGGGATACAGAGACGAGAGAAGAAAGAAAGAAACAAACAAACAAACAAAGAAAAAGGGCTACAGATACAAGAGAAGAAAGAAAGAAAGAAAGAAAGAAAGAAAGGGATACAGAGACGAGAGAAGAAAGAAAGAAACAAACAAACAAAGAAAAAGGGCTACAGATACGAGAGAAGAAAGAAAGAAAGAAAGAAAGAAAGAAAGGGATACAGATGCGAGAGAAGAAAGAAAGAAACAAACAAATAAAGAAAAAGGGCTACAGATACGAGAGAAAGAAAGAAAGAAAGAAAGAAAGAAAGAAAGGGATACAGATGCGAGAGAAGAAAGAAAGAAAAACAAACAAACAAAGAAAAGGGCTACAGATACAAGAGAAGAAAGAAAGAAAGGGATACAGAGACGAGAGAAGAAAGAAAGAAACAAAGAAAAAGGGCTACAGATACGAGAGAAGAAAGAAAGAAAGAGATACAGATGCGAGAGAAGAAAGAAAGAAACAAACAAATAAACAAAGAAAAAGGGCTACAGATACGAGAGAAGAAAGAAAGAAAGAAAGAAAGAAAGAAAGGGATACAGATGCGAGAGAAGAAAGAAAGAAAAACAAACAAACAAAGAAAAAGGGCTACAGATACAAGAGAAGAAAGAAAGAAAGAAAGGGATACAGAGACGAGAGAAGAAAGAAAGAAACAAAGAAAAAGGGCTACAGACACGAGAGAAGAAAGAAAGAAAGAAAGAAAGAAAGAGATACAGATGCGAGAGAAGAAAGAAACAAACAAACAAATAAACAAAGAAAAAGGGCTACAGATACGAGAGAAGAAAGAAAGAAAGAAAGAAAGAAAGGGCTACTGATGCGAGAGAAGAAAGAAAGAAAGAAAGAAAGAAAAAAGAAAGGGATACAGATACGAGAAGAAAGAAAGAAAGAAAGAAAGAAAGAGATACAGATGCGAGAGAAGAAAGAAAGAAACAAACAAACAAAGAAAAAGGGCTACAGATACGAGAAGAAAGAAAGAAAGAAAGAAAGAAAGAAAGAAAGGGCTACTGATGCGAGAGAAGAAAGAAAGAAAGAAATAAAGAAAGAAAGAAAGTGATACAGATGCGAGAGAAGAAAGAAAGAAACAAACAAACAAACAAAGAAAAAGGGCTACAGATGCGAGAGAAGAAAGAAAGAAAGGGCTACTGATGCGAGAGAAGAAAGAAAGAAAGGGCTACTGATGCGAGAGAAGAAAGAAAGAAAGGGCTACTGATGCGAGAGAAAGAAAGAAAGAAAGAAAGGGCTACTGATGCGAGAGAAGAAAGAAAGAAAGAGATACAGATGCGAGAGAAGAAAGAAACAAACAAACAAAGAAAGAAAAAGGGCTACAGATACGAGAGAAGAAAGAAAGAAAGAAAGAAAGTGATACAGATGCGAGAGAAGAAAGAAAGAAACAAACAAACACACAAAGAAAAAGGGATACAGATGCGAGAGAAGAAAGAAAGAAAGAAAGAAAAAAAGAAAGAAAGAAAAAAGAAAGAATTAAACATCTTGAGAATACCATTGACAAAATAAGAAGCGAGGAAATGTGGTTCTACAAAAATGTTAGAACAGGAATTAAAAGCGAGAGTAAAAAGACAAACTTCACACGACTACAAAGTAGTGGAAATTATTGGGATCTATTATTTGCCAGGTCGTAAAGGGACACGGTACATAGAAGAAGAAAATAGAATTCACATGTACTTACCAGGAACTTCGGCGTTGGCCGTATCATGATATAATCATTGATTCTGTGGGGGACATTTTTGAAGATGCCATTTACTTTGAGTATTTTCTTTTGAAGCAAATTAATTACCTGAAAAACAATATCACACGATATATATATATATATATATATATATATGTGTGTGTGTGTGTGTGTGTGTGTGCTGTTTATTTTTATATGTTGAATTGTTTGTATGGTACACTCATACAAAAACACATCTATAGATTGATATATATGAAAAGGATGGTATATATATATATATATATATTCTATTCTTCTATGTGCCCTGTCTCTTCAGGACGTAGGCGATCATGGCTTTCCACGTTTCCCTATCCCTGGTGGCTCTGAGCACGCCTTCTCCTCTTACACCATGCAATCCTCGTTCCATCCACCTGATTAAGTCCTTCAGATATGTTAACAGTTACTTTCCCATGTCTCTTTTTCCCTCTATCTGGCCTGTTAGTGTCAGATATATATAAATATATACTCATGATTGAGCACTCTGGAAGAATGGGAGACTTTGAAAACAGTAACTACTCCGGTATATACGCATCGCTCATTCAATAATGAATTAGACCACTACGCGCTAAAAGTCTGCCTTCTTCTACCGAACGCTCGTAGCCCAGAGGTAGAACCGCCAACTGACGCCAATTCGGTCGGGTTTCAATCCTGGATTAAAAAGCAATCGGAGTTTAACCGTACTGAGCTGTGATACAGCGAAACAGATCTGTCTGCGGATGACTATATATATATATATATATATATATATATATATATATATATGTGTGTGTGTGTGTGTGTGTGTGTATATATATATATATATATATCATAAATTATACTTTAGAACATGTACAAACTACAATCTACTACAAAATTGCACATTTTGTCTCGACATTGAAAGAAGAATGTCTCATCAGGTAGTTAATAATGATGGTAATATACATTGTTTTTTTTGTGTTTTTTGTGTTTTTTTTAAGAAAATTTAAAAACTTACTTTCTTTTATTTTTGGAAAACTTTCCCTACAAGGTAAAAAGGTAGGAAAGATGCGAAAGCAAAAAAAAAAAAAAATTAAAAAAAGAGGAAATAAGAAACAAAGAGGAAAACAAAAGAGAAAGAAAGAAACGATAGGAAAGGGCCAATGAAAACGGCTCAGAGAGAAATAGACCCTTAATAAAATATGGACAGATACAGAATATTGGTCCCACGACCTCTGGGCTTAACAAAGAGGAAAAAGTGAGAACATTCACAAAGGGAAGAAAGTGTGTATGATTAACCAAAGAAGCAGTATCATGCTTTGATCAATAGAGGCCGGGCTTTGTTTCAGCAAGACAATATGAGGCCACACACTGGCATAACAAACTTACTTGGAGATAGAATTTAAGCTTTTTATGAACTTTCACTAGAAACAAAGAGGAGAGTACTGGATTGCTATGTGATGTCAGTTCTTCAATACGATAGCGAATGCTTAACAATATCATCAAAGAAGAAGGAAAAACTTGAAGCAGCTGAAATGTGGTTCTACAGAAGGATGCTGCGGATATCATGGATCGAACATGTGAACAATGATGAGGTTTTGAAAAGGATGGAAACGAAAAGGAAATTAATATTGAGCATCAAGAAGAGACAACTAAAGTTCCTAGGACATGCAATGAGGAAGGAGGGCTTGAAGAACCTGATACTACCAGGACAGATAGAGGGAAAAAGAGAGAGGAAAGCAGCGGATACCTTATTTAAAGGGCCTGAGCATGTGGATGATAGAACTGGGGTTGAGTGGTGTCACAGGAGAAAGTGTGTTCAGAGCCACCAGGAATAGGGAAACGTGAAAAGCCATGATCGCCTACGTCCATAGAAGAAGAGGAAGAATATGAGTAAATTGGTACTAACCATTTAATGCTTTTTAATAATGACTTTTCTCTGACAGTTTAGAAATGGATAAAATTTATGAAAGTTATCTGCAAGTTAGCTCATATTTTAGAATTCAACGAGTCAAAAAAGAAGATTGTTAGGTAAACGTTGCCGATTTTTTACTCACCAAGTTCCCATTTTTTTACTCACCGAGTTCCCAATTATAACAGTAACTTCTTTCACCCATGTAAATCCTTTGTTGGGGCCGTACTCGTCCCAGAATTGTGTTTGTACTTCGAACGTTGGTGTAGATTGCAAAGAGCAGTTGTCCGACGCCATCACATACTTACATTTGCCTTGGAAATGTAACCATTTCTCGTCGAAAGAAAGGCAGTGAGGGTCACCGAAACACTGGCAGATTCCAATTCCTAATACATTAAAATGAAAGTGATAATTTCAGTTATAAAAACTGCTAATACGTACACTTCCAGCAAAAAAAAAAAAAATTGGGGGCCACCCTGCAATTCTTAAAAAAAATCTTAAAATTGGATATGTTTGTAAATTTTTAATAAAAGATAAAATTTCAATAACTTCAGTATATATACTTTATATCACGAGATAAACGGGTGCCTACTAATAAATATACAGATATATATATATATATATATATATATATATATATTCTTTATCTAGATTAATCTGGCAAAAAAAATCAACATTATGAAGCACGCATTTAGCTTCAAACTAACTATAATGGTAGAATGAAAATTACATAAAAGGAATTCGGGTTAAAAATTGAATTTTTAAAAAGCTAATAGCTGCAGTTGTCATGATGCCGAACTAGAAATCAGTCGGATATAGATGATATTATATATTGTTAAATACCACCAAAGAAGTTAATTTAGACCAAAGTGAGCGCTACCTTTATCTCGCGTGATAGACTGATGCCTGACACTTCATATAGCAATATAACAAGAAATCATTCAGGTATAGATGATAATATATATCGTTAAATCTGTTTTGACTGTTTTCTTTTTTACGTTCTAGCAATGAGCCTCTGAAATGAGCGAGCCAGATCCCTTTTGTTTGTTGCAATGTGCTACACAATCGTTTCTTTATATGTGAGTTTTACCTGTACTGTAAAATGGTACTAATGGAATTATCGTAATTAAAGACGATCGATAAAAGGAATGACTTTGATAACCATTTATTTAAAAAGCAGCGTTTTATAAAATAATTCTAGCATGAGAAAATAATTTAAATTTAATAATTTAACTGTTTGTTAAATATTCAGAATATACTATTTAAAAATATCAACATGGCTTACTTCTCTCTCTCTCTATCTCTCTCTCTCTATATATATATATATATACAATACACATGCATACATATATATATATATACACATGCATACATATATATATATATATACATGCATACATATATATATATATATATACATGCATACATATATATATATATATATACATGTCATACATATATATATATATATATACATGCATACATATATATATATATATACATGCATACATATATATATATATATACATGCATACATATATATATATATATACATGCATACATATATATATATATATACATGCATACATATATATATATATATACATGCATACATATATATATATATATACATGCATACATATATATATATATATACATGCATACATATATATATATATATATACATGCATACATACATATATATATATATATATATACATGCATACATATATATATATATATACATGCATACATATATATATATATACATGCATACATATATATATATATATACATGCATATATATATATATATATACATGCATATATATATATATACATGCATATATATATATATATATATATATATACATATATATATATATACGCTCCCACACCCCGATTGACCACTATGTAGGAATGTTAGATCTAAAAACAGTAACTACTCACGCATCTACGCATCATTAATTCAGTAATGAATTTGAACACTCTCGGCTGTTGGCTTGTGTTTACATTGTATATAACACGCTAAAGTTCACCTTACCCTAACGAGCGCCCATATTTCAGAGGTAGAATCGCCGACTGATGTCAATTCGGTCGGGTTTCAATCTTGGCTAGAAGCAATCGGATGTCTAACCGTACTCAAGAGCTGTGATACAGCGAAACAGATCTGTCTGTAGATGACTATATATATATATATATATAGTATTGTAACTAAGTTGTTGAACTCGTAGGTTTTTTAACCTTTTCCTTTTGTTCATGCATTTACTTATATAAAGAGTGCTCGATACAAATGTAGAGCATTATACTGCAGTGGTTGTTACAATGTTTTTATAAATTCATAGTATCACATAGAATTCATAAATTCATAGTATATATATATATATATATATATATATATATTTGCTTCCGTTTACTTTAAATTTATAATCAAAATGCTAAGTTGGTTAGCCCTTACGCTGCAGAAAATGGGTTTGATAATTGCAAGCGGTACAGTAGAAATTCCTGTTCGTAGTGAGTTAAGATGAGAACACCTGAGGTATGCAAGTATGTAAGAAATTTTAGGAAAGTGAGGTAGAAGAAATCGGACACCTACTCTCACAAAATCCGAGCGTGCCGTTCCCACGGAAATTTCTTTTGCAGCGACAGAAAAATCCACCTTCTGTGTTGATACAATCGGCGTTTGGATCACAGTTGTGGGTTCCTTTTTTACATTCATCAATATCTGAAAAATATAAGATACACATTTAATTTGAAAAAAATTAAGCAAAAAATAAAACAAGAAACAAAAAACTCCGTAAATGATAGCAGTAGTAGCAATTGATAGAGTAGTAGTAATAGTAGTTGCTATAATAACAGTAGCAATAGTAGCAGTAGATATAGTAGTAGCGGATGTAGTAACAGTTGTAGCAATTAATATAGTAGCAGTACCTATAGTAGCAGTAGATATAGTAGCAGTAGATATAGTAGTAGTGGATGTAGCGTGGTGGATAGGAAATTAAGAATTAAAAGCAACTTTTTTCTTTACTTTTACAAAAATTCACAATGACGTGTGAAATCCTGATTTTGCCGAACAGAATAAAGTCTAAAGAAAAAGTCGAAACCGGATTTCGCGAGTAGATGCTAAATTGATTTTCTGACCAATGGAAGCGATTTGCAAAACTTAGCGATCCAGTTCGAAAAAACGAAATGGATATAAAGACCTCGGTCAGCATCACCCGTCAGTCAGATGGGAACAGCGAGAGAGACGACACACTAAAATGTAATGGGAGAAACTTCAAGTCGACCCAGACGTAAAGACGAGTCGCATATTCGTTTGGTTTCTTTCTCGTGTGCTGATTCCTTTTACTTCTTTTTCTCCATTCTCAATACTCCTACCCAACAAACGCTCATAAATATATACATACCTGCACATAACGCTTTCCAACAAGTTACTACTACAAAAATTTCTACACCTCTTGATACCCTTAACTTTCGCATTGGACATTAACTTCTACAATTCATGTTATCCTTTTCTATCAATAAATTTCTATTTTAACATGTAAAATGTGTAGACTGGTTGCCAGCCAAGGCTATAGAACCCAATCTGTCCTGATATTTAATCCATAACTGAGGAAAGAACGTGTGTGTGTGTGGAGTGTATGTATGTGGTGGGCAATTCTTAGATTCTTTAAACTACTTCAAGTATTAAAATTTCAAAGTGATCATTGAATGAAAATTTCTTAAACAGCAAGGTGTGAGTAATTTCCTGCAGATCGACCACTCTAAATCACCAATACGTTTTTTATGTCCCAATACTAAAAAAAAATGTACACATTTATACTTGAAACAATTTTTCCCTCATCATCCTCCAAATTAAATGAATATAGAAACGTTGTCAAGACGGAGAGGGTTTTCGAAATGAGATCATTGTGCGCAGCCAAGATACTTAATATGTCTCCATGAATAATCAATGTGCCACCTTTGAGCTGTGGAATTTTGTGGGTCGACATTTAGAGACTTTCATCAAGAAAACGAAAATCAACTCAATATCTTTCTCCTGTGATTATTGACTTGCTGTTTTAGGCACTAATGTTTCATCAAAATTCTGAGTGGGTCTGAGACAAAAACTATTTTTGAACGTGTCACTAGTACACACGGCCTATTGTTACAAAAAATGAAAATAAAAGTTCCTTGCGAAGATTTCTGACGCAGATTAATGTACACCGGAAGTCACAGTGTTGTGGATCTTCGTCGCGAAACTTCGCCGCAAAGTTGTAGTGACCGATTTGTACCGGAAGTAAGACACAGAACAAGAAGGAAGGTTCAAAACAGTGCATTAGTATAACAAGAAAACAAAATATTCAAAAGAAGTGTTAATAATAAGTAAATAGAAATAAGTAAGTCCGAATGTATTATTACGCTGCTTATTGCCTGGCTAGTAGCTGTCGTTAACTGCTCTCGTTAACTGCAGTATTCAGTCTTTTTCCCACTAAAGCAAAATGTGTCACAAGGCCTTTTTAATGTGGGTTCACCCTGCCATATAACCCGGCTAAAAATTCCTGTCTAATTTTCCCCAGACGAGACTCTACGCTCCGGAAGTCCCGCAGGTAATCATATATAACAAAAGGAAGAGTCCATTCCTCGTATGAGGTCACCATAACACACAGAAAGCCACAGAAACGTTGAACTTAATATTTCCAAGTTGATTTAGCCTAATGCTACCAAGGTGAATACGGCTAAAAAAAGAATAACATATTGAACGAAATACCTCCAAGGTTAGTACGGCTAAAAAAATCAGTATTATACCTAATTCTACCAAAGTGAGCACGACTAAAAGGGTAACAGTAAACTTAATACCGCCAAGGTGTTTATGGTTAAAAAGATGTCAACATTAAACTAAATACCTCCAAGAGGAATATGGATAAAAATATCTATATTGAACGTACTACCTCCACAGTGTGTAATATTAGAAATATTATAATTAGACTGAAGTAGTATAGTGGATATCAGGTCGGAATGAGAAATCGTTTTATTAAGTGTGGCAGCTTGGATTCTATGATGCAGTATAAGGAATAACGTCACAGAACGCATGTCGCACGTTGACTCAGTGTCCCTCCGCAAATGGACGTAACCGGTTGCTAAACTGGGTGTGAAAATATATCGACGCTTCATAATTTTGGTGGTCCTATGATGAATTCGCGCTATTTTGGACTTATATTCAAAACCCAGACAAAAGCAATCCATTACTGTCAGAATATCCTGCCCACGTGGCTTTCCGGTCAATCACTGACCATTCTGCCCTGTCCTTCGCATGATGTAACATTTGCCTTTGAATTCACGTGATAGAAAAGAACACTTTTTTTGTTTACCCAGACAAAACTCTTTCGGCGGAATGCTCTGTTTGCCCAATAAACTTACTGACAACAAACGTTAGAAATGTATGTCCTTCCATATTGCAGTATCTCGGAAATAAACAACATTTTTTTTTCATATTCCATCAGACACAAAGTAATAACTTCTGTGGATTGATCGTGGTTTTGGAGTCGGTGCACTGTTTTGCGATAACCACTGGCACTTTTGTTCTCTTTTTGTTTTTTGAGTTTTTTTTTTTTTAATAAATAAAACGTATTTTTCGTTACCTGTAACACTTGCGATACAAATATAAATGGTTAGCATTCCTAGTGGAAATAGTGGAACACTGGATTCGGTTCAAAAGTTTATGAAGAAATAAATTCACCTCATTACAAGTTTTTTAAATTAAACTTTCAAAATGCATTATCAACCCTACAGTGTCAGACAGAAGGGATGATAAAATCATACTAGGGGCCGTTTTTCTACCTATCGACGTTGGTTTTTATCGTGGTTGGTTGAGTCATATTTCATAGCCGAAAAACCTTTTCCAACACACACTCACACACACAGATACACACAGACACACGCATATACAAATACACATACATATATATGTATGTGTGTATGCGTGTATTTCTACATGTGTGCGTGTGTTTCTGTTTGTGTGTACGCACGCGCATGTGTGTTCATACCCATCTATGTGTGTATTTGTCTGCTTGTATGCATGAGAGAGAGAGCACGCGTGTGTGTATGTGCGTGTATAACTTGCTAAATGCGTGCTTGTTCGTCTCTGCATGAGTGCGTGTGTACGCACGCGCATTTGTCTTTCTCTCTCTCTCTTTCTCTCTCACTCTCTCTCTCTCTCTCTCTCTCTCTCGCTCTGCGTATGTATGAGCGCACGTAAATGTGTATGTGTTTGTCTGTGAGTATGAGTGTACGCACACGCGTTTGTGTGTGTAAAAGAGTATATAAGTCTATCTGTCTTTCTGTTTGTGTGTTTTTCTCTGTGTGTCTGTCACGCACGTTTGTGCATGTGTTTACATCTGCCTATCTGTCTGTGTGTGTGTGTGCACGTGTGCCTATGCGCATTTGTGTATGCGTATGTTTCCGTGTGTGTATGCGTATGTCTGTGCGTGTGTTTGTATGTGTTCTTGTTAGTGTGTCTTTGTATGTCTGTTTGTGTGCGTGTGTGTTCATTAATAAAAAAAAGGAAACTTACCTTCACAAGTAAGAGGACCTGGCTGCGTGAAACCTTTACGACAGGTGCATTTAAATGTACCCGGAAGATTCTCGCAGTGGGCCGACCAGGGACACATTCGTAATTTACATTCATTGTCATCTGGAAATATCAAACAAGAAGCACAGATCGCAACAGTGGCAAAGACATAATTAACACCCAGAGACACACTGGTCCATGCAATTATGAAGACAATGATGATATTCTAGGCATTGGGTTATTTAAAATACATACATGCCACCAATTTCAGGTTTACAAGATTATTCATTTACCGGACCGAGCAAATTAACAAAATTCCAATTTAATACCCAATAATTATGCCTCTCCCGTAACTCTACAACGTCAGTGACTTGTTGAAACTGACATTAAAGAAAAATATCGCCGAAAAACCGGTTGTACATATGTACATTGTTCTTATAAATTCGTGGGGTCATTATTCAGTCACCAAAGCTATTTTCTTTGATTTAATGACATATTTCTTTGTCAAATCTTCTTCCCAAATCAACGAATCCGCTGTATTCCTTGGGAAATAGTTTGACATTATGAACTTATTTCTCAAAATGTTAAATATATTGAAACTGCTGAGTAGAGAGGAAATGTCGTACGCATGAAACCAAACAAGTGATAGCCGGTAGAAGAATGCGTTGCATATAGAACTTTCATCTTGATGCCATGATCATTTGCTGCGTGGTATTTGTAAAAGAACAATGACAAAAGAAAACTACGTAATAACAAAAGGAAATACGTAATAACAAAAATGCGTAATAAGAAAAAATACGTAATAAAAAAAGAAAAATACGTAATAACAAAAATAGGTAATAACAAAAGAAAATACGTAAAAACAAACGAAAAATACGTAATAACAAACGAAAAATACGTAATAACAAAAGAAAAATACACAATAATAAAAATACGTAATAACAAAAGAAAAAATATAATAACAAAAATACGTAATAAGAAAAGAAAATACATAATGACAAAAGAAAAATACGTAATAATAAAAATATGTAATAACAAAAGAAAATACGTAGAAACAAAAGTAAAGTACGTAATAACAAAAATACGTAATAAAAAATACGTAATAAAATACGTAATAAAATACTTAAAGAAATCTAATAAAAAATCGTTATCAAAACTCTGATATATATAAATATGTTAATAAATTCATTTTTGGTGCTTAAAGCAGCTCTTCAGTAATATCCTGCCTTCATTGGCAGAGTTTCGATACCGACGTTTGTGGGATTTTATAGTCAGCTAGACAAGGGAGAGTGGAGTACCAACTGAGATTTTAAATTACATAAGTGTCCTTAAAAATAACCTAACTAGTAATTACAAAGTAGACAGAAGGAACCTAGCATTATCTGAAATTAATACAGACACAGCCAAATTCGCCAAAGAATTAAATATTAGTAACAAAATTGATAAAATCGCCACTAAAGAAGCTTACATTTTAACCTAAAACCCCTCCACACTCTACTCCAGGGCCTTCGCCATTTGCAAAACACAATGTTGCTGACGTGACGTACAATCTCTATTAGAGATCCTATGTCGAAATGTACATCCGACACCTTTGAATTTTGAAAATTTTCTCTAATTTATATATATAAGCCACTTTTCTTGTGTTAGAATATATATATATATATATATATTACATTGTTCGAACTATTGTCTTCATCTTTATTGCCATGTTTACGATGTTTCAGCCTTTGTACGTTTCACCCTTCTTCAGAAGCGAGGAATTTCGAGTTGAACCCTTTATTTTAATCACGGGGAATATATCATTCTCATTACATGTGCGATGCCACTTAACTCTCTAAGTTATTTGTTCACCACTGCTGTAGCTTGGTATTGAACTCACAACACTTTGGGTGAAGTTGTTATAATCAACCAACATCTATATCCCCTTGGCCATGTGTCCTTAGATATAGATGTTGGTTAATTAAAAAGCCGGAGCGTACAACGGCCGAAACATCGTAAACATGTCAATAAAGATGAAGTTCGAACAATGTAAATAACATACATATTTTAATACAAGAAACATTGTTTACATCCGGGTTAAAAACGAATTTGGATGTGTTTCGCATGTAACATATGGCAATAAAGATATGGACAATAATCCGAACAAAGTAAATACTACTATCTTTGAAGTATAATGTTACAATACATGCTTTTAATACTGTTACACTATATGCTTTTGATGTTGTTTACAGTATATTGATTTTTTAAGCCCCGCTTAGATGCGGCACAAGGCCGAAAGTATGGGATACTCAGTGAAAATCGAACTCATTACTCAGTTGTAACAGCCTCTAGCGAGACAAGCTTGCTAAAGTCGGGGTGCCAAATGTTACAGTATATGCTTTTAATATTTCATGCAACTATAGAAATAATTATTACAGTGAATGAAGCTCCTGAAATATTCGGTTTATATGTTATTTCCGATATATCAAGGGTTAGATAATCGTTTATCTCAAGAAGATAGCGCCATGTTTAGTCAAAATTCAGTTCATTGTTGTTGAAAAGAGTGTGACCTCTCCAGAGTACAGGCCTTAGCGACGGTATATGGACGACACGCGCTGCACATACTACATGTCATCCCGCTCTCAAAGGAATGCAGACTATCACATTGGAAACGGCATGGCTGCAAGAGTTGCCGGATAGTTGACCGTGTTGACAACCAACCACCTTCGGGAGGCTTCCATCCGGGTATATCTCTGAATTTACTTTCATAGTCTTTTTCGTGTTTGCATATGTTGCATATGCTTGCAAGGCAACAAAGGTTTAAATCAAGGCTTTCTTCCCTATATGAAGCTTTCCTTGGCTTTCGAAGTTCATTTAAACAAGGCAGCTGTTTATGAGGTGCCAGTTATTTGCATTCTCCCATTCTTTTAGTTGGAGCTAGACTTAGCCGTCAGAGGTTATTTGAGACGTAGACTACCGAAGCATTTTATAGACAGTGGGAGCTTGTCTCCATTATCACCCCAGGTATCACACACACACACCCTATATATATATATATATATATATATATATATATATATAGTACCGGCTATAATTATTAGGCCACCCCAATGTTTTTAAAAAATTATGTATTTTATACTATTTTTTAGTATTTATTGCCAAGTGAATAATTGTAAATGAAAATATAATGGTTCTTTTATTAATATTGCACAATATCATGTGCATCAAATGAATTTATGAATATTTAATAATTACTTATATTGCAGTTTCATCAATGAAAGAATGAATTTAGAGTGATTGGGACATGTTCATCCTTGCCTTGTAAAATTTTGCAAAGTAGTAATCACAAAAGAACGATTCTATTTTCATTTAGTAATAATTACTAAAAATAGTATGAAATGCATCATTTGTTTAAAAACAACTGGAATGGCCTAATAATTATGCCCAGTAATGTATATATATATATATATATATATATATATAGTGTATCATGGCAGCAGATAATTATGTAAACATATATTGTTAAATATAACGGAAAATTAATGTTTATTATGTTTAATCATGAGCCGTTTTAAACATCGTATTCTGGCTTTAATTTCAGGTGAAAATAAAGACAAAAATTGTCCAAAATTTGAATATTTTTTATTACGCTGGTTCTAATCTTTCGGCTCACATTAGCCATCTTCAGAGAAGTTGCGGGGACGTTAACATAAAGACATCCAGCATCAAAGATGATATTATCTTGTGTTGACATAAAACAATGCTATACGACGATAAAGGTCACCGAATATTAAAAAGAAAATCGGAAATTTGTTAGTTTTGGAGAAAGATTTCAAATAGATTAAATAAAAATATAAATCGAGATTTAAGCCTAAAATACTCGGAGATCTGAGGTCATTATTTAAAATGCAATAATAACAAGGTTTATAATTGCAGATTATAATAAAAACCAATTAAATAAACCCGGGCATTTTAACTTTTTCGGTGAGCCGAGTTCGAATTCCAGTCGAGTTCATTACATTTGCTTACGTGCTAATAACTTTGGGGAAAGTATGAATCCATCTCTTCTCCCCATAGCTATGAGTAAAATAGCAGAACAGACTGCGTTCTATAGACTTGGCTGGCAACCGATCTAAGAGAAGAAAAATCACTGAATTCAAAACCAGCTTGGAGGGGGTCTACCTCAGAAGTTTGCGTAGAGCCAATACCTCTACCTGTAAAAAAAAAAAAAGGCATCGATGACAACCAACCAGACTAGAACAGAATGCGATGGTGAAGGGTCGTCGATGGGCTGGGCTCTACTGAAAGCGATGGGCTAAGAGAAAGTTTGCCTTTTACTTTCTGCGTCTTAAATCGAAATGATTTTTTAAACTCCCTGGTAGTTATGCTTTTCTGTTCGAAGCCAGTATTTGGGTTTCAATTCAAAGACACGTTCCGAACAGTAGTTTTCAAGCGACATTCAACACAGTCTTTTTCTCTTCATTTGGTCCTATAATTGGTAAATATCATAGCAGATCGGCGTAAAAATATGTAAGTCCATCAGCTTTTTTTCTCGCACGTCCCGCCTGTGGAATTCCCTTCCGCTTACTTGCTTTCCCGACAGCTACAATCTCCAAGAATTTAAATGTAAAATCAATAGTCATCTCCTATCTCACTAACCTGCATCCTCTCTCTCACGCTCTTTTCTCCGTTCACCCCACTCTCATCAGTATTCGCATCCTTCTCATACCCTCTTTCTGACATCCCCTGTAACTTGTCACTCTTTCTCATAACATTCCTCTTATGTAACCCACTGCAAAACAGTGGCAGTAAAATGCCTTGCTTAGGACGATATGATTATTAAAAAAATTCTATACTATTATAATGTGTTTACAAAGTGGGGGATCAGTTCTACTTTACAGTCAATATATAAATTGATCCCTCACTTTATGACCACATTCATCTTTCTCTTACCCACTTCCTGACACCGCCTATAACCTATCACTCTTTTTCATAACATTCCTCCTATGTAACCTCCTGCAAAACAGTGGCAGTAAAATGCATTGCTTTGGAGCGACACGATTATAAAAAATAAAAATAAAGATTGTAAGAATCAATTCAATCATGTCCAAGAACAACTCCCTCTCTGATAATACTTTGTTCAGCTTCTAAAAAACAATCCTGTTCTGATAAATGCGCCTTAGGATTAAATGTTGGACTTTCAGTCGTTTTTTACTCTACTACTCACGGGTAGATTTCATCACTCGCTTTCCTGCTATGAAACTCATGCCTTCAGATGTTTCTTTTTCTAGTTGTATTTTCCTCTTGTTTCATTAAGTAACTTGTTCAGTAGTTCTTTTGGTCTTTCTTCTGTAACTAACGTCAACACAGTGTTGTCTGAGATGCGTACGTTGTTAAAGCTAGACCCATTGACAATAGCGATTGTAGCCGTGTCTCTTGTCGCTCTCACTTTTTTCTCTTCGTATCTCTTTTAAACTCCACTCCGCCATCCATTTGCTCAGACTTAACAAGTACGTCTCGCGCTGCTTTCTCCTTGCTCTTCTTTCTTTCTTTTTTTTTCCTGTAAGTATTAAATTCTCTAAGCCCTCCTTCCGTGTTACGTGTCCCAGGAACCTCATTTGTTTCTTCCTGATATTTATTATCAGTTTTATTCTCGTTTGCATCCTTTCCAACACCTCATCGTTGCACAAGTGCCATGTCCATGGTATCCTCAGCATTCTTCTATAAAACCACATTTCTGCTGCTTCAAGCCTCTCCTTCATCCTTGATGAGATCGTCCGGCATTCACTTCCATAGAGAAGGACAGATATCACATAGCGATTCGGCACTCTTTCCTATGTTTTTAATAAGATTTTCCTGTTTCACAATACTCTGGATCGCTTCTGAAATGCGTCTTTATCCATGCCAATGCGTCTCTTGGATCTCCATGTTGCACTTTCCATAATATACAAATGTAGAATAAAGCAAATGCCGATAAAATAGCGAGAGACACAAAGCACTTACAGCCGCCATTCAGTCAATTAAATGCCATACGTGATACACGCTTGGGCGATCATGTCTCAAAAGAGACATGACTGACTGAGAAGAAGATTATCCCGCAGTAGGGTGCAAATGCTTTCTGCGGTAGACTGGTTGCCAGCCAAGGCTACAGAACCCAATCTGTCCTGCCATTTAACTCATAGCTGGAGGGAGAAGAGATAGATTATATTACATTATTATATTAAGTATAATTAGTGGGGGATCAGTTTCTACTTCATAACAAAAGAAAACCGATCCCCACTTTATGTCCAGTATATGGTTAGCTTCTGAAGTGCGTCTTTATCCATGTCAATGCGTCTCTTGGATCTCCATGTTGCACTTTCCATAACGTACAAACGTAGCATAAAGCAAATGCCGATAAAATAGCACTTACGGCCGCCATTACCCAAATCAGAACCCTCTGGTCGGGAGTAAGTACACACAAACAATGCTTGTCATTCATTTCTTTCTTTATTAGCATTATTTAAAACTAACGGAACCCGTGGAATTTCTACGGAAGGATAATTATGATTTCCTGGATTAATTTTACTTTGTCATACTACAAATGATATTAACGTCTTCAAACATAATTGAATAATAAAATAACGATAACAAAGTGTAATTTTATTAAAATATCTATAAAAGTAAGGTCCACAGAAGCTAGTTTACTGTAATCTTATATTAAGTTTAGATGTTAAGCTGCTACTGCTACGGTAATGCTATAGGCTCTCTCCTCTTACTCTCTCACTCTTTACTACCCTTCTGTGAAAGAAAGGCTGGGGAGAGTAGCGTTTATAAAAAGATAGAGGGAAAGGAAAAGCTCGTGTAGAGAGAAAGTGTGTTAGTGGCGTAACGGACGGAGGGACTAAGTAACTAATTAGCTAGGGAAGGAACAAGCAGAATTATTATATGATGTAGAAAAACAAAACCACATTACCTGGACATTCACGGCCGTTAGCAAAGGCTCCACTCACTCCATGTCCACGGAAGCCTGTCTTACAGTAACATTTAAATCCGGGATTCTCGTTGACACACGTTGCGTTCGGATGGCAATCATGGAAGTCCAGCGCACATTCATCGATATCTGAAAAGAAGCGAGCGAAAACAAAAATCGAATCTCTTTATGATTCTATTGACTGTATTTATCTAATCAACTCCATTGTTCTTTTACGCCGGACTTTATTGCCTTTAATACGGGAGTCGCATTAACAGCCATCGACCTTCGATTAACTTTTATTCATCCGGCAAATTCCGAGAGTGGCAGAAGCTAAAAAAGAAAGCGAAATCGAACAGTGCAAAAGTATTGATTGATTCTTGTAAAGATGTTGAACGAACAGTGTAAGAATGTTCCTGCTGGCATCAATTTTCAATTATAGAAGAGCGGATCAATAAGTACGTAGCCCGACACAAATATAAGCTGAAATTTTTATCTAAACTGTTCACTGACTAGTGTTTCATGCATGTCATTAAAACTGAACTTCTTATAAGTACAGTGACAAAAAAAATTGTTGAAAAATAATATTCTTTTATCATTGGGGTACAAATTCAATAATTTATGCCTAACTCTCTCTCTCTTTTTCTCTTTTTCTCTCTCGTTCTTTCTCTCTCGTTCTTTCTTTTTTCTCTCTCATTATTTCTCTCTCTCACTCAGTATATATATATACACTAACACACACACACACACACACATACGCACTCATATATATATATATATATATATATATATATATATACGAAGTCTGATCAAAAAGTATCAGGATTTTGTGCTATAAAAACGACAATAAATAATTTTAAGTTTCTTTTTCTTTCTCTCTCGCTCTCTCTCTCTCTCTTCCTCATTTTTCTCCTCTCATTAGTTTTCTCTCTCTCTCTCTCTCTCTCTCTCTCAGTATATATATATACACTGACACACAAACAAATATACACACACTCACACACATATATATATTTATACATATATATACGAGGTCATAAAAAAAAGTATCGTAATTTCGTGCTGTAAAAATCTACAATAAATATCAGTTTCTTATTTAATCTCCTTCAATATAGTCTCCTTCTGAAGCTACACACTCTACCCATCGTCGTTTCCTATGATAGACGCATTATTGGAACTTTTTTTAGTGAGATGATGAACAGCTACCTTGTCGAATTATCTCGGCTTGCCACGACGTTTCAAATTAGATTTGATTTTTTGAGAGGAAGAAGGTGCAAGGAACGGTATTTGGGAAATATAGTTAAGGAATGTGCGTTGTGGTTCAGTGGCTATCGACTCGGAACGAGAAATAGGAGAGCCGAGTTCGAATTCTAGTTGAATTCATTGCATTCACTTACGCACAAATACCCTTGGGAAAGGTATTAATCTGTCTCTTCCTTATAGTTATGGGTCAAATAACAGGACAGATTGGGTTCTATAGCCTTGGTTGGCAACCAGTCTACCGCAGAAAGCAATGGCAACCTACTGCGGGATAATCTTCTGCCCAGTCAGTCAAGTCTCTTTCGAGACATGATCGCCCAAGCGTGTATCACGTATGGCATTTAACTGACTGGCTGACTGAGTTAAGGAATGTTGTCCTTGGCGAAAAACTGCTAGCCACGATCACTGATGGAACACCTGTACTGTAATGAGACAAACACAATCTACACACTTTCTTTCCAAACACTTTCCATACTATTGCAATAAACCCGATACAATTGACCAAAACTATAACAACTTTGTGTTCAGTTCTCGTATATATATATATATACTAGCATCATAGCCCGGCGTTGTCCGTGACAATACTCACACAAACATGAAATCTCGTGATGCAATAATGTTTATAATATTAAATGATAAATTCCATTAAAACTCGGTTATATGAAAAAATAATTATATAAAATGTTTTAAAATATTTCTCTTGTTTCGAAATTACGGGGAAAATATTCACATTTTTTTGCTGATCAAATGAATTTTTAAAACGTCGGAATAAACATTATATATAAAGGCTCATTTTTTTTAATAAAAAAATATTTTAGTCGCGTTTGACACGTGTGATTTGATTTCTGCGACGTAATCTATCAACCATCTTAGATCTTAGATGTTTTACGGAGCAAATGTATACAATCGGCTCCATTGGCCAAAAAGTGCGAAAGGGAAAATTGCTGAACTTAAACTCAAAAAGTATGTGCTGACCTGGCTTCCCTGTAGATATGTGTCCCTAGAAAGTTTGAATGGCGTAGCTTAAAAAATGTAGGGGTGCCTAGGGGACAGTAACACACAGACTCACAGATTGCCTTTTATATATATAGATACAGGTATATATATATATTTGTTAAAAATGACAGACTAGGTGCTATGATTAAGAGTTTTATATAATTTTCATGTGATTTTGTTTCATGCAGAACATAAATTATATAAGAACAAGCATTATAGCTCGGCGTTGCTCGGGTGTAATGAAAGCTTTAAAACTAATCCATGGTCTTGGAGCTCAGACTCTTTAGACGTTGGCACGAAAGACTAAAAAGCAATATTTGTTTCCAGTTAAAGCGAAACCGTAGACAGAAAGAAAAATGAATGGATGTAAGTCAAAATTTGATTTCCTGGTATCGATATCAAATAAGATTTTTTGTCGTAAATTTTGAAGGCTAAATAGGTCCTCTGAGTAACTGGTATCATGGCTGAGACTAAGAACTACAATTATACCTACTTAGAGCCAAACCCAAAGCAAGAACTAAAATAAAAGGGCTGAAAAAAACTACAGACATACAGAGAGGTAAACAGACACACACACACAAACATCTTACCTTATATATATATATATATATATATATATATATATATATTATCGATTTTCTGCACTATTGTACGAACTGCAACCTTGAAATTTCTGAATATCGTTTATTATGTCTTTGTCTATGACTGTATCAAATTTGATAAAAATCAGACCACTACTTCTATAACCCGATTTTTTCGATTATCAATATTTATTGGAGGTACCTCGACACAAAGCCTAGCTAAGAACACTCGCAGACGCTTGGAGTACAACTGTGTAAATTTTCAAGAAAATCGGTTCAGCCGTTTGGGAGTCTATAGGTAACGGATACACACACACATACACACACACAGAGACAAAGTTCCATTTATAAATAAGTTTAGATTTCCGAATGTTTTATTTATCCAAGCCCTTTCGTCTTTACTTTTAGCCATCATCAAGGATTAATTTTATTTTTCATCTAAGTGAATGCATAAATTGGCTCATGCATTTATGGATAAACTACTAAATGTTTGAGAAAAGTTTCACGTTATATCTTTCCTTGACCACAGCTCTATTTATTAGGTCTCATTGAAATACACATGGAGACCTATCAAACTCCATCCATAACATACACGCTGATAATAAAATATAATAGCGCCCCCCACATGTAAAAATCTAAAAATGTTTACTTTTTAAAAAAATAGAATTTCTATCTAATATCACACTAAAGTGGATTCTCCTTTCAAGTA
This sequence comes from Ascarosepion bandense, assembly GCA_037127315.1. Taxonomy (NCBI): domain Eukaryota; kingdom Metazoa; phylum Mollusca; class Cephalopoda; order Sepiida; family Sepiidae; genus Ascarosepion; species Ascarosepion bandense. The sequence continues at coordinate 144,732 of JBBBDQ010002614.1, forward strand.
ATAATAACCCCGGGGTGAGAACTTATACTCATTTTAGTATTTAGCAAATTATAATTTTCAAAGGTGAGGGGAAGAGAGGCAGGGAAAGAACGCGTGGCATATTTGATGGACTTGAGAAAACTGATGGCAGTGCAGGGTTTGTGAGGAATAACAAGAGAAGAGGTGTTATGAGCTACAAGAGATAAGGGAGATATGGAAGGTTATGATTGTCCTGAAGAGACACGACACATATAAGAAACGTCTTGCACACTAGTGGCAGTCTCGCCTTGCTTGGGGTGAACTGATTAAAAAAAAGATTACAGGTTTAATATTTTACAGATTTGTTCAGTAATTTAATCCATCTTAAATTATACATAAGTGCGTTATGGTGTAGTAGATATCGGCTTAGAACAAAAAATCGGAGAGCCGGTTTCGAATTCCAGTTGAATTCCTTGCGCAAATACCATTGGGAAAGGTATTAATCCGTCTCTTCTCCATCCAGCTAAGGGTCAAATAGTAGGACAAATTGGTTTCTACAACCTTGGTTGGCAACCAGTGTACCGGGAATGTACTGCCCAGTCAGTCATGTCTCTTCGAGACATGATCGCCCAAGCGTGTCTCACCTGTGGCACTTAACTGACTGACTGAATATAATAGTTAAAATCATGATTAAGGCTTATACTGGGTATAAAGTGGGGGATCTGTTTTCTATTGTTATAAAGTAATAAACTGATCCCCTACTAATTACTACGAACTTAAGTCACTGGTGCCTCCTCAACAGTGTTTACTCGTGCAACCAGATTGTCAACTGGGTCCCACCCATTCACAGTTAGGTTAGCCAAATGCTGACGACAATTCTACTCCTGCAGCTTCTTCTCTCGCACTTCCCGCCTGTAGAACTCGCTCCCATATTCTTGCTTTCCTGACGGCTACAACCTCCAGGAATTTAAATGCAATGTCAGTACTCATCTATTAACCACTTGACTCTCTAGTTCTTTCCCCACCCCATATATCCTTTCCTTTCTCTCCACCTTTGAAACTGTCATCACACCTGCATTTTCATCTTTCTATTGCTCCTAACTGGTTCGTCTTCTTCTTCACTCTCTTCTAATTAATCTTTTTACACTTATGTAGCCCCCCGCACATCAGTGGCATTACCGCCTTGCTCGGTGTGAAACGATTAAAAAAAAAAATAATATAATATAATACATCTCTTCCCCCTCTAGCTATGAGTCAAATAATAGGACAGATTGGGTTCTATAGCATTGGTGGGCAACCGGTGTACCGTAGAAAGTAATGGCAACCTACTGCGGGAATACATTCTGCCCAGTCAGTCATGTCTTTAGGATCGCCCAAGCGTGTATCACCTACGGCACTTAACTAACTGAAGTAAATTTTAGCACGTAAATCTTTTGAACAATGTGGCTATTATCATTGACCTACCTGACTAATAGTTTAAATTTAAATCTAAGAACATTACCGAAAAATAGTATCATTCATTTTATCGTTTTAGGTTTTTTAGTTGTAATTTCTCAGGATTCTAATCTCATCCTTATCTTTATAGGTGGGTGTTGAAGAGTTTGTGATGTACGACTATTTTCTTTTTTATGACTTTGCGATTGGGATAATGTTTTTTTCTGGGCACTAATTGCAACTGAATCATTTAGTGAATAATGAGTAAGATGAAGCCTAAAAGGTGATATGATAAGAACCTAATAAGCTTTTACAGATCCATCAAAATAACGAGTATAGAGTTAGTATAGTGAATAATTTGAAGATTATGACTCGTGCAAAGTTTCAGAATTTAGATAAGAAGAAGGCTGCAGAATCTCTCGGCTGACGCGTTGTGATTAAAATCACAGTTATGGAGGTACTAGAGCGAATATTTTGAAGAATATACAACATAAATCCTCTTAGAATTCTTATCATACGAGAACACCTCTTTCTCTTTCTCTCTCTCTCTCTCTCTATATATATATATATATATATATATATATATATTGATTGTTTAATACTTTTTTTTGGTCCTAATAGGATTAGACCAGGACATATTTGTATTAAAATGTGTTCTATACAATTATATTGTAGAACGTTTGAATATTTTTTTTATTTTGGAATTAGTTATTTCGCTACCTTGGTTTCTACCATGAGTGGTGTCTTTAGGCAATTTTTAATAATTTTTTATTAAGACACCACTCAAGGTAGCGAAATAACTCATTTCAAAATAAAAATAAATAAATATATATATATATGTGTGTGTGTGTACCGACCAATATGTTTCGATTAAAATAACAATTATGGGGGCACTAGAGTGAATAATTCGCACAATATACATAATGTATCTGGAAGAGAAAATAATGGTATATAATTAAGATGTTAACATTACAAATTACTTGAAATAAAAGTATAAGAAAGCGCTCATCACCAACGGAAAGAGCGATAATAGCTACTGGAATTAAGAAACATATTTTCATGAAAACAGCTTTAACTTTTCACTTATAGATATTTTTTATCAAAATATATATATATATATATATATATATATATATATTTTTGTCTTTGTTTTATAAATTTCAACCAAAAGCACAACTGGCAGTTCAATCAATGAATGCCAAATGTTTCGTTATAGGGGAACTGTTAATATTAATATTTCCAATACCAGTGCCTTAGAATTCATATCATTCAAGAAATGCTACAGATACGTTTTATTAAAAATAACGATGATGGGGATACTAGAGTGAATAAGCTCAGAATATACACTACCGGCCATAATTATTAGGCCACCCCAGTTTTTTTTTTTAAATGATGTATGCCATATTATTTTTAGTATTTATTGCCAAATGAAAACAGGATGGTTCTTTTGTTATTATTACTTTTTAAATTTTACAAGGCAAGGAAGCAATGATGAACTCGTCCGAATCACTCTAAATTTTCTTCATCCTTTCATTTATGAAACTGCAATATAGGTAATTATTAAATATTTATAAATTCATTTGATACACCTGTTATTGTTCAATATTAATAAAAGAACCATTCTATTTTCATTTAAAATTATTCACTTGGCAATAAATACTAAAAGATAGTATGAAATACATCGTATTTTAAAACACTGGGGTGACCTAATAATTATGGCCACTAGTGTACATCAAACGTCCTCTGGAAATACATATCATACGGGTAAAGTTGCAGAATGTACCTGCTGATACATTTTTACTAAAATAACATTCATTAGCGAACCTCGCTGCCGAGCTTGAGAAGGACCTCCAATCCGTAGTGGACAGGGGTAAGAAATGGCTCGTAAACTTTAATGCTTCCAAAACGAAGCTGCTATCAATTAAACATCATAGACAATCGCTCCTACTTCCCATTAGCATGAAACAGGCTTGCTCCCTGAGAGTAAATCACTACGCCTCCTTGGCCTCACACTCTCAGCGGACCTCAAATGGAATGACTATATCGAATCTATTGCTAAATCCGCTGCTATGAAGGTCTGTGCAGTGCCCGGAGGTTTGTTTCCCGACTGAATCTATCCTGCACATTTATAAATCTACCATCCGCCCGTGTCTTGAATACTGTTGCCACATCTGGTTAGGTGTCCCTACTATTCTCCTCGGGTTCTTAACAAAATACAACGGAGTATCTGTAATGTGATAGATACCGACTTGGCAGACCGGCTGCAGTCACTCTCACCGGAGCGACGTGGCTTCCCTGTGCCTCTACTATTAATACTTTCACGGCTTCTTCTCCGATGAACTTAGATCACTAGTGCCTCCTAGGTATGAATTTGCACGAGATATTAGATTAGCAACTAGGTCCCACTACTTTACAGTGAAACAAATAAGATGTAAACGCAATTTCTACTCCAACAGCTTCTTTTCTCGCAATTTTTACATGTGGAATTCCCTTCCATATATTGGCTTTTCTGACAGTTACAATTTCCAGGAGTTTAAATGTAAGCTCAATAGACACCTCCTAACACACTAACTTGTATCCATTCTCTCAAACACTCTTCCCATCTATCCAACCTTCATTCTCGGTATCCTTATCCGTCTGTCACCCTCCTGACATTTTCTATATCTAATCACTCGTTCTCATCACTTTCCTCTATGTAACCCCTTGCGCAATAGTGGCAGTGAAATATCTTGCTTGGGGTGAAATGATTAAAAAAAATTCTGCGTGGATTACTGAGTATGATTGTGTTTTTCAAACCTGGTAACAAGGCTCACCCTTTTACAGTTAGCTCAACCAAATGCAGGCAAAAATTCTATTCCATCAGCTTCTTTTCTCACCCTTCCCACCTGTGGAACTCCCTTCCATATCCTTGCTTTCCTGCTATAACCTCCAGGAATTTAAATGCAAAGTTAATTCCCATCTCTTATCCACTTAACTGCAGCCCTTCTCACATCACCCCGTGTATCTTGTTCACATCCTTCTCTTGCCCTTTCTCTTTCACCCCCCTGTATCTGGTCGTCTTTCTCTTCACTCTTTCTACATCACCCCTTGTATCTTGTTCTTATCCTTTCTCTCTCTACTGTCTTCACTCCTGTGTTCACATCCTTCTCTTGCTCCCCTTTCTCTTTCACCACCCCTGTAGCTGGTTCGTCTTTCTCTTCACTCTTTCTACATCACACCGTGTATCTTGTTCTTATCCTTTCTCTCTACTGTCTTCACTCCTGTGTTCACATCCTTCTCTTGCCCTTTCTCTTCACCCCCTGTATCTGCTTCGTCTTTCTCTTCACTCTTTCTACATTACCCCGTGTATCTTGTTCTTATCCTTCTCTCTACTGTCTTCACTCCTGTGTTCACATCCTTCTCTTGCCCTTTCTCTTTCACCCCCTGTAGCTGGTTCGTCTTTCTCTTACCTTCACATCACCCCGTGTATCTTGTTCTTATCCTCTACTGTCTTCACTCCTGTGTTCACATCCTTCTCTTGCCCTTTCTCTTTTCACCCCCTGTAGCTGGTTCGTCTTTCTCTTCACTCTTTCTACATCACCCCGTGTATCTTGTTCTTATCCTTTCTCTCTACTGTCTTCACTCCTGTGTTCACATCCTTCTCTTGCCCTTTCTCTTTCACCACCTGTAGCTGGTTCGTCTTTCTCTTCACTCTTTCTACATCACACCGTGTATCTTGTTCTTATCCTTTCTTCTCTACTGTCTTCATTCCTGTGTTCACATCCTTCTCTTGCCCTTTCTCTTTTCACCCCCTGTAGCTGGTTCGTCTTTCTCTTCACTTTCTACATCACCCCGTGTATCTTGTTCTTATCCTTTCTCTCTACTGTCTTCACTCCTGTGTTCACATCCTTCTCTTGCCCTTCTCTTTCACCACCTGTAGCTGGTTCTCGTCTTTCTCTTCACTCTTTCTACATCACACCGTGTATCTTGTTCTTATCCTTTCTCTCTACTGTCTTCACTCCTGTGTTCACATCCTTCTCTTGCCCTTTCTCTTTCACCCCCTGTATCTGCTTCGTCTCTTTCTCTTCACTCTCTCTACATCACCCCGTGTATCTTGTTCTTATCCTTTCTCTCTACTGTCTTCACTCCTGTGTTCACATCCTTCTCTTGCCCTTCTTCACCCCTGTATCTGCTTCGTCTTTCTTCACTCTTTCTACATTACCCCGTGTATCTTGTTCTTATCCTTTCTCTCTACTGTCTTCACTCCTGTGTTCACATCCTTCTCTTGCCCTTTCTCTTTCACCCCCTGTAGCTGGTTCGTCTTTCTCTTCACTCTTTCTACATCACCCCGTGTATCTTGTTCTTATCCTTTCTCTCTACTGTCTTCACTCCTGTGTTCACATCCTTCTCTTGCCCTTTCTCTTTCACCCCCTGTAGCTGGTTCGTCTTTCTCTTCACTCTTTCTACATCACCCCGTGTATCTTGTTCTTATCCTTTCTCTCTACTGTCTTCACTCCTGTGTTCACATCCTTCTCTTGCCCTTTCTCTTTCACCATCGACAGCTATTGTCTGCTCCTTCTCTTCACTCTTTCTACATCACACCGTGTATCTTGTTCTTTTTATCCTTTTCTTCTACTGTCTTCACTCCTGTGTTCACATCCTTCTCTTTGCCCTTTCTCTTTCACCCCCTGTATCTGCTTCGTCTTTCTCTTCACTCTTTCTACATCACCCCGTGTATCTTGTTCTTATCCTTTCTCTCTACTGTCTTCACTCCTGTGTTCACATCCTTCCTTCTGCCCTTTCTCTTTCACCCCCCAGCTGGTTCTGTCTTTCTCTTCACTCTTTCTACATCACCCCGTGTATCTTGTTCTTATCCTTTCTCTCTACTGCTTTCACTCCTGTGTTCACATCCTCTCTTGCCCTTTTCTCTTTCACCACCTGTAGCTGGTTCGTCTTTCTTCACTCTTTCTACATCACCCCGTGTATCTTGTTCTTATCCTTTCTCTCTACTGTCTTCACTCCTGTGTTCACATCCTTCTCTTGCCCGTTCTTTTTCACCCCCTGAAGCTGGTTCGTCTTTCTTTTCACTCTTTCTACATCACCCCGTGTATCTTGTTCTTATCCTTTCTCTCTACTGTCTTCACTCCTGTGTTCACATCCTTCTCTTGCCCTTTCTCTTTCACCCCCTGTATCTGGTTCGTCTTTCTCTTCACCCTTTCTACATTACCCCGTGTATCTTGTTCTTATCCTTTCTCTCTACTGTCTTCACTCCTGTGTTCACATCCTTCTCTTGCCCTTTCTCTTTCACCACCTGTATCTGCTTCGTCTTTCTCTTCACCCTTTCTACATCACCCCGTGTATCTTGTTCTTATCCTTTCTCTCTACTGTCTTCACTCCTGTGTTCACATTCTTCTCTTGCGCTTTCTCTTTCACCCCCTGTATCTGGTTCGTCTTTCTCTTCACCCTTTCTACATCACCCCGTGTATCTTGTTCTTATCCTTTCTCTCTACTGTCTTCACTCCTGTGTTCACATCCTTCTCTTGCCCTTTCTCTTTCACCCCCTGTAGCTGGTTTGTCTTTGTCTTCACTCTCTTCCTGCCTAATACTTCAACTCTCTTATGTAACCCCCTGCACTTCAGTGGCGTTAACACCTTGCTTGGGGTGAAATGATTTAAAGAAAAATTCTGTGTGGCTTACTGAGTATCATTGTGTTTTTCAAGCCTGGCAACAAGGTCCCACACTTTTACAGTTAGATCAACCAAATGCAGGCGACAATTCTATTCCATCAGCTTCTTTTCTCATTCTTCCCACCTGTGGAATTCCCTTCCATATACTTGCTTCCCCGACATCTACAATCTCCAAGAATTTAAATGTAAGCTCAACAGACACTTCCTAACACACTAACTCGCATCCATTCTCTCAAACACTCTTCCCATCTGCCCAACCCTCAGCCTCGGTATCCTTACCTGTCTATCACCCTCCTTCTGACAGTTCCTATTTCTAACCACTCTTTCTCATCACTGTCCCCTATGTAATCCCCTGCGCAATAGTGGCAGTGGAATGCCTTGCTTGGGGTGAAATGATTAAAAAAAATTAGAGATTATGGAGAATAATTCAAACACTATACATCATACTTAGTATTCAGATTATAGGAGAAAGGTCGCAGAATACACCGCACAATACCTTGCGATTAAACTATTACAAGAATAATAACCCCAATCAATGCAGATAATTCGTAGCCTGCATTATCGCAGAACTCAAAAATACAAAGAAGACCTCAGAATGCATCGGCCAATACGTTATGAGTAAAATAATATGTATTTAAATATTTTCGTATATTTTCGAATGTACCTTGTGTGTTAACACTGGGATCTAGCACTCAGACGTTTCGAATTTAAACTTTATTTGGGGAATTTAGAAGCCGACCAATTTTACTCTGGTTTAATCAGAGTACCGAGTTCCAATTCCATTTGGCTTCGTTATATTCACTTACAGACAAATACCATTGGAAAAGATATGAATTTACGTATTTTTCCATAGCTATGGGATAATTAGTAAGATTTATATCTCTAAGCCATTATTATTTTTAAAAAATAGTTCTTATAATCTAAAAATATTCAGTTAAGTGCCATACGTGATATACGCTTTAGGCGATCATGTCTCTTTCGAGACATGACTGACTGAGCGGAAGATTATCTCGCAGTAGGTTGCCATTACTTTCTGCGGTAGACATGACTGACTGGGCAGAAGATTATCCCGCAGTAGGTTACTTTCTGCGGTAGACTGGTTGCAGACCAAGGCTATAGAATCCAGCCTGTCCTATTATTTAACCCATAACTGGTGGGGAGAGACGGATTAATACCTTTCCCACGGGTATTTGTTCGTAAGTGAATGCAAGGAATTCAACTGGAATTCGAACTCGGCACCCCGATTTGTCGTTCCGAGTCGATATCAACTGCACCACAACTTGCTTTAAATAAACTGCAAAGAGTTAATAAGCAAAAGAAAACGAATCAATGATTAAAAATGTATTGACACGAATGAATCATTTATGTCTTAGCAAGGACGATCTTGTTCGCACCTGGTAGACTGGCACTAAAGAATCACAAAGAACCTTACTGAATGTCAATGTCGATAATAGTTACTGTACTTGAGAAACTTATTTTCCTGAAAAACATTTTTTTAAAGAGAAAGATTTTATAGATTTCAACCGACGGTATCAATGGCTGTTCGATCAATGAAATCGGAATGTTGCCTTATAAGGAAACGGCTAATATTAAAATTACTAATATTATCATTTGGAATAAACTCACCAAACCAGCAAATACATTTTGCGAAAAGTTTTATACTTATTTGGCGGACCTGAAGAAGACTACCACATTTTTTGGCAGACCTGAAGGAGACTACCACCTTTTTTGGCGGACATGAAGGAGACTACCACCTTAGACTACCACCACCTTTTGGCGGACATGAAGGAGATACAACCACCTTTTGGCGGACCTGAAGGAGATACAAACACCTTTTGGCGGACCTGAAGGAGACTACCACCACCTTTTGGCGGACCTGAAGGAGACTACCACCACCTTTTGACCTGAAGGCGACGGCCACCCTTTTTGGCGGACCTTCAGAAGACTAATACCACCTTTTGGTGGACCTGAAGAAGACTACCACCACCTTTAAATTTCTTGTTTTTCATTTTCTTTTTTTTTTTAACTTTTTTCGATGCAATCTTATCAATTACACCCTAAACTTTCCAAGTGACAAAAAAATTTGGAAAAATTACAATATTTAAACAATTTTAGAGGGGCTCAATTTTTCACATCACTGTTATATTAAATCGATCCTCCATTTTAGAACCATTCGTCGATACGACGTTACCACCACCTGTAAATTTGTTGATTATCGTTTTTTTTTTTTTACTTTTTTCAGTGCAATTTTATCGATTAAACCCTAAACTTTCCGATTGACAAATAAATTTGTAAAAATTTCAACATTTCTTTTTTTTTTTTGGTGGGGCTCACTTTTAATATATAATATAATATAATAAATCCATCCTGTGCAATTAACTTTTTGCTTGCTTATATTCAACAACTGAATCCTTTGCGAAATTTTGAATAAAGCCATTCTTGAAGTTTCCGAGGAAGATGCCATCATAAGAATTGAAGAAAACTTGTAAAAGACAAAAACAAAAGCAACAACTCGTCCCCAAAATTTCCAAAAGAAAGCGATCCCAACGCGAGTGGCTCCAAAATGGCGGATCGATTTACTAGAACGTTGTCTAAGAAACTGAGCTCACCATAAAATTGTTTAAATGCTGGAATTTGTCCATATATTTTTATAATGGAAAAGTTTATGTAATAATCAATAAGACTGCGCTGAAAAAAATGAAAAAAAAAAAGAAAAACAACAAATTTAAAGATGGTGATAGTCTTCTTCAGGTCTGCCAATTTTTTCAATTTTTTTTTTACTTACCGAATGGTTTGTCAGCACAGTATAGTTTTCCAACTGTCAAAGCCATTTTCGCATTGGGTATTACAGAAACCATCAAACGACGTAACGGGAGGTCACTCTTCTGAGAGAGAATACCTCCATCACGTCGCCAGACATTATCGGCATTGTCACAATTACAGGCTCTGGAGAAAAGAAAAAAAAACGAAATTAAAATATAGCAAGCAAATGCAACCGCTTTTAAATCCTACTTTTTTTTCGCGTTGATGGAGGAATTTCCGATTCGTTCAATATGACGGAGTGTCTCCATTACATTTGAACGACAACAGAAATTAACGATCAATGTAATGATGAAATGTGAAAGTGTTTATGTATAGACTAGCAGTATAGCCCGGCGTTGCTCGAGTGTAATGAAAGCTTTAAAACTAATCCATGGTCCTGGAGCTCAGACTCAGCTTAAAGAATATTTGTGTAAGAAGTTTGGTGAGAATCGGATATAAAAATTGTGGATTCGTATAAAGGACATATAGACAGATAAACAGACACACACAAAAACATCTTGCCTTTTATATATATATATATATATATATATATATATATATATTATCGATTTTCTGCACTATTGTAAAAACTGCAACCTTGAAACTTGTGAATATCGTTTCTTATGTCTTTGTCTATGAGTGTATCAAATTTGATTAAAATTTGACCACTCCTTCTATAACCCGATTTTTTCGATTTTCGATATTTATCGGGGGTACCTCGACACAAAACCTAGCTAAGAACACTCGCGGACGCTTATAGTACAATTTTCAAGAAAATCGGTTTAGCCGTTTCGGAATCTATAGGTAACGGATACACACACACATACACACACACACACACACACACAGACAAAGTTCCATTTATAAATAAGTTTAGATGACTGGAAAAATAAAATCTTCAAGCTTTGAAAGTCATAGAAAACAATGAGTGTTATTCCTGCGCGTACGTAATTTCATGACTATTTATAGCTTCATATTTTGGCACGAGGACGCCACACATGATATCCACATGAAAGCCTCGATCTGACAATCTATTTAAGAACATGATTTGAGTTTTAAGATAATATTTAGTTTTGTAGAAAATTGCAGTGTTTTGAAAAAACAACTAATCTTGGTGCAGAGTATAATTTTTTTTTACCAGCACCGTAATATGTCGTTCTCTTCTGAACAAATGCTTTTCTGCTTTTCATCTTTATGGCTAATGGTAACCTCCAGGATATTGACTTATTGCGCCTTTTCGGAAAAACATTTTCAAGTTCAGATCAATTGCTAAGTCAACAGCTAAAAAAGTTGTGTCGAGCCAAACAATTTTTTTCGTCATATTCTATCTTGCATATTTATAAGTCTACCGTTCTTTCATGCTTTGGATATTGCTGTCACATCCGGTCCAGTACACATGTTATGTATTTATAGATCCTCGATAAAATCTGTTATATATGAACCTACGAACATTAATGGGTGTGTCTCAATCCTAATAAATACGTTAAATTCTATTGTGAATGGGGGTGATATTGCTGTCTAGCAGGTCACCACTAGCAGTGGTTATCTACTTCATGTAGCTGGTGAATATTGTATTTTGTTGATGTTATAAAGATTACTGTTTCATTTTCAAGCCTCCGTTTTTAGTTATTTCTCATCCCGTAACCTTTTTTTAGGCAAATACTTCTTCTTCTTCTTCTTCTTCTTCTTCTATGTGCCCTGTCCCTTCAGAACATAGGCGATCATGGTTCTCCACGTCTCCCTATCCCTTGTGGCTCTTATTATGTTTGCTCCTGTTACACCTCGCAATCCTCGTACCGTCATCCACCTGATCAGGTCCTGCAAATATGTTATCCACTGCCTTCCTCTGTCTCTCTTTCTTTCTATCTGGCCAGTCAGTATCAGGTTCTCCAAGCTCTCCTTTCCTAATGCACGTCCCAGGATCTTCAGTTGTCTCTTCCTGATGCTCAGTATTAATTTCCTTTTTGTTCCCATTCTTTCCAACACTTCATCGTGGCCTGCATGCTCAGCCCACGATATCACCAGCATCCTTCTGTAGAACCACATTTCCACTGCTTTAGTTTTGTCCTCATTTTCAATGATATTGTCCAGCATTCACTGCCATATTGAAGAACTGACATCACATAGCAATCCAGCACTCTTTTCTTTGTTTCTAGTGAAATTTTCCTGTGTGTTAGTACTTTACTCAGCTTCTGGAACGCGACCTTTGCCATGCTAATTCGCCTTCGGATCTCTGTGTTGCACTTTCCATCTCCTGTTAGAACACTTCCTAGGTATTTAAATTTTTGTTTTAAACCGGACTTACTCCACATTTTGTCTGAAGTGGGTAGGCAGCTAAATATTGGTATTACCGTATAGCGATTAACATCGCTCAAAGGCAATTCTGACACTGTCGGACTCTCTGCAGCGTGTAACCCAGTCGAGGCTCCGCTTAAGGGTAGAGTCTCGTCTGGAGAAAAGTAGACATTCAATTTTTTCCGTGATGTATGGCTTGGATTACCCACATTAAAAAGGTCTTGTGCCACATTTTGTCTCAAGTGTGGAGGCAGCTACATATCTATATTGCTGTCTCGCAGTTGACCACTAGCAGTGGTTATCTACTTCATGTAGTTGGCGTGTATTTGATGTTATAAAGATTACTGTTTCATTTTTCAACCTCCGTTTTAGTTATTTTTCATTTAGTAACCTTTTAAGTTACAACAAAACCCAAAGAAGAACCTGCAATATTATAGGTCCTAACATAGCAGCCCGGTTTCATTCACTTTTCTACAGCCGTAACGTAGCTTTTCTATAGTTTTCTATAAATACGTTAATGGTAACTGTCCTTATTAACTTTCCTCTATGGTATAAAGACTTTACGAATTTAAGCTCAGTAGGTTGACAGGCTGATCTCATTATTTTATAGTTGAAATAACCAGACCTAACTGTAAGTTCTATGCTAACAGCTTCTTCTATCACACCTCTCCTGTGGAACATTCTTCTGGCTTCTTGCTTCCCAGTTAATTTTGATCTTCAAAAATTTAATTGCACTGTCAATCTCTATTTCTGTATTTTTTAATTCTTGCTCTGTTATTGTGTCCTTCCTATAATAGTATATTTTTTAACTGTTGTGGATTCTTGTTTAGAAATCACACAAAATTCTTGTTTAGAAATCACACAAAATAATAAATAACAAAAGTAGATACGGAGATAAAAAACAAAAATATCCAAACTGGAAGTCGAGTTAGTCAAGTCAGAAATACTGTTAGTAGGAATCAATATATACAATCTTGTAGTGAAGAAGTAAGTCCAGGTAATGAGTCTATATTCTTACTGACAAACTAGCGGCGGTACAACAACTCAACTATATTTAGTTGTCCCTCCCAGTAAGGGCAACATGTGACACATGGTCAGTTATGACTGGGATTTCCGGGCTATATAGCCCGGCCAAAAAATGTGTCTATTTTTACCCAGTCGTGCTTCTACCCTTCGGCGGAACCACGACTGGGATATTGCTCTCTGCTTCCGAGCAGAGAGCGCCCTCTACCCGAAGGCAGAGGGCTGACAGTGTCGTATTAGAGTACAACAACTCAACTCCTCATGCTAAACACTGTATTTACTAGCCTTCCCACGCAAGGCCGGATGTGACACAGGGTCATTTTAAAGTGGGAATTCCCGGCCATATAGCCGGGCCAAAAATATGTCTGTCTATTTTTACCGAGTCGTGGTTCTACCCTTCGGCGGAACCACGACTGGGATATTGCTCTCTGCTCGGAAGCAGAGAGCGCCCTCTACCCGAAGGCAGAGGGCTGACAGTGTCGTATTAGAGTACAACAACTCAACTCCTCATGCTACACACTGCCGTTCTCTGTATAGGCAGGATTATTTGTACAAATCAGGCGAGTCCATTCTTATGTGCAAAATGGGGTGCTCCCCAACAATAACACTCAGTAATATCTTGGGGTTTAGTTAGTTGCTATATAGCCTTGTTTAAGTTTATATGATAACAAATATCCTCTTCTATACAAAGCTTTAGTCATGTATATATACCGGGCACTCAAAATTGATCAGATTAACATAGACGATGATGATGATCATCATTTATCCTTGATCAGAGTAACACGGACAATGATCATCATCATTTATTCATCACACTCAATGGTACATAGGGCAGCAAGTTTTTGCTGTTTCTGTAACAAACTGTTTTTACGGGGCAGGGTTGTTAGCCCTGCACCAACCCCTAAAGCTGGAGAACAGGTAGACCATTCTTGGTCCTTACGTTTACAGCACCTGGCATTCCCAAATGGTCACCCATTTAAGTACTGACCAGGCTCGATGTTGCTTAACTTCGGTGATCGAACGGGAACCGGTACATTCAACACGATATAGCCGTAGACGTCGCAGATAATGATAGACTGTTATAATTCTTAGCGTGGAACTCTTTTCTGGCTTTTTGCTTCCCAATTAATTTTGCTCTTCAAAAGTTTAAATGCACTGTCAATCATTACTTTCTGCATTTTTAATTCTTGCTCTATTATTGTGTCCTTCCTATAATAGTATATTTTCCAACACTCAGTAATTCCTTAAGTTTTAGTTTCTATATAGCCTCGTTTGAGGTTAAATGATAAAAAATATCCTCTTCTTTCCAAAGTTTTATTCATGACTATATGTTGGGCACTCAGAATCGATCAGATAAACGCAGACAATGATGGGCTGATATATTTCTTAGCGTTGTGAAATGAAATAGAAAAAAATGATGGGATATTCGACGGGGAATTCTAAAAATATCTCACCTTTTCATCATTTTGCTTTTGCCTCCTTTACCACCACATAGTTTTTCCATGCCGCACGTACACATCTGGTGGATGTTGTCACTGCTACCAAAATAGTGATTATTTTTATTCTGCTTGCCAATCCAGAAAGCACCGGCTGTCCCGACGAACTAAAACAAAACACACAAAATGACGTTTGAAAATGAGATAATTAAGTAGTGTCGTACATGGGTCGATCAATAACTCTGGATCCTGGTATGGTTATTAAACCGTCTTGGGTATGACGATAAAATATATCCAACAGACAGGCCTTTGACTGGGGGGTTTTGAGGGGCGTTGAATCACTTCATAGCTGCTGTTGTCCCTAGATCCACTCTGACAGTGGGTGGTAGCACCTGTTAAGATCCTAGCTATAAGCAAATATTGAACTCCCAAATAAAAATCAATAGTACAATTTTATAATAAAATTAGCAGAAATACATTTTATAATAAAGTTAGCAGCAATACATTATTAAAATAAATTAGCAACAAAGCATTTTATAATGACATTAGCAGCAATATATCCAACAGACAGGCCTTTGACTGGGGGTTTTGAGGGGCGTTGAATCACTTCATAGCTGCTGTTGTCCCTAGATCCACTCTGACAGTGGGTGGTAGCACCTGTTAAGATCCTAGCTATAAGCAAATATTGAACTCCCAAATAAAAATCAATAGTACAATTTTATAATAAAATTAGCAGAAATACATTTTATAATAAAGTTAGCAGCAATACATTATTAAAATAAATTAGCAACAAAGCATTTTATAATGACATTAGCAGCAATACATTTTATAGTAACATTAGCAGCAATACATTTTTATAATAACATTAGCAGCAATACATTTTATAGTAAAATTAGCGGCAATACATTTTATAGCAAAATTAGCAACAATACATTTTTACAATAAAATTAACAGCAATACATTTTTCTAACATTAGCAGCAATACATTTTATAGTAAAATGATAATAATACAACACTAAGAATATATAAAAATATATTTTTATACTGAAATAAGAGCCATACATTTTATAAAAAATCAAGACTTTTTGTAGAAAATTACGTCATATATTTTTAAAATATAAACATCATATTTTATATATCCAGAAACTGTATATCTATAAAACATGAGTTCACCCTGAAAGTATAAAATTAGGTATTGTGTTGGTTTGGGATGATAATTATAGTGATTTTCTCCTCCATACACAGTTTCTTTGTTTCCGGGTTTCTTCAGTTATTCCTATTTCTGTTTTGATATATACATAGGATTAACCGGAGAATCTTGGAAACAAAGAAACTATAAACACAAACATCTTTTACAAATAGTAAATACGCGAACAGCACAATACTTTCTAAACATATATGGGAAATTTAAAACAAAAATAAATCACACCAAAAATATCATGGAAAATAAGGAAAAAACCAGCAGCATAAAAACAATGAATCCAAAAACAATAAACTTTGTCTGGAGGAGAAAATGCAGTATTACTGCTGGGTCTGAACAAAGAACTAGGAACATATATATATTTTATTCTTTAAACCAAATGTGTTAGAAAAAATTTTGCAACCGAATTAAAGAACTATAAATTTGTCAACAACCAATTTTAACATTATTTACATTGTTCAGACTATTGACCTCATTTTTAATTCCGTATGCGATGCCACTTCCGGAAGCCGTGTAGTTATCTTGCTTTAACTCAACCCTCTAATTTATTTGTTCACCACTACTGTAGACAGGTATTGAACTAACAACTCTTTGAGTCAAATCACTAGAACCAACCAACGCTTATCATATATTTCATTACAATGATATACCCAAGTGATCAAAACAAAGGGGTTTGGTAAGGCTAGAGCGTACAGCGGCCGAAACTTCGTAAATATGTCAATAAATATGACGACAATCGTTCGAACAATGTAAATACAACCTCATCTTAGCAGTAACACATCAGTCAATAAGTCCAGTGCCTAACTAATAAAACAACAACTTTTAGGCAAAATTCGACTTTATTCATCAACATAGTCTCCTTCTAGGTTGATACACTAATTCCAACGCTTCTCTAACAATTCGATGCCGTTTTTGTAGAACGATTTGTCTTTGGCCTCAAAATACGCTTAAGTTTCCAATATCACTTTTTCGGTGGAGCCAAATCTCTTTTACTGGAACATTCTTTTGAGGTCTGAAAACAGCCAGTAGTCGCTGGGGGGGTCAGATCTGGAGAATAGGGTAGATGCAGAAGCAATTCGAAGTGCAATTCATGTAGTTTTGCCATCGTTGCGCTTGACTTGTGACACGGTGCGTTGTTTTGGTGAAAGAACACTTTTTTCTTCTTCATTTGTGGCCGTTCTTTTGCGATTTCTTCCTTCAAACGCACTAACTAATGCTATGTAATATTTGCCATTGATGTTTTTTTTTCTCTCAAGCTAATCAATGAACAAATACAGAAGCCAAAACATTACCTACTGATGTTGGAGCCTTTGGTCGCTTTGGATGTCTTTCTCTTGCTGCTGTTCCCTCAGGTGACTGCTCATTTGACTCCGGAGTGAAGTGGAGGATCTATGCCTCATCCATTGTCACATATTTACGCAAAAACTCATTCTTGTTGCGTTGAAATAGTTGCAAACAATGCTCTGAATCGTCGACACGTCGTAGCTTTTGATCGACTGTGAGTAAACGCGACACCCACTTTGAATACAGCTTTTTCTTTACAAATGTTCAAGCAAAATGGCGTTTGAAGTCAGTATACCACATCTTAACCGTTGTTTACGACGGAGCAGAATCCGAATAACACTTATCAAGCCAATGATATGTATTGCATGAACAGTATTTTTCCATTAGAAAGCAATGTCTTATCAACACACGAAATTCAGATATTTATATTGGTTTGAAATTTTTGAGCAGTACCTTCACTTAAGCAAATGTAATTTGTAAAATAATAACCCGATTGGGCCAAAATTTTGTCACGTGCCGTTTGAAGGTTACTACTTCATAAAAATCATACAGATATTTTCTTAGTGGCACCCTCTATATGTCAGGCTCGGGACTTATTGAGTGATGTGTGATAGGCAAACTAATCTTAATTTGGCATACCTAAATTTAGATACATACCTGAAATATATACAAGTCATAATTGAAATTGTTTTGAATAAAAATTTTCAGCTTCATTTAGGATATGCGTTGTGGTGCGGTGGATATCGGCTCGGAACGAGAAATCGGGGAGCCGAGTTCGAATTCCAGTTGAATTCATTGCATTCACTTACTCGCAAATAACCTTGGGAAAGGTATTAATCCGTCTCTTCCTTCTAGTTATGGGTTAAGTAACAGAACAGATTGGGTTCTTTAGCCTTGGCTGGCAACCAATCTACCGCAGAAAGCAATGGCAACCTACTGTGGGATAATCTTATGCCCAGTCAGTCATGTCTCGAAAGAGACATGATCGCTCAAGCGTGTTTCACGTATGGCACTTAACTGACTGACTGAATATAATAGTTGGAAATATGATTAAGTCTTATACTGATCATAAAGTGGAGGATCGGTTTTTTATTGTTATGAAGTAATAAACTGATCCCCCACTTTTTACTATAAAATAATTTAATACATATCTTCTCCCTTCAGCTATGGGTCAAATAACAGGACAGATTGGGTTCTATAGCCTTGGTTGACAACCAGTCTACCGCAGAAAGCAATGGCAAACTACTGTGGGATAATCTTCTGCCCAGTCAGTCATGTCTCTTTCCCAAGCGTGTTTCACGTATGGCACTTAACTGACTGACTGAATATAATAGTTGGAAATATGATTAAGTCTTATACTGATCATAAAGTGGAGGATCGGTTTTTTATTGTTATGAAGTAATAAACTGATCCCCCACTTATTACTACAAAATAATTTAATACATATCTTCTCTCTTCAGCTATGGGTCAAATAACAGGACAGATTGGGTTCTATAGCCTTGGTTGACAACCAGTCTACCGCAGAAAGCAATGGCAAACTACTGCGGGATAATCTTCTGCCCAGTCAGTCATGTCTCTTTCCCAAGCGTGTTTCACGTATGGCACTTAACCGACTGAATATAATAGTTGGAAATATGATTAAGTCTTATACTGATCATAAAGTGGAGGATCGGTTTTTTATTGTTATGAAGTAATAAACTGATCCCCCACTTATTACTACAAAATAATTTAATACATATCTTCTCCCTTCAGCTATGGGTCAAATAACAGGACAGATTGGGTTCTATAGCCTTAGTTGACAACCAGTCTACCGCAGAAAGCAATGGCAAACTACTGCGGGATAATCTTCTGCCCAGTCAGTCATGTATCTTTCGGCACTTAACTCTTTATGGCACCTAACTGACTGACTATCAGTACAGTAAACAGAATTATTATCATAATCGTATCAGTGGCATGATATTCATTAGTACTTACTCATCCACCACACTTAAACTTGCTTCAACCGCACTATTAATCTGTTCAAATACACTAGTGTCGTAAATTACGTAAGAAAGACACACCTGAAATGAAATAACTTTCTTGGTACAATTTTTTGTTCATATCCTGCGACCATATTTTTATTTTATAAAATGTTTTCTTTCTTTTTCTTTTATGTTTTTCTTACTGCAATCATGTAGAATATTTTCACTATTGTAACTTATTAAGTTCAGCTATACTGACAGCTTGCTTTTTATATACAGTAAGGTTATCGCTAAAATGCTTTTGCAATGATTTGCAATTGCTGTAAAGTTTCTTTTTCCTGAACATACCCACCTAACATGGTAGCACGTTGACATAACACTAAATTAGTAAGATACAGTGTAGAAGTTGTTTGATCATAAGTATTTAGTAACATTATTTATACCTACCATGGTTTTGAAGCAATCGAATCTCACTGGTTGGTAGCAATTAGCCATACTATTAATGAGGGCCTCGATCTGCACAAACGTCACATTGTGATACGTGATTGAAATGTCGTTCTCGAACTGAGTTGTCTCTTCCTGAATATTTCCAATTATGGTCACGACTGACAAAGGAAACAACAACCAAATGAATGATAACATTTTCAACAGAAAAAATTCTTATAAACAAGAACAAGTACTGATTGGACAATTTAAAATTTATCAAAAAATGTGATTTTGATAATGATAGGTCTTGCAGACTTTCACAAAACAGCATCTCCTCGATTATACGTGCCTCGACCTGCCGTGAAATGAAGAGTTAACAAATGAATTCATCCGAATTTCTTTTCATTTTTGAAACGACGAAGGGAAGTTTTAATAAGCAATTTACAGCTTTAAACATCGATGCGAATTAGACAGAAATGAATGCAGACAGTCCTTAATACGATCAGTTAAGCAAACAGAGAATTTTAAGATTCATACCCATACCGAAAAAATGTTGATCAGGAGGAAGAGGATTATGATATTGGCTATGTTAAAGTTCAAAAAGCTCAATGTCTAATTTCAGACATTAAAGCAATTATTAGTTATTTTCTAACCATAGCTTAAAAGTGGCACAAGACAGAAAGTTTAATCACCCAGTGTGCAATCGACTTAATATTCAGTCGTAATTACATTAGCTATACAAATTTGCTAACACTCACTCTACGTTGAAGTGCCCAAAACAAAGCAATTATTGTATGAAAAATATTTAAGTTACCCTTTCAACCATAAGCTAGCCGTATAATAGGTGTCGACTTTAATCTAGTTTCGGAAGTTAGCGTCAGAAACAGACAAAAATTCATTCATAAAATGTAAACTGTACTAAGCCTTTTAGAAACGTCTGAAAATGTTATTTGATTATATAAATGTTAAATTTCTTTCAAAAAAATTATTTAAATGCTTTTTCTATAATTTAAGTGCTGAGTTATCTGGAATTTTGAATAGTTCAAGCATTTTTTAAAGACTATCTAAAGATGGCTGGATAAGCGAGGAATTACGATAATAAAAATAGGATGGCTGAATGCATACCTGTTCCCGGAACCATTTTTGCGTCGCAATAGACAAAGAAAGGGTCGACGGATTTAATCGGTTGGATGAAGGTCTCACCGGGTGGAAAATTCATCTTCTTTGCATCGATGCAATTTTTTGGTAGATCTTCAAAATAGCAGAAAGAATTGAGAGAAGTCAATAACATATCAGACAAGTTGACTGCGGTTATGACGTCAAATTAACCGACCACACATTTGTGCAGACTTTGTCGGATATTTCACATCAATTATGTATCACAAAATAATTTATACAAAGAAGAAATATTTTTGCCCGGTTGATCATGTTTTTTATGACAGCTGTCTAATATTTATTACAACGTTTACTTATGTATTTGAGGAGATAGAAGTTTTCTTTGTGGATACGGTGAAATGCTGTTTGTTGTCATGAACGTTGGCTCTGAATGTGATATTAGAGAATCGAGTACGAATTTTAGTCAGATTCGTTACGGTCACTTACGCAAAAACATACCCTCTTCCTGTTGGACTTTTTGTCTTTTGTATACTGTGCAGACCCCCATGAGTCAACCCATTTCATTGTTCACCAATAGAAGGCTTAACCAATCAGGAAGCTCAAAATATTCAATGCGACGTGTATAAAAGGCGGCCATATTTTTCCGAGTATTGGAGTTCAAATCCGATTCTGGAGAGTGTCTGATTCGAGGGTGATGGTCTTTGACGTTGTTTCATTGAACAGATTACGTGCGGCAAGAGAATACTCTATATCCATATACTATGACGGACATGGTCAACAGATGCCAAGAGGATACTCTATATCCAGGAACGTTGTCAATATTACCTTCAATCCCTTACTTTGTGACTATCATGGACTGTTGTTGCTATATAATATACATTCGGGAGACTGATTCTCTATTATAATCAATACATAAACTGATCCCTTACTTTGTGACCATCATGGACTGTTGTTGCTATATAATATACATTCGGGAGACTGATTCTCTATTATAATCAATACATAAACTGATCCCTGCGCTTTATCCAGAACTTATGACGAATTTTACCAACACTTACATCCCCAGCTATGGGTTAAATAGCAGCACAGCCTGGGCCCTATAGACTTAGTTAGAAATCAGTCAACCGCAGAAAGAATTGACAATCCACTGCAGTAAAATCTTCTGATTAGGTACTTGTGAATCAAAAGATACATAATCGCTCAAACGTGTCAATCTTCTTCTTTTATGTGCTGTGTCTCTTCAAAACTAGGCGATCATGGCCCTCCACATCTTCCTGTTCTTCTTAGTTCTTTATAAGTTTTGTCTTTTTGTTATTTCTCCTGAACCATTTTCTAACACCCATTTAATCAAGCTCATCAAGTATATTACACGCTGCTTTTGTCTATCTCTCTTTTCCTCGATCTGTCCTGGGAGTATCAGATTTTCCAAGCACACTTTCCTCAAAACCTTGTGGTTGCGCACATGTTTGGCCTATGGCATTATCACCATCTTTCTGTAGAACCACATTTTGTTGTTTCAAGTCTCTTCTTCATCTTTGAAGAGATTATCTAACATTTGTGCCATTCAGGAGGACAGATATCACATAACAGTTCAGTATTCTTTTTCCTTGTTTCTAACAAAATTTTCCTGTCCCTTAATACACTGCTTAGATTTTAGAATGCATCTTTGACCGTCCCAGTACGTCTTCGGATCTCATGGTCGCACTAATGTAAGCGTGCGACTAGATTGGCATCTAGGTCCCACACTTTTACCGTTGAAATAGTTAAATTTAACCGCAACTTCTACTCCAACAGTTTATTTTATGGTACTTTCTGTCTGTGAATCTCACTTCCGTTTAACTTCTTCACAGTTAGACATAATTTCAAAAAATTAAATAAAACGTCAACTGCCATCTTATATCGTCTTGAATCCCGTTAATCTTTTGTTCTTTCTTTAATAACCCATGTACCCAGTCTTTTCTCTTATTGTAGCCTCACCCCCTGTTCACGAGTAGCGCCTCCGCCTTGCTTAAGTTAAATGATTTAAAAAAACTCGTCTGAACACTTGTTAACAGAACTATCGATAAAACATCGAGTGGCTAGTAACGTTTCGTCTATAGGAAAAGGTTTGTAGGTAGAAAATAATTAACCAATTAGAAGGTCTCATATGGAGTACTGCTGTCATATATGGTCAGGCGCACCTGCTGTTCATCTCAGTGTTCTTGACAGGCTTCAAAGGAGAATCACTAATGTGATAGGTACCGACATGGCAGCTCGACTCCAACCAACGACGGATGTGACTTCCCTCTGTCTGTTCTATAAATATTTTCATGGCTTCTGCTCCAACGAACGTAAGTCACTGGTGCCCCTGCAACAGGTGTTTACTTGTGCAACCAGACTGGCAACTGGGTCTCATCCATTCACAGTTAGATTAACCAAAATGCAGACGACAATTCTACTTCTGCAGCTTCTTTTCTCGCACTTCCCGCCTGTGGAACTCGCTTCCATATTCTTGCTTTCCTGACGGCTACAATCTCCAGGAATTTAAATGCAATGTCAATACTCATCTCTTAACCACTTGACTCTAGTTCTTTCCACACCACCCTGTATATCCTGTCCTTTCTCTCCACCTTTGCAACTGCCATCACACCTGTATTCCCATCCTTCTCTTGCTCCTTTCTAACTGGTTCGTCTTTCTCTTTACTCTCCGCCTATCTAATCTTTTTACGCTTATGTAGTCCCCCAATCGTTTTACACTTGTGTAGCCCCCCACTGCAAATCAGTGGCGTTACCGCCTTGCTCGGGGTGATACGATTAAAAAGAATGCTTTTGAAATATCTTAAGGCTGAACAGTGAGATATGAGCAGCTTCAGCCCAGCAGTAATAATTCATTTTGCATTGATCTTTCTCTTGTAAAGATAAAATATACAGTGAATATTGCTGTCACATGCGGGTTGGCACATGGTCGACCTTTCCAAGAAATTTCGTTGTGTTCTATTAATTGAATTCATTTATTGATGTTTCTCAATTCGCAATCTATGATGATGACTAAATGATTTATTTCTGTCTTAATAGTAGGTTTGATCCTGTTAGATAATATCAAATTGGCAGCGGATTTAAATGTAACAAAAACCTGCTGTCAACTGAGGCAATGAATGGCCTTCTTTAAATTTTTACCCCTCCAAAGCAGACTTGCTTTTTATTATTCATTCGAGATACCCTTTTCTGCCTTAAACCAATATGGCTGATGCTTCTTGATTTAACGTTCTCAGCTGAAACGAAGTGAAAATATTATACTAAATCAATTGCTAAGACTGCTGCTAAGAAATTTAGTTCACTGTTCCGAGATAGAAAGCTTTGCCTGCTAGAATGTACCTTACATATATTTATAGATCTATCATTCATCCATGCTTCAAATATTGCTGCCATTTATGCTCTGGTTATCTTTAGAGATTCTTTAGAGATTCTTGATAACATTCAAAGAATAGACTGCAATATTATTTCTACTGAAATAGCATCACGACTTCAGTGACGCTCTCCGGCTCTATACTATTCATTCTCTGTGCATTTTCTGTAAATACTTTCGTAGTAATTGTTCTTCTATGTATTTAGAGCTTCTAGATAAAATACAAAGAAAAACTGAAATTTATTTGTTCTAACCTGGCAGTTTGGGTTCAAGCTCTTTCCCAACCTCGTAACGTAGCTTTTCCTATAAATATTTCAATTTTTCTCATTAGTTTTTCTCTTAGTACGCTTTATGAATTTAAGTGCAGTACTAGATAAGCGGTCTACGGCTATATCGTTTTGAATACACCGGTTCCAGTCCGATCACCGCAGTTAAGCAACATCGAGTCTGGTGAGTACTTATATGGATGACCATTTGGGAATACCTGGTGCTGTAAACGTAAGGACCAAGAATAGTCCACCGGTCCTCCAGGTTTGGGGGTTGGGTGCAGGGCTGCCAACCCTGCCCCCGTAAAAAAAATGTTTGTTACAGAAACAGCAACAAAAAGTTGCTGCCCTATCCACCATCTTTGTGTGATCAATAAATAATGATGATGACTAGATAAGCGGCAAGATTTCAACATTTTACAGTTAAAATGGTTAAATGTAAACCGTAAGTTCTATGCTAACAGTTTCTTCTATTGGATTTCTCGATTGCGGAACTCTTTATTAGTTTCTTGCTTTCCAACCATTTTTTGATCCTCAAAAAGTTTAATTCAGTGTCATTTGTCACATTCCGTTTTGTTCATTTATTTTTTTTTTTAATTCTTAATGATGTTTTTTTCTGATATTCTTTCACACTACATGTTAAGTACTTGCATGTTAGTGACTTTTTTGCCTTTCTTGGAGTGAGATGGTTTATAGTGATACTTACTAACGATTAATGAAAGAATGATAAAATACACACAAATATATACAAGATTGAGTGAATATTCATAGAGACGAATTGTTTGGGGGAAGAGAATTTTAGTCGTTACCTTTTGATTCCTTAATTTTTGTTCTTTTCATTTTTCTCTCTCTTTTGATAATGTTTTCTTTTTGTGATAATCAGCAGTTCTCTTGCATCTTAGTGACTTTATTACCTTGCTTAGAAAGAAATTATTTGTAAAAAATCATGATAAATAAAAAACATTAAAAAAAAGTGTGAAATTAAAAAAAAAAGAAACTAACCAATTGGTCGTGGAGCACATCTAATGGAACTCACATAAAGTTTGGCTGAACTTCCACTACGTAACGGCTGGAAAACCGCTCTTCTTATAGGCAAGAATTCTTTCGCGGTAATCACGCCTCTCTCTTTAAAGCTAGAAGGCGATAGTGCATCACAGTGGCACGATTTGTCTTTCGGGCAGGTGTTGGTCACTTTGCAAGCGCAACCGATAGTATTCGTCCACGGACCAGTACCAAAACTCTTCATTTTAAGATTAGCTTGTGATACTAAATAACCATACATATTCGTTCCATTGTTGATAAGTGGAGTCCGCACACAGGTGAAGGCTACGTCCTGCGAATCAAGACAGAAAAAGACGGTTATTTAAGTCAATGGGAGGATTCTGGATAATGTTTGAGAAGAGCTTACAGAATTTGACACACACAGGTCGTATTAACGGCAAAATGGACAAGGAAATCCACCAGCTGACGAGCTTGTATGAATGGATAATAGAACAGAGAAGGATAGAGGCTTGGCTAAAGAACAAAGTTTGCTAAGGGCTACAAGGGATATGATGTTGGACTGAGCCGTAATCAACTGTATCCTGAAGAGACTCAATATAATGAAGAAGAATTTAACAACTACTCTAGCAAAAGTAACGACAAAGAAAAGAAAAAAACTTCATAAACAATAAATTATAGTGATAGGTCTATCCGCTGTCTTGAAATCTGCATTTTCGGTTATACTCGGTCAACTTCCCAAAATGAAGAATTCCGTAGTTTTACATAACTTCTTTTTTTATGTACCTTATCTCTTCAGGACGTAGGCGATCATAGCCTTCCACGTCTCCCTATCCCTGGTGTCTCTTAGCACGGTTTCTCCTGTAACGTCTCTCAGCCCCCGTTCTATCATCCACCTGCCCAAGCCTTTTAAATATGTTATCCGTTGCTTTCCTCTGTCTCTTTTTCCCTCTATCTGGCCTGTTAGTATCAGGTTCTCCAAGCCCGCCTTCCTCATTGCAAGTCCCAGGAACTTAAGTTGTCTCTTCCTGATGCTCAACATTAATTTCCTTTTCGTTTCCATCATTTTCAAAACCTCGTCATTGCTCACATGCTCGGTTCACGATATCCGCAGTACCCTTCTGTAGAACCACATTTCAACTGCTTCAAGTTTTCCCTTTATCTTTGTTGATATTGTCCAACATTCACTGCCATATTGAAGAACTGACATCACATAGCAATCCAGTACGCTCTTCTTCGTTTTTAGTGAAAGTTTCCTGTGTCTTAATACTTTACTCAGCTTCTGGAATGCGTTTTTCGCCATGCCAATTCGCATTTGGATCGCTATGTCGCACTTTCCGTCTTCAGTTAAAACACTTCCCAGATATTGGAATTTTTGTACCTGCTTGATTTCAACACCACCTACCTGTATTTGGCACTTTGGGCTGCTCTTTTTGCTGATGACCATGCATTCGGTTTTCTTGCAGTTTATTTATAATCCCTTCATGTCACTCTCTTCAGCTATCTTTTGTAGGAGGTCCTGCAGTTTCTTTTCCGTGTCTGCAATCAACACTGTGTCGTCTGCGTATCTTATGTTGTTCAGATTGTGACCTCCGATGACAAATCCTGGCATAACATCTAGGGTCCTCAAAATATATAGTTTACATAACAGTTTTCCCAAAAGTATGTGCGTTGTGGTGCAGTAGATATCGGCTCAGGACGAGAAATCCTTTTCTGCCTTAAACCAGTATGGCTGATATTTCTTGAGATAACGTTCTCCGCTCAAATGAAGTGGGAATATTATACTAAATCAATTGCTAAGCCTGCTGCTAAGAAATTCAGTTCACTTTATCGTGCTCTAAATCGTTTCCTGCTAGAATATACCTTACATATATTTATAGGTCTGTCATTTATCCATGATTAAAATATTGATGCCATTTATGGTTTGGTTATCCTGTTATATATTTAGTGATTATTGATAAAATTCAAAGAATAAACTGAAATATTATTTCTACTGACCTAACATCATGAGTTCGGTCACTTTCTCCAGCGCTATAATACTACTGTGCATTTTCTGTAAATACTTTCATGTAATTGTTCTGGTGAACTTTGCTCTAAAGTACCTGGACTTTATAAGCCAGTTATTTATCCATGCTGTAAAGTATTGTTGCTACATCTGGTTTGGTGCTCCTGCTATATATTTAGAGATTCGTAATAAAAGCCAAAGAATGTTCTTGGTTCTAATCTGACATCTCAGCTTCAGTCATTTTTCCACTGCTGCAATGTCGCTTCCTGATGCCTTTTCTATGAATACTTGATTGGCAGTAAGGTCTCATAATTTTATGAGTTGAAATGGATAGATATAACCATAATATAGCTTCCTTATACCTTTTCTATAAATACTTCTATGCTAATTGTTCTGATGAACTTTCTTCTATGGTACCTAGACTTTATGAATTTAAGTGCAGTACTAGATTGGCAGTAAGGTCTCATAATTTTACAGTTGAATTGACTGGTTGTAGCCGCAAGTTCTTTGTTAACAGTTTCTTTTTCTCATACTTCTTGCTAGTGAAACTCTGTTTCAGCACAATCTTTGAAAATTTAAATGCAATGTCAATCATTACTTATTTTAATTAAAAGACTTTAATTATTTAATTAAAAGATTTTAATTTATATTTTTACTGAGGTATTGTAATTAAAAGATTTTAATTATTATTCTTTATTGAGGTAAATATTTTAATTAATGATCTAAACTATTTAATTAAAAGAATACTTCTATGATAATTGTTCTGATGAACTTTCCTCTGTGGTACCTAGACTTTATGAATTTAAGTGCAATAATAGATTGGCAACAAGGTCTCATTATTTTTCAGTTTAACTGTTGAGGTGTAACCGCAAGTTCTTTGCTAACAGTTTCCTTTTTCGTACTACTTGCCTATGGGATTCTTTCCCAGTTTCTTACTTTCATGCTATTATTGATCTTCAAAAATTTTAATGCAATGTTAATCGTTATCTTCTTACTTGATTTCTGTTCTCTTATCATTCTTGCTTCATAATGATTTTTTTTCTTTTTCTTGTTCTTTCACAGTCAGTTGTTTCTTAGTATCTTTATAGGCTTACTTGAAGTGAAATTAGATGTGCGTTGTGGTGCAGTGGATATCGGCCCGAAACGAGAAATCGGGAGGCCGAGTTCGAATTCCAGCTGAATTCATTGCATTCACTTACGCGCAAATAATACGGGAAAGGTATTAATCCGTCTATTCCTTCCAGTTATGGGTTAAATAACAGGACAGATTGGGTTCTATAGCCTTGGTCGGCAACCAGTCTACCACAGAAAGCAATGGCAACCTACTGCGGGATAATCTTCTGCCCAGTCAGTCATGTCACTTTCGAGACATGATCGCTCAAGCGTGTATCACGTATGGCACTTAACTAACTGACTGACTGAAGTGAAATTATTTTAAAAACCCTTTTGAAGATATGATGTCGACAAAACGACAAAGCCGGGCAAATACATAACCGCTGTTTGATCTTTTTGGTGGACCTGAAGCAGACTACCACCACGTTTAATTTCGTTGTTTCTATTTATTTTTTCAGCGCAGTTCTATCGATTGTTATTTAAACTTTCCGATTATCAAAAAATAAATTGAAAATTTACAATATTTAAACAAATTTTGGGGGAGCCAGTTTCTCATACAACGTTATAGTAAACTTATCCTCCATTTTCAATCCACTATAAGGTTGTATGAAAAACTGCCCCCACAAATCGTTTAAATATTTACATTTTTGCAAAACGTTTTTGTCATTCGTAAAGTTTAAGATGTAAAAGATAATACTGCACTGAAAAAAGTCCAAAAAATTTGATAATAAAGTTACAGGTGGTGATAATGTCGTACCGGCGACTGGTTTCAAAATGGATGCTGATTTACTATAACGTTGTATGAGAAACTGATCCCCACCCACCAGAAAATGTGTAAATATTGAAAATTTTCAAAATCTTTTTGTCAGTCGTAAAGCTAAGTGGGTAATCGATAGGACTGTAAAAGAAAAAAAATGAAAAACAACGAAATTAAACGTGGTGGTAGTTTGCTTCAGGTCCGCCATCTTTTTTAGGAAAGTTTATGAGTTTGTTTTTATTTTCTTTATTTACCTGATGACAGTATTTATCGTATTTTACCAAA
The DNA here is from genome assembly GCA_037127315.1 of Ascarosepion bandense. NCBI lineage: Eukaryota > Metazoa > Mollusca > Cephalopoda > Sepiida > Sepiidae > Ascarosepion > Ascarosepion bandense. The sequence goes on from JBBBDQ010002614.1 coordinate 174,144, forward strand.
CCATGGATTTGCTCTGGGGTAGCATAGGAATACGTCAAGTTTACGATTTCAGAGGTTGGGGTTCCGACATCGGTCGGAATAAAATTTGAATGTTCCACCTGAAAAATATTGATCAGAAAAGAAATTAGGATACAAATAATTCTATAATTGACAAATCATTATATTTGTTCGGTGGTAAAATTTTGTGCGTGTGGTGTGGGATTTACGTCAGAAAAATAATGGCAACCTTCTGCGAGAAGGTCTTTTACTAGGTCAGTCTTTGTTTTTTTCTTTTTTTTTAACCCAGGTGTGTATCACGTATGGCACTTAACTGACTGACTGAACCACCTGCACACCAGTGGCATTCCTGCCTTGCTTAGAGTGAAATGATTATTAAAGACAGACTAAAAGTAACAAGTTAACCAGCCAGGGTGTGTGGTGGTTGTCGAACCAATTTAAATATATAATTTTATTTAGCATGATGACTGGAAATATATATGAAAATTTCTATCCGGTTGTGCGATATATTGTTCGAAAATTGGAAAAATACAATAAAATTTAAGAGAGACAGACCTTGTTAACTGAATTTGATAAAATAATTTTGAATGAACGTTTGGTTTATGTTGAATTGTATATTTTCTTTCTTAAAAGGCTTTAAATATTTTTAAAAGTGCTTTTTTGATATATCCCGAAAAGGAATACAGTATAAAATGAGTTAAAGAATGGAACTCAACACCAGGAATAAGAAATACAGATTTATTGTACTAAGGTACAATTAACAATAATACAGATATCGGCAAGCCACGGGTTGGAGCGGAATTGACTATCGAATAGTGAATGCCTTCGCCTAAGACTTTTTTTCTGTATTTACTAGCCTTCCCACGCAAGGCCAGATGTGACACATGGTCATTTTATAGTGGGTATTCCCGGCCATATAGCCGGGCCAAAAAATCTCTGTCTATTTTTCCCCAGTCGTGGTTCTACCCTTCGGCGGAACCACGACTGGGTTTGTGCTCTCTGCTCGGAAGCAGCGAGCGCCCTCTACCAGAAGGCAGAGAGCTGACAGTGTCATAGAAAAGTCAGGCGAATACCTAAGACCTTTTTTGTATTTACTAGCCTTCCCACGCAAGGCCGGATGTGACACATGGTCATTTTATAGTGGGCATTCCCGGCCATATAGCCGGGCCAAAAAATCTCTGTCTATTGTTCCCCAGTCGTGATTCTACCCTTCGGCGGAACCACGACTGGGTTTGTGCTCTCTGCTCGGAAGCAGAGAGCTGACAGTGTCATAGAGGAGTCAGGCGAATGCCTAAGACCTTTTTTGTATTTACTAGCCTTCCCACGCAAGGCCGGATGTGACACATGGTCATTTTAATGTGGGTATTCCCGGCCATATAGCCGGTCCAAAAAATGTCTGTCTATTTTTACCGAGTCGTGGTTCTACCCTTCGGCGGAACCACGACTGGGTTTGTGCTCTCTGCTCGGAAGCAGAGCGCTGACAGTGTCATAGAGCAGCCAGGCGAATGCCTAAGACCTTTTTTCCTGTTCGTACCGTTCGTTACCGTCTTTTATGCAGTAGAGCATTCTATTCTCGAGGATGGCAGGATATTCCACTATAACATTTTTAGGTAAATTTTCGTTGTAAGTCCCGACGATTTTCCCCTTCAAATTTATCCAAAATAGCATTATCTCTGTGCAAATGTATATGCTGAACTCAAATCAACTGTTAGTTATTGAAGAAACATACCTTTTTTTATCTGAATGTCCATAAAAAAACGAACTATATCTTGCACTTTTTCTCTCCCGTAACTCTCACGAAGTCATGTAATTAACTGCAGAATGACATACTGCGTATGGGAACGATTTTTGGTCGATCTTTCTTCATTTACTGATACTTCCGGCAATGTACTCTGGTTATGAACGTAATGCGCTATTGTATTTCTATTACTCTCATAACAAGAAGTACATCGCCGGAAGTTTTAGTAAAGGAAGAAAATTGATCAAAATTCAAAAGAAAATTGCTGCCTACGTAGAACGTCATTCTGCAGTTAATTACATGGTTTCGTGAGAGTTACGGGAGAGAAAAAGTGCAAGATATAGTTCGTTTTTTATTTATGGACTTTCAAAGCAAAAAAGGTAAGTTTTTTCAATATGCAATTGTTGATTTGAGCTCAGCATACACATTTGCACAGAAATAATGCTATTTGGGATGCTATTTTGAATAAATTTGAAGGGGGAAAAGCCGTCGGGAGTTAAAACGAATATTTACCCATTTTTAATACACATAAAAATTAACTTTTGTTTTTCATTATTTATAAATTAAGAAAATGTTTATAGCATTTTAGTTCGATTTTCAAAATGGATGTTCAATATGTATAGACTAGCAGTATAGCCCGGCGTTGCTCGTGTGTAATGAAAGCTTTAAAACTAATCCACGGTCCTGGAACTCAGACTCAGCCTAAAGAATATTTGTGTGAAGTTTGGTGAGTATCGGATAAAAATTGTAGATTTGTATAAAGGACATACACACAGATAAACAGCCACATGCACAAACATCTTGCCTTATATATATATATATATATATATATATATATATATATATATATATATATATATATTATCGATTTTCTGCACTATTGTAAGAACTTCAACCTTGAAACTTCTGAATATCGTTTCTTATGTCTTTGTCTATGAGTATCAAATTTGATTAAAATCGGACCACTCATTCTGTAACCCGATTTTTTCGATTATCGATTTTCGATATTTATCCGGGGTACCTCGACACAAAACCTATCTAAAAACACTCGCGGGCACTTATAGTACAACTGTGTAAATTTTCAAGAAAATCGGTTCAGCCGTTTCGGAGTCTATAGGTAACGGATACACACACGCGCGTGCGCGCACACACACAAACAAAGTTCCATTTATAAATAAGTTTAGATTTAGATACTCCAGATCTCTACAATTTTTTTTTTATTAATATTTGATTCATGTTAACTTTCGTCTTATTTTATGGCATTCTATCCTTTCTGATGTGCGTTGTGGTGCAGTGGATATCGGCTCGGAACGAGAAATCGGGGAGCCGATTTCGAATTCCAGTTGAATTCATTGCATTCACTTACAGGCAAATACCCTTAGGAAAGGTATTAATCCGTCTCTTCCTTCCAGTTATGGGTTAAATAACAGAACAGATTGGGTTCTATAGCCTTGGCTGGCAACCAGTCTACCGCAGAAAGCAATGGCAACCTACTGCGGGATAATCTTCTGCCCAGTCAGTCATGTCTCTTTCGAGACATGATCGCCCAAGCGTGTTTCACGTTTGGCACTTAACTGACTAACTGTTCTTTTCTGAAAATTGAAATTATACAACGATTCATTATTGCAGTCAAATCCCCAATATAATTTAAAGATGCACAGCATTTCATTAAACGCCCGACACCTTTTTTTTTGTCAACTCCGTAAGTTTGTCGCTAATTTTCTTACCTCTGTAATTCCTATGTCTTTCTCTGTTTTGAAATCACATTTGGCAGCAAATAAATTCTCTCCTCCAGCACCGTCGGGGTCGATGCTGTAAATGTTATTACGCAATGGGTTTTTCGCCATTTTTTTCTGTTTTATCTCGTTACAGTCTCTGTAAACATCTGTAATAAATCAGTAAAAAAAAAGGTGCAAGCAAACTAAAATAACATTATTCTATCAAACAAGCTGCTCAGAGCCTCTAGCGATCTTTACAATAAAAGATTACTGGGGGTATCATGTAGTTTTCTTTCAAATGAATATATTATTAAAGAAGAACAATTTTGTAAACATTGAAGAAGTAATTAGGGATTGAACCAATGCGTATGTCAGGCAGGGACTTCAGTGACTTCCAGCGGGACAGACAGAGAGAAACGACATCACAAATATATTATTACTATTTATATCTTTATTATTATGTTAGATTGTTTTTATCCTTTCTTTTACAGAAAAAACGTTATATATATATATATATATATATATATATATATACTCCTGCAGTTTCTTTTCTCGCACTTCCCGGCTATGGAACTCGCGTCTATATTCTTGCTTTCCTGATTTCTACAACCTCCCGAAATTTAAATGCAATGTCAATACTCATCTTTTAACCACTTGACTCTAGTTCTTTCCACACCACTCTGTATATCCTTTCCTTCCTCTCCACCTTTGCAACTGTCATCACACCTGTATTCCCATCCTTCTCTTGCTCCTTTCTAACTTTCTCGTCTTTCCGTCTTTCTATTCACTCTTTTTACTCTTATGTAGCCCCCTAAACATCAGTGGCGTTACCGCCTTGCTCGGGGTGATACGATTAATACATACATACATATATATATATATATATATATATATATATATATGGCTACTGGCGTATGATACATCATACGCTAATAGTCTGCCTCCTTCTACCGAGCGCCCATAGCTCAGAGGTAGAATCGCCGACTGACGCCATATCGGTTGGATTTCAATCCTGGGTTAAAAGCAATCCGATGTCTAAACGTACTGATGAGCTGTGATACAGCGAAACAGATCTGTCTGTGGATGACTATTTACGCACTCACACTCTGACTGAGCACTCTGGAAAAATGGTAGACTTTGAAAAAACAGTAGCTACTCTAGCATCTACGCATCGCTCATTCAATAATGAATGAGAGCACTCTGGCTACTAGCGTATGATAACATCATACGCTAAAAGTCTGCCTCCTTCTACCGAGCGCCCATAGCTCAGAGGTAGAATCGCCGACTGACGCCATATCGGTCGGGTTTCAATCCTGGGTTAAAAGCTATCGGATGTCTAACCGTACTGATGAACTGTGATACAGATCTGTCTGCGGATGACTAAATAAATAAATATATATATGTATATATTTCCCTCGTGTAACGCTCATGGGGAGAGAGAGTGAGAGAGAGAGAGAGATAATAGCGAGGCAACGTTGGCTCAGTTCATTCTCTTCAATACCAGCTATTAAACTTTAATACTTGTAAAAAAAACTATCATCGTGTATTTTCTCTTTAACAGTACATTATTATATTACTTTTACAATAATTATGGCAACTAGTAGAGAAGAAGATAGATAGATAGATAGATCGATAGATAGATAGATAGATATCCTCTCTATTATAATAAATACCGCTATATATATATATATATATATATATATATATATATATATATATAGTGCATCAAAGCAGCAGACAATTCTCCAAATATATACTGTTAAACATAAGAGATAATGAATGTCTATTATGTTTAATCATGAGCCGCCCCAAACACCACATCCTGGCCTCAATCCCAGGCGAAAACAAAGACAAAAATTCTCCAACTTTTGGATAATTCTTTTTATCAAGCTGGTTCCAATATATATATATTCTCTTATGTCTTACTGTAAGGTACTCAAAATCAGGTAGATCAATACAATGCCATCATTTTAGACGTCATATCGATATTAATATTTTGCCTTCGTTTTTGACGGCATGAGCCTACTCGTAAATACTTATTTAAATAAATGACTCTGAACTTCGGGCGTGTACTAAAGGCCGAAGATTTAGAGGCATCATCTGGATTTCGAAGAATCGCCTAAAATTGAAGGTTGCTTGCCATTTTTCAAAACTCTAGATTACTTCGAGCCAGAGGAAATTTCTCTTCTTGAAGTGTTTTATCCAATATCCAATAATAGTAACGCATTCAAACTTTTTTTTCTAATTTTCTTAAGTTTTCTTAATTTTTTAGAAATCTACCTTTTTAGTTAACTAATCTTCGGAATGTGCGTTGTGGTGTTATAAATATTGGCTCGGAAGGAGAAATCGAAGAACCGAGATCGAATTCCAGCTGAATTAGTTGCATTCACTTACGCACAAATACCCTTGGGGGGGGTGGGGGGGGGGAGTCCATCTTTTCTTCCTCCAGTTGAATAGCGAGACAGGTTAACCTTGGTTGGCAACCTGTCTACTGCAGAAGGAAATGGCAACTTACTGCGTGAAATTCTTATTCCTAGTTAGTCATGGATTGAAAGAAATATGATCACCCAAGAGTGTATTACGGGGGGACATATTTACAACTGATTGATCTGGATAAAAAGGATTGGCGAGAGGGGTAGATTAGTTTCTACAGCTTTGGTTGGCAACCAGTATACTGCAAAAAGAATTGGCAACCTACTGCGAGAAAATCTTGTCTATTAAGTCATTTCTTGATAAAGACATGATCATCAAAGCGTGTATGTTTACGGTCATATCACGTTGAATACAGCGGTTCTCGTCCGATCACCGAGGTTAAGCAATGTTGAGCCTGGTCAGTACTTAAATGGATGACCGCTTGTGAATAACGGGTGCTGTAAGCGTTTCTTGACGGATATGCGTTGTGGTGTAGTGGATATCAGCTCGGGAAGAGAAATCGGGGAGCCGAGTTCGAATTCCATTTGAATGCCCTGCATTCACTTACGCGCCAATACCCTTGGGAAAGGTATTATTCCGTCCCTTCTCTCCAGTTATGGATTAAATAACAAGACAAATTGGGTTCTATAGTCTTGGCTGGCAACCAGTCTACCACAGCAGGTATTGACAACCTGTTGCGGGAAAATTAAAATGCCTGAGGTCTATACAGGGTAGGATTTGGGACCTGCTCTAAAACGAATATATCTCCATCGCTTAGGAGGAAGCCAGCTCAACCCGACCAGGGTGAATGCGAAACAGGTACGGTTATCCAAGCGTGTATCACATATGGGAATTTATAGATTCAATTTTCTTTTTTTTAATTGTTTCTTTTTTTCAACCCATTTTGTCTCATTTTTTATCTCTTCTCCATCTATCTATCTATCTATCTATCTATCTATCTATCTATCTCATTCTGTTAATATCTATCTAACTGTTCATATCTATCTATCTATCTATCTATCTATCTCTTTAATTTTTTTCTCTATTTCATTTTTACTTGCTCACTATTCTCCCTTTTTAACATCTCTTTCTCTTTTTACTTCTCTTTCTCGTCTTTTTTACTTTTTTGTTTTTACTGTTTTCTCTTGCCTCTTTCCTGTTAACTTCTTCTCTTTCTCTTTTAGCACTTGCTCCTATTTCTTTCTCTTTTTTTTGTCCCCTTTTCTCTCTTTCGCTATTACCTGACGGTTTACTCTTTCTTTTAAAAATATTGGCAGAGATTTTCATGGTGTAGTTTTTAAAATTATCTCGTTTTAATACTGTCAGAATTGGATACCTTAACAACCACTTCTATAACTCTCTTTGTTTAGCCTATATAAACGAGATAAAAATAGGGACAGTATAATTTCCAAATCTTTATCCCGGACAGTTTTAAATCTTTATTGTAGGTTAGGTTTGTCCCCTTTTCTCTTTTGTTATTTGTTCTGTTTTCTCTCTTTCGCTTTTCCCTGGCGCTTTACTCTTTCTTTTAAATGCCTGTAAATCTACGGTGCATCTATTCGGTTTTAAAATTCGTTTAATGAATTGACATCACTAAGTTTTTAGCCTAACACAGATATTAGCTGAATTATTTATGCAGACGTATTGAGTTTAAGTGCATTGGGAAAGAACGAGATTGTGCTGAAAAATAGATATTTCTTATGAAAATAAAATATTTTTTATCATCAAGCAACAGATATATTGACTTTTGCCCATATAGCTTAGTGTATATTTTTTTCAAAATCCCAATATTTCAATCTTCGTCAAGGCAAAATTGTACACCCTTCGTTAATAATAATAATAATAATAATAATAATAAGTCAAGTACCAACTATTGCGGCAGAAAATATGAAAATGAAAGCCAAAGATAAAGCTCTTGAACAGATGAAACAGCGCTGGCAAGACAAACCTCTGCATGGCCAATATCCAGAACGTGCCAATAAATCCAATGTTGACAAAGTTAATACTCATCGATGGTGACGTGCATCTGGATTAAAGTCTGAAACTGAAGGCTTTATTCTTGCATGACAAGACCAAAGTCTTTTCACTACAAACTTTCAAGCAAATATTATGCATAATAATATGGATCCAAAATGCAGGTTTTGTGATAAACACCAAGAAACAATAGACCACCTAATCTCAGGCTGTTCTGTGCTTGCCCCAAATGAATATAAAAATCGCCACGATAGAGTTGGGCAATATTTACATTGGACAATGTGCAAACATTATGGAAAATCTGTAAACAAACACTGGTATGAACATCACCCAGCACCGGTTACAGAAATAGAAGATGTAACCATTCTATGGGATTACACCATCTACACAGAGAGAAAAATTGAAGCAAACAGGCCAGACATTGTTAAAAACCAGAAGGAGAAAACTTGTCTATTAATTGATATGGCTTGTCCAGCGGATTGTAACATAGCAATCAAGGAATTTGAAAAACTGTCAAAATATAAAGACCTGGAAATTGAAATAGAAAAAATGTGGAAATTGAAAACAAGAGTTGTGCCAGTGATAGTAGGTGCACTTGGAATGATAAAAAATGGAACAAAACAACACATTGAAAGAATCCCTGGAAACCCCAGCTTAAGAGATATACAAAAAATTGTCTTATTAAGTACAGCCCACACACTAAGGAAAACTTTCTCTATGTAATGCTAGGGATGATAGGGAAGACAGAAAAACATGAAATGGAGTCATAACAACACGCCACGACCGGCCTTAGGTCTCCCCGCAGACTTGGTTGGTAGTGAGACCAAAGGAGATATCGAAATATGATGAAAAATGACATAATAATAATAATTCGATAGTTCTTGCTATTTTCAGCCTTTCTTGGCAAAGGTTTTCATGGTGTAGTTTTTAAAATTATCTCGTTTTAATACTGTCAGAATTGGATAACTTAACAACCACTTCTATTACTCTCTTTGTTTAGCCTATATTCTTCTTCTATGTGCCCTTTCCCTCCAGGACGTAGGCGATCATGGCTCTCCACGTCTCCCTATCCCTTGTGGCTCTTAGTATGTTTGCTCCTGTTACTCCTGGCAACCCCCGTTCCGTCATCCACCTGATCAGACCCTGCAAATATGTTATCCGCTGCCTTCCTCTGTTTCTCCTTCCTTCTATCTGTCCAGTCAGTATCAGGTTCTCCAGGCTCTCCTTCCTCATTGCATGTCCCAGGAACTTCAGTTTTCTCTTCCTGATGCTCAGCATCAATTTCCTTTTTGTTGCCATTCTTTCTAACACCTCGTCGTTGCTTGTATGCTCAGTCCACGATATCCGTAGCATCCTTCTGTAGAACCACATTTCGGCCGCTTCCAGTTTTGTCCTCATTTTCGGTGATATTGTCCAGCATTCACAGCCGTATTGAAGAACTGACATCACGTAGCAGTCTAGCACTCTTTTCTTCGTTTCTATTGAGCAATGGCCAAAATGAACAGAAACAAATCACCTGCACCAGATAGCCTATATAAACTAGATAAAAATAGGGACAGTTTAATTTCCAAACATTTATACCGGACAGCTTTAAATCTTTATTGTAGGTTAGTTCGTTGTATTACATGAGAAATTGTTTTAATGACACTACATCTTTTAACCTTCAAGTGATGATATAAACGAATACAGATAGCTTATATAAGCGGAACAGCCTGGGACGTATGTTAAGTCTGGTTAGCAGATGAAAAATAAAAATATGAATTCATTTGAAGATCCCCTGACCATCCATGTCACTAAACATTTTTTTTAGTATTCTCTCTACACTTTCTGTTAGGTGTGTTGTATCATTTGTTTAAAATCATTACTGTCATAATTTTTATAAGAAAATGTTACTGAAATAAGCTGTATAATAGTGATTACTAGCATCATAGCCCGGCGTTGCCCGTGCAACTCAAAATATTTTAATAGTAGGACTCGGTTATATAAAAAAAATAATTATATAAAAAATTGTTTAAAAATTGTTAAAAAATTCCATTAAAAATCTATTTGCTTTTGTTTTGCGTAAACGTGATTTGATGTTTTGTGTGACATTGTAAACAACATTGCGTTTGTTTTTGTTTCAAAATTACGGGGAAAATATTTACATTTTTTGTTGACTAAATGAATTTAACATGAAAATAAAAATTATTTATTTTATTTTACTGAAATTAGAAATATAAAAACTATTAGGTTCTCAGTTCAGAAATTTTTGAAGAATATTTAAAAATGTAGACATTTAATTTTAGAGGAAAAAGTTACATTAATGCTTTATTTTTTTTTTTTCTGAAGTATGAAATATTAAATCTGAAGAAAAAACTTAAATAATTAAATTAACCATTGGCACTTTTTTTTTACATATTTTGTTTTTGTTTGAAAAAAACACATTTTTTAAAAATATTTCTTTTGTTTCAAAATTACGGGGAAAAATATTGACATTTTTTTGTTGACCAAATGAATTTTTAAACGTCGGAATGAAAATTTAAATATAAAGACTAATTTACTTTTTTAATAAAAGAATATTTTAGTTTAACACATGAGATTTGATTTCTGTGACGTAATTCAGCAACCATCGTAGATCTGAGATGTTTTACGGAGCAAATGTAAACATTCAGCCCCATTGGCCAGAAAGTGCGAAAGGGAAAATTGCTGAACTTAAAACTCAAAAAGTATGCGTCGACCTGGCTTTCCTGTAGATATGTGTCCCTAGAAAGTTTGAATTGCGTAGCTTAAAAAATGTATGCCTGCATAGGGAACAGTCACACACAGACTCACAGATTATCTTTTATAAATATAGATTGTAATTAATTTTCAAAATAAATCTGAAAACTTAAGTTGGAAAATACTAATTCCAGAAAATACGTACAAGTGAAATAGAAAAGAAAAACATCCAAGCCGCATGCACCACGGGTGAGTTGAGCCAGCTTCCTCCCCGACGGAGAAAGTTTCATTGGGATTTGTTTAAAAGCAGGCTCCAAGTCCTACCCTGTTATTTAACCCATAACTGGAGGGAACGGATGGATTAATACCTTTCCCAAGGGTATTAGCGCGTAAGTGACTGCAAGGCATTCAACTGGAATTCGAACTCGGCTCACCGATTTCTCCTTCCGAGCCGACATCCATTGCACTACAACGTGCATCCGTCAATAAATGCTTACAGCACCTGGTATTCCAAGCGGTCACCCATCAGGCTCACCTTTGCTTAACTTCGGTGATCGGACGAGAACCGGTGTATTCAACGTAATATGACCGTAAGCAAGTGGAATAGAAAAGAAAAACAAAATGTCTATTTAAAACCACAAAAAAACTTACCGTAGGAATAACGAATCTAAATAAGTATTCATTTTATAAAAACAGATAAAATGATGGAATCAGGAATCTTTAATATATAACTAGCAGTAGAGCCCGGTGTTGCTCGGGTGTAATGAAAGTTTTAAAACTAAACCATGGTCCTTTGGACGTTGGCATGAAAAACGTAGGTTGTTGAAAGGTTGATCTCGAAGCCGTAGAACTTACTAAAATGAATGGATGTAAGTCAAATTTTGATTTCCGGTGTCGGTGTCAAATAAGTTTTCCGTCGTAAACTGAATTTTGAAGACTAAATAAGTCCTCTGAATAAATGGTATCATGGCTGAGACGAAGAAGTACAATTATATCTACTTAGAGCAAAACCCGAAGCAAAAACCAAAATAAAAGAGCTGAAAACCTGATTTTTAATCAGACCCGACAGGATATCGAGGTATCGATTTCCAATATATCGGAGTCAAATAAGTCATCTAAGGATAAACTAACTTAAGTAAGTTCATGAAAACTTATCGTACCCATCGAAAGTAAAATTGGAGAAAGTGAACCATACTGATGACTAAATATCTGTTTTTGATCGGATTCGATAGAATATCGGGGTTATCGATTTCCGATATCGGAGAAAATGAGTCGTATGAGAAGATCTACTAATGTTTGAAACTAATTTTATAGTCAGAGCAAATTCTGCAGCAAGAATCACGATAAAAGGGCTGGAATCCTGATCTTGATCAGACCTGATCGGATATCGGGGTATTGATTTCTGATATCGGAGAGAAATCGGAAAAAAATAAGCAAGCCATGACCTGACCGGAAACCTAAAGAATATTTGTGTCATGTTTGGTGAGAATCGGATAAAAATTGTGGATTTGTATAAAGAAGATACAGACAGAGAGATAGAGACAGACAGACACACAAACATCTCGACTTTTATATATATAGATACCTATTTAACATCTCTTTATAAAATCTAAGTTAACTTCGATTCTATTTAGTGACATCCTTCTTAATTCGACTTAAGTCATTTAATAAAATATGGTATAGCGTATTGCACAATAGTGCTACAATCATGAAAGATTTAAGAAGTGTCTTAGTCTTACTGTAGCATTTCAAGGGTCCAATTTTCAAGATTCTAGTTCCATCGGAGGGTCCGAGTTTAACTCTGGACACTGGCAGAAGATTCTTGTTTACCAAAATACCGCCGTCAATACGCGTGTCATTCAAAACGCCATCACAGTTGCATTTCCCTCCTTTACAACCATTTCCACCTGTAAAACAACAATTGGAATGTATTAGTATATATATATATATATATATATATATATATATATGTGTGTGTGTGTGTGTGTGTGTGTGTGTGTGTGTGTGTGTGTGTGTGTGGAAAATATAGTTTCAAGGTATGGTATATTTATGGGTTAAAGTCATCAATATCAAGGGTAGAATGCGTGTAAATATAAAATTGGACATTGAAGTCAACATCCAGAAGCGACACTCTGTTCCATGCTAAACGCAATCGTTTAGAAAGGCTTGATGATTGCGTTTAACAAAAAAAAACTGTCGCCTCTGGGTATTGACTTCAATGTCCAATTTTTGTGTGTATATATATATATATATATATATATATATATATATATTATCGTTCTGTGACATCTGCTCTTTGCTCGTGAATGAAAAGCTTCAGATTTTAAGATTCCCTAAAAATAAAGTCCTACGGAATCGCAGAGATGAACTGACCGTTTTATGTAAATGTCGAAAATATTTTTCTCTACATTTTAATTAATTACAATTGTTTATTTATAATTTACGTTCCAACTTTAAAAAATTGTTTGACTAAAATAAATGACCTACACAATACTTATTTGGTTTTCTTAAATACAATATACTTTAATATACCATAATCATTTAATTCTAATTCTAACCCCAACAACCCAGCCTCTTTAACTCATGTGGTGGTATAGAATCAAATTAAAAAAAAACTAAAATCCAATCTGCTGTTAAAATTTATTGTTTACTCATTTAAATAATGTATGGTCCCACTATGTATCTTATGCAGACAAAATTAAAAAGTGCCATGCTTTTGCACAAGTCTAGAGTAGCCTGATGTCAAGGCATGAAACTTTTTCTTTCGCGGCCCAAATCTTCAACTTCATAGTTCAACCTAATTCTCATTTTTGATTGAACAGTATTGATACACCTACAAGCATAATTTTCTAAATAACTATGAATTCATTTTATATTTTCTAAATAAGTCATTTTTACCATTTATTTTAACATATCACCTGAAGAAAAAAAAGTATTGTTCTGAAACATAAATCTTTTTGTGTAGTTATATAATGCTTTTATAAACCATTGTAATAACAAAAGTACAATATATATATATATATATATATATATTAATTCAGATACTTCAATCCAAGGGAAAAAAGCAGGAAGGTAAATTCCAAAAACCCGATCCTAATTAATATTACAAATTTTATTTTAATATTAAAAAATGATACAGGAAGAGAGCTCCATGTAATAAAATATTACAGAGCAAATATAAATTAAAAAAGGATTAATTCAATGATGTTGAATGACCATTTCGATATGAAGATCCCCACGGGGGATAACACATCACCTCAGCAACAGAAAAATCCTTTCAGAAACTGGAGAAAAATCAGTCTCCTTTTCCTTTTTAAATAGATTTACAAAGAAATTAAAAAAGAAAATAAAAAAGAAAAAGAAAAAAGAAAAATATAAAACAAAATAAAATCAAATAAACAAGAAAAGAAAAAATTGACATTGTCTGGGTTCGCAAAAGAAGGAAAGAGAATTGTAACTAAAAATTAACAGACGGCCGTGTTGAATCGACGTACGGTTAAGCAACACAGAAAAAAGGTGGGAGATAAGAGAGATAAAGGAAGGAAGGGAGGGAAAAAGAAAAGAAAAGAAAAGAAAAAATTATATATATATATATATATATATATATATATATATATGCAGGTTTCATTAAAAATTATAAAGGTGTTATGGTTATGTTATAAGTGATCTCATGTGATCTTATATATTTTTTTTCTTTTCAGAATATAAAGTATAAAAAACTTGTCCGTATGTTTTGTTTTCCCGAGCGCTTTCGGGTCTACATTTAACCATTATCAAAGATGAGTTTTATTTTACGTGTAACTGAATATGCTTAGTGCTTTTGTATGTATGTAGAGTCATGTGTGTGTCTTGTATTCCGAATATGGTAAGCAGGTTGTGGCCGTGTTTGTAGTTGATTTGTAAGAAACATGTCACTGAAAGTATTGTTCATTTTTTTTTTTTCAACTTTCTGGTAGCATTTGAATTCCACGTCGGAAAAATTATTACAAGTTCATTCAAGGAGAAAAAAAGTGATACTCTATCATTCGGTCCTCAGCTTTGGGATGAATAACAAAGCATTCTGAACTGACTTAACCTGGGTGGCAAATAGCCTAGTAGACACTCACTTTAACTCCTATAATTAGTAGAGTGAACTGGCACATTTATCTTTTAGTAAAAAGAAAACTCTGAATTCAAAGCCAACTTGAAAAAGGATTTTCTCTATTCGGCCATTTTGTGCTAGATACACCCATTGCTACTAAGACAGTAGTACCTGTATTGACCCAACAATCCTATTAGACTGCAACAGACGTGCTCGTGAATGCATACAGTTATTACTTAGTTTTGAATTGCTATTATTAGTTGCTTTTCTGTTTAACTTTTGAAATGTCCTCCGTGCAACACAATTTAAGTCATACATCATTTTCATGAAAATTATTATAGAAGCCCAATCTCTATTTCTAAAATTAATAATTCGTGATGCAACTGAACGGATGCGTATTTGCAGTGAATCTATCTACGGAATAAAACGAACATCGCACAAACAATATTTGGACTAAATGTGTGTGTGTGTGTGTGTGTGTGTGTGCAACTGAGAACATATATGCAAACGTTTCTCTGTGTCTGCATGTTTGTGCCTAGTTCTGCGTGTGTATTTCTGTGTGGACGACAGGCAGTTTTAGCTTATTTTTATTAGAAATCGAAAACGGACGAAAAGGTTTTTGTTACCTTCGTTTCCAGCCCAAAATGTCTGCAAGACTCCGTCTCTGGAATACCAGCCATAAGTTTTCTTTATTTCCAGCTTAGCCATGTTGCAAGTTAAAGTCAATTCTTGTGTGCAGTAGACGGAGTTCAAAATGAGTGTTTTAATGTAGACCATATCCAGAACATAATAAGACACCATGACATCAATACCAGTAACAGTAACCGTGTAAAACGACACTTTGGGGAATATCAGCTAAGAATATAAAGAGAGAAACTGAATTTATAATAATGAAAATTTTTAAAAAATCTCAAAATTTTCAAATAATTGGTACGAAACAAAAGGAATGATAATTTTAGGATTCCTGGTATTATCTCCCAGACCCGTATGAGTCCGGATATTTGTAGTAGTAATGCAACAAATAGACTTACCTCGAAAAGACAGAATGTATGCTCTCACTGCTACAGGCACGTTAAAAAAATAAGAAAGACCAGGACGCAAGTGTAACTAGTTTTATGGAGGAGAGTGTGGTAGTTCTGCGTGAGGTGGCGAGACTCGATACGTATAAGAGGGACCAAAATTGAGGTGGGCAGGAAGTACAGTTTTTCTTTGTGTTTCTACACGGCAAGCGTACATTTGCATATGTGCAGATTACCCACTAAAATTAGCGAACAACTCCAAGATGTAGAATTAAAACAAACAATAATTAATAATTATATTAAAAAAACATTTTTGCGTTAAATAAAGGAATTAATTCGTTTATGTTATCTTTGGTTAGCAGTTTGACGATGTTTGGTGATGCCCGAAGCCAACTCCTTGATTTTATGCCCCTAAGACTCAAGCAGAGGGAGTATAGGCCTTAGTACTGAGAAATGTGTGAAAAATATTTTAAATATGTAGAAACAGATGAAACATTAAATAAACACTATATTCAAATTAAATATAAACTAAACTTTTATTTCACTCTCTGATTAGAGGCCCTCCCGGTATGGATGCCCGGGAACATTGCACGCCTTGTCTTCCTTCTGCCCGCTAGTGGAAGATATTTATCCTAATCAGATATAGGTAAAATTAAGAGTGTGAGATTTTTGAAATTTTAGGAAATAAAATATATTATTTAAAAGTAATGTACTTGAATGTGCGTTGTGTTTCAGTGGATGTCAGCTCAGAACGGAGAATAGAGAAACCGAGTTCGAATTCCAGTTGAGTTTGTTGCATTCACTTATGCGTAGATACCCTTGGGAAAGGTATAAATCCGTCTCTTCTCTCTTCAGCTATGAGTTAAATAGAAAGACAGTTTGGGTTCTACAGCCTTGGTTGGCAGTCTACCGCAGAAAATATGGGCGACCTGCTGCTAGAAAATCTTCTGCCCAGTCAGACATATCTCTTTCGAGACATGATCTCCCAAGCGTGTATCATGCAAGGCACTTAACTAAATATAGTTTATTTGTTAACTTTTTTATGACAATGCACCTAGTGACGTGCAGAGGCTTGGTAATGTCGGGACAACACTTGATCTAACATCTTGAACAAATAAAAGCTTTTCTGTGACGATACTCTGCTGTTTTGTTCACAATTACATTTAGAAATTAAAGACATCAGTGAAGTACAGATGTTCGGTGATGCTTGGTGCTTCTCGAAACCAACTCCTTGATTGCATGACCCTAAAACTCAAGCAGGCGGGTATAGGGGATTAATACTGAGAAAGGTGAGAAAAGGAAGACATTTTAAATATGTAAGCACAGAAATAAACCCTTTACTCAAATTAAAAACCCATCTCAAAATATTTAAATAATTGGTACGAAAGAAAAGGAATGATGATTTTAGGATTCCTGGTATTATCTCCCAGACCCGTATGAGTCCGGATAATAAAACTCCAAAATGTAGAATTAAAACAAACAATAATTAATAATTATATCAACAAAACATTTTTTGCATAAAATAAATGAATTAACTTTATTCGTTTATGTTATCGAGAGTTCAACATCGTTTTTGGTCAGCAGTTTGACGATGTTTGGTAATACCCTGGGCTAACTCCTTGATTGTATGCCCCTAAGACTCAAGCAGGGGATATAGTGTTTAGTACTGAGAAATGTGAGAAAGGAAGATAATTTTGAATGTGTAAACAAAGAAATAAACTCTTTACTCAAATGTAGACTAAATTTTTATTTCGCTCTTTCCTTGGATGTCTTCCCGATCTTCTACAAATATTTTCATGGCTTCTGCTCCGACGAACTTACGTCACTGGTACCTCCTCCACGAGAATTTATTCATGCAACCAGACTGGCAACAAGGTCTCACCCATTTACAGTTAAATAAACCAAATGCAGGCCAAAATTTTACATCAGCTTCTTTTCTCGCACCTCCCGCCTGTGGAATTCCCTTCCGTATACTTGCTTCCCTGACAGCTACAATCTCCAAGAATTTAAATGTAAGGTCAATTATCATCTCCTATCTCTCTGACTCGCATTCTTTCCCTCGTGTTCTTTTCTTCGTTCACTCTACTCTCATGCAGCTCTCTTCACACCAGTATTCTAATATTTCTCTTACCCATTCTCTGACACCCACTATAACTCGTTCCTCTTTCTCAACACTCTGCTCCTATGTTGGTTGGTTGTTTTGTTTTATGGCATATCAATCTCGGTGGGTCATTTATTGCCAACTAAATTTTTATTTATTTATTTATTGCTGGTAATACCTTTTTCTTTCAACAATTTATTGTTGTTTTTATATAAGTTTTCGTGTCTACTAATACTTTTTTATTTTCGAGTACCAAGATTCATTGGGGATTTATTTTTAAGGACGGGTCCCCAAGTCCTTCCCTGTTATTTAACCCATAACTAGAGGGAAGGAGCAAATTAATACCTTTCCTAAGAGTACCAGTGCTTAAGTGAATGCAGGGTATTCAACAGGAATTCGAACTCGGCTCATCGATTTCTCTTTCCGAACCGATATCCTCTGCACCACAACGCACATCCGTCACTAAACGCTTACAGCACCTGGTATTCCCAAGCGGTCACCCATCTAAGTACTGACCAGGCTCAACGTTGATTAACTTCGGTGATCGAGCGAGAACCTGTGTATTCAACGTGATATGGCCGTAAGCCTCCTCTTATGTAACCCCCTGCATACACTTGGAGTGAAATAGTTATAATTTTTTTTTTTTAAGTTTGGCCATAGGAATTGAAAATTGATTTTTATAGTTACCGCTGAAACTAATCTAGGTATTCCTGTGTTTCAAAATGATATAGTTTCTTCATCAACTTGATACACTCAGTGGCGTGCAGAGATTTTGGTGATACCCGGCGCCAATTTCTTTATTGTCAACCCCTAAGACTCAAGCACCAGGACCTGATCAGCTCTTTTTTCAAAACATGGATTCACATTCACACCAACTCGTGACACTGCGCTTGTACAACAAAATTAACAGAGAACATTTCACGTATGAAAAACTAACTTTTAATTCCACTTTTTGATTGGATGCTGTTCCGATATCGATGCCCGGGGCCGTCACGCCTAGTCTTCAGGCTACTGTATTCATTTGATATTTGTGAGATACTTGCAAGCCGCTTGTTTTCACGAACACAAGTCCCTGTGGTCTAATATTAACAATGGTGTTTCTTGGGTAACAGTCTGACAAAGCCTAACCCGCTTGGCTTGAATTCTCCTAGACTAGTCGTTATCAAACGCTATAGGACCAAACCGGCTCTGCTATTTACCCATAACTGAGTGAAGAAGAGGTGGATTTGTACCTTTCCTAAGAGTATTATCGTATAAGTGACTGTAATGTAATCCGAACTCGGCTCTACAATTCTTCAATCCAAGGTGCTATTCATTACGCTACTGTGCTTCTAAAAAATCACAGATAAGAAAAAAAGAAAGAAAGAAACCAAGAGATCTACATATCTCCTGTAAGTGAACGTAATGAACTAGACTGGAATTCGAACTTCTCAATCTGAGTCGCTATACATTTTCCAGTGCCCGGCTTGTTTTACGGGAGATAAAAAAAACAAAAAAGTATATATATATATATATATATATAGTTAAACAGTACATTATAATTTCCACTGGTTTTAATGTTTCGAGAAATCATTTGGAAAATATCTATCTGCCTTCTGTATATACGAAGATTAGACTGAATTTTGTTTGTTATGAAATCTTTCGTGAGTCGATTAGTAAGACACGTCTAATCTAAAGAAGGCATTTTAATGGATATAGGTATTTGAGTGGAAAGTCTGTATATATATATATATATATATATATATATATATATATATATATATATAAACAGACTTTCCACTCAAATAGCTGTATCCATTAAAATATAATAATGTTAAACCAATAAATATTCAAACATGTCGGCTAATGCTAGTTTCGTAAATTTCCGTATAACTCCGTAATGTTGTCTTCGGTTGAGTTTGTTTACATTCGATACAATCTGAGCAGATATTAATCGTTCGAGAAAAATCGGGAGAATGCATATATGAAAGTTAGATTGAATCGTGTTTGCTATGAAATCTTTCGTGGGTCGACTGGCAAGCTCTAAATGCGACATCTCTCCGGTGTGACAGTAAGCAGGTTCGATTCCTGACGGAAAATAAATATTTCTCAAACGATTAAATCCAGTGGAAATTATAATGTACTGTTTAACTATATATATATATTAAATAAACAGACATTACCCTCAAATACATGTATCCATTAAATAATATTATTAAACAAATAAAAATTCATATGTATATACATATATATTATTCTTCCACCGAAGGATATTTATGATTTCTTGGAAAAATTTTACTTTGTTATCCTACAAATGATAGTAACGTCTTCAACGACCCTCTGGCCATTGACGAGAAGGTCGTTGATGCTTCTGTAACTTGTCTTTTTTACAGGCAGGGGCGGTGCGCCTAAGCAAACCCTCTTATCCTCCAGGTGAAGTAACAGTCAGTTCAGTGCCATATGTGATAGACACTTAGGCGATCAGCTTTCCAAAAATTACTTTCTGAACCCCAACAAAGTATCGACTTTCATAGGATATCTCGGGAGAGTAACGTTTTATATATTTATTTGTTTATTTATTTTCTGGCCCAAATCACTAATTTTGGTCAGTAGATAAAAAAATCTCTAAAGCTACGAGGCTGGATTTTTTACTTTATCTTACTTCTCCATCATCGCTCATCACTTCGTTTTTCATTTATTCAGACTGGAGAGCTTTTCTTTGAGACGAAACTTTTAAAAGTAGGAAAGAGACAAATTATAAATTATCAGAATTATTTCTGACCTTAATCATCATCATATAATAATTCAGCTTGTTCCTTCCTCAGTTACCAAATTTAAAAAGACAGAGACTTTGAAAGAGAATTAGTTTTTATTATTATTATTATTACTGAAAAATCATGGCTCCTATGTCCATTGTAAACAGAAAAGACCAACTGAGTAAGGGCCAAGGGTGTAGAGGCCAGAAATTTCGTTATTAGGTCGCGGGATACGACAACGAACCAACCTATTTTTACTATATTGTACAGTACACACACATATACACACACACAATTACTGCTACAACCACCAGCTTAAGTTGCTACTTCTACAGTAATGCTATAGGCTCTCTCCTCCTACTCTCTCACTCTTTACTATCTTTCCCTTTGGAAAAGGTGAGAGAAAGGCTGAGGAGAGTAGCGTTTATAAATTATAAAAAGATAGAGGGGAAGGAAAAGTTCGGTTAGAGAGTAAGTGTGTCATCTTTCTTCAGTGGCGTAACGGACGAAGGAACTAAGTAACTAATTAATAACTAAGTAACTAATTAACTAAGTAAGGAACAAGCAGAATTATTATATGATAAAAAACATACGATGAATTTACATAGCAAATACTACCCTCGTCACTTTTATATATATAGATAACAATGTAGAATGTCTCCAGTGGATTAGGTTGGGAGGGGAAGGGGCAACATACATAGATATAGATAATATAAAGTGGGGTGATTAATTCTATATTGTAATCAGTACATAAACTGATCCCTGACGTTGTGGGGTGATAATATATATTTTTCTACCCCTAATTTTGGCTTTCTGAAAGATTTCAAGGTGTCGTTAGCGTTGTAAAGTTTTGATCTACATCTGAGCTCAACTCCCGTCGAGCTAGACCGCAAAATGCAGACGCTAAGTCGAATCTATCAAACAAACAAATACTTACACAACGTCCACCGTTGTCACTTTTATAGATATAGACTATGGAGTTTGGTAATGATTCTCACAAGATAGTTTATTTCTCCGAGTGACAATGTTACGTTATAAACATGGCAGTTTTAATGTGCAACTGCTTTTGAGGACGAAGAAGATCCCTGACCCTTCACCTCTTGATGTCTTTTGTGGCTCTGAACATTTTTACACCATTCACCGCCCATTCGGCCCTTGTTTTACGATCCATTCACACATTCTAGTTGCGTTGTAAATGACGCCACATTTTACCAGGCTTTTCCCCTTCTTCTTCTGTGTGCCTTGTCAATTCAGGACGTAGGCGATCATGGCCTTCCACTTTTCCCTATCCCTGGTGGCTCTGAGCACGTCTTCTCCTGTTACACCATGCAATCCTCGTTCCGTCAACCACCTGATTAGGTCCTTCAAATACGTTATCCGTTGCTTTCCCCCTGTCTCTTTTTCCTTCTATCTGGCCTGTTAGCATCAGATTCTCCAAGCCCTCCTTCTTCATTCCTTGTCCCAGGAACTTCAGCTGACTCTTCCTGATGCTCAGTATTAATTTCCTTTTTGTTTCCATCATTTCCAAAACCTCATCATTGCTCACATGCTCGATCCATGATATTCGCAGCATCCTTCTGTAGAACCACATTTCAGTTGCTTCAAGTTTTTCCTTCATCTTTGATGGTATTGTGCAGCATTCACTGCCATATTGAAGGACAGACAGCACGTAAACTCAGTCAGTTAAGTGCCATAGGTGATCTACGCTTGGGCGATAATGTCTCAAAAGAGACATGACTGACTGAGCAGAAGATTATCCCGCAGAAGATTATCCCGCAGTAGGTTGTCATTGTCTGCGGTAGACTGGTTGCTAGCCAAGGCTATAGAATCCAATCTGTCCTGTTTTTTAACCCATAACTGGCAGGAAGAGACGAATTAATACCTTTCCCAAGGGTATTTGCGCGTAGGTGAAATGCAATGAATTCAGCTGGAATTCGAACTCGGTTCCCCGATATCTCGTTCCGAGCCGATATCCAATGCACCACGACGCACATCCGCACGTCCCCTACTAGTCATTAAACATTGAAAGGTGAATTAGAAAGAAAAGAAAAAGACTGATTATCGAAAATTGGATTTGTAACTAACCATTATTCCGGTAGGTGGTGTGTTTATCATTTGGCAGTAGACAGGAACTTGCTTACGTTCGTTTTCTGTGTACAAGAAATAATTACCCGAGTGTAGAACTCTGTTGTTACGATGGTCTTGACAGGTTTTTGACGTCCCTGTTGAAGAAATAAAGAAATAGTTATATAGAGTGAGTTATAATACCTACGATAATTCAAAATTTCTTATTTCGCTTCAACTTACTTTCATCTCTCTCTCTCTCTCTCTCTCTCTCTCTCTCTATATATATATATATATATATATATATATATATTAATAAGATCAAGTGATAATGCCACCAAGGCACAAGGACTTACTAGGAGTGAAAAAGAATAAAAAGGCTTTGAAAAAAACCGGAAATCTAATCTTAAACACAGAACGAGGATTAAGTCTCTACTCCTGTCCGAAAATCCGGGGTTGGGTGTAATCCGGATCAGACAAGGTGCGATATATAGGGTGCGATGAGTAAATTGTCACCATTTTATATTTTTCATTTACCGCATGCGTGTGACACTATTTGGTTGGTGGTAATTAATAATAAAAGTTATTACGTAGATATACGGAGAAGTATACTGATGCACGTCTCATGAAAAGAGTCAACTGGCATAAAAATTGAAATTCCGTTACATATCAGATGTCTGGCCAGGAACAAATCTAATTTAGGTGTTGACAGTTTGGCCGATGAAAAAGGCCATAAAGACCCTGAGTGTCGGTTTGGAGGTGAAAAGGTTACTCGACGAAAAAAATCACGCGAAGGAAAGTTAACCGATAAATTTGTTTTAGTAAAAACAAATTACCGTCGTTGAATGATTCGCCTGAGAAAAGCCAAGTTATTGTATTTTACGTGAGAAACGATAGTTATTTCACTTTAGAGTAATAACAGAGAAGGTGGGAAGACCAGCCTGCAGCCGTGGGCGCAGGCAACCCACTGAGAAAGGAGAAAGAAGTAGTGGGAGAGAGCGTTGCCTGCAACTATTGCTCGAGAGAGTCAGAGATTATCTCCTACCTCCACACCAGTTCTTGGCTGATACCAATAAAAACAGCCTTACTATAGACTTACTATAAAATTACCAAAAATTAATTGAACAAATTCTGTTAACTGTATTACAGCCAACCTATACCAGTTTAACCAAGTGTCGCGTCCGATTTGGGGAAAATTTAGATTCACAATACTCTACGTACACCACTAAAGAAGAGCACACTGCAAATGTAAACACATAAAACATTACTAACAAAAAAAAAATGAATATCTATCTATCTAAATTTATTTATAAATGAAACTTTGTCTCTGTGTGTGTAACTGTGTGTGTGTATCCGTTACCTATAGACTCCGAAACGGCTGAACCGATTTTCTTGAAAATTTACACAGTTGTACTATAAGCGTCTGCGAGTGTTCTTAGCTAGGTTTTGTGTCGAAGTATCACAGATAAACATCGAAAATCGATAATCGAAAAAATCAGGTTATAGAAGGAGTGCTCCAATTTTAATCAAATTTGATACACTCATAGACAAAGACATAAGAAACGATATTCAGAAGTTTCAAGGTTGCAGTTCTTACAATAGTTCAGAAAATCGACACTATATATATATATACAAAAGGCAAGATGTTTGTGTTTGTGTCTGTTTATCTGTCTGTATGTCCTTTATACAAATCCACAATTTTTATCCGATTTTCACCAAACTTCACACAAATATTCTTTAGGCAGAGTCTGAGGTCCATGGATTAGTTTTAAAGCTTTCATTACACCCGAGCAACGCCGGGCTATACTGCTAGTATAAAATATGGATACGCAGATAAAGATAACATATGCAGTGGTGAACAAGTAACTTGCAGGGTTAGAGGGAGATAACTCATGACTTCCAATCGCGGCATTACTACGCAAGGAATGAGAATGATTTACCCCAGTGATTGTAATAAAGTGCTCGGTTCGAAGTTCCTAGCACCTGACGAAGGCCGGAACGTACAACAGCTGAAACGTCGTACAAATGGCAACAAACATGAGGACAATAGTCCGAATAATGTAAATACTATAAATACTACCTCATCTCAGAAATATAGACAAAGATCAACGTGTGTAGTAATGACTTAACTGAGAAGTGTTCCATTTAACAATGGTAGGATATTCATATCATAGGCAGGCAGATATGATTTTTACACACGTCCGCGCGAATGATAATGGACGCGAGGCTGCACGGCTGTATCATATTGCGTTTCCAGACCAAATGTCACCGAATCATTCAACCTTGGATATTGTTTATCGTCGCGTTGCTGACACAGGATTTGTTCAACCAAAGTTTGTGAAAGTATTTTGGGGTTATATCTTGGATTGTACATTTTTTTTAATCGTGTCACCCCAAGCAAGGCATTCCACTGCCACTATAGCGCAGGGGTTACATAGAGCGATTGGGTATAGGAAATGTCAGAAGGAGGGTGATAGACGACTTAGGATGTACATAGGGAGAGAGTTGGAGAGAATGGGTGTGAGTTAGTGTGTTAGGAGGTGTCTATTGACCTTACATTTAAACTCCTGGAGGTTGTAGCCGTCGGGGAAGCAAGCATGCGGTAGAGAATTCCACAGGCGGGAAGTGCGAGGAAAGAAGCTGTTGGAGTAGAAATTGCGGTTGCATTTCATCGGTTTCACTGTAAAAATGTGGAACCTAGTTGCCACTCTAATATCTCGTGCAAATTCACATCTAGGTGGCACCAGTGATTTATGTTCGTCAGAGCAGAAGCCATGAAAATATTCATAGAAGAGGCACAGGGAAGCCACGTCACGCCGGTGAGAGAGTGACTGCATCGGCTACCATAAACTTTATCACTCAAAAGGAAAGGATTTGCGGACATATGTTTATATAGACTTTTTGTCTTTGTTTTAACGTGAGGAACCGCCGACAAGTTTCAGTCGTGTTCATTACATTCACTTGCGTATTAATACTTTTGGGAAATTGATAAATATATCTCTTCCCTCCACCTGTTATGGGTAAATAGCAGTATGGGGGTCCTGTAGACAAATAGTCATTGATCTAGATAGACAACTGAATTTAACGTTTAACGAGTGTAGTAGTGAGTTAACTGAGAAGTGTTCCGTTTAAAATTGGCAGAATATTCATATCGTGAGTAAGTGGATATGATTTTAACATACGGCCGCGCAAATGGAAATGGGCGCGAGGCTGCACGGCTGTATCAGATTGCGTTTCCAGACCAAAAGCAGGTGAGTCATCCAACTTTTGCTGCTGTTTATCGTCACATTGCTAAAACAAAATCCTTGTCACCACAAATTATGGATTAAGGAAGTCCGAGGTCCTCTGGTTCGTCTGACCACGAAGAACACATTTTAAATGATGTCGGGGAGAATCAAGTGGCCGAAGGATGTTGTACATCTCAGTATCGCATGGAAATTATTTCAAACCGAAGGAAGCCGAGTCATCCAGCCTTCGTTGCTGTTTATCAGTCGTGTTGCGAAGGCAGGATCCGTGGCAAAGTTTGTAAAATTATTTTTGGATTTTGTCTTAGATTGTACATTTAACAATGTCTACCGTAAACTTCGGATGTGCCTTGTGGTGCAGTGGGTATCGGCTCGGAACGACAAATCAGGGATCCGAGTTCGAATTCCATTTGAATTCCTTGCATTCACTTACTCACAAATACCCTTGGGAAAGGTATTAATCCGTCTCTTTCCCCCAGTTATGGATTAAATAATAGGATAGATTTTATCTATAGCCTTGGCTAGTAACCAGTCTACCGTAGAAAGCAATAGCTACCTACAGCGAGATAATCTTCTGCCCAGTCAGTCATGTTTCTTTCGAGATATGATCGCCCAAATGTGTATCACGTATGGCACTTAACTGACCGTAAAAGTTAAACTTAATAACTCAAAAAATGAAAGATTTGTGGATATAGGTTTATATGGACTTTGTCTCGGTTGCATGTGATGAACTCGTTCCCAAAATTTGTAAAACTATTTTTGATAATTACCATCTCTTATCCACTTAACTCCAGCCCTTTCCACATCACACAGTGTATCTTGTTCTTTTCCTTTCTCTCTAACTTCTTAACTGTCTTCACTCCTGTGTTCACATCCTTCTCTTGCTCTTTCTCTTTCAACCCCTGTAGCTGGTTCGTCTTTGTCTTCACTCTTTCTACATCACCCCGTGTATCTCTTCCATATACTTGCTTTCCGGACGGCTACAACCTCCAAGAATTTAAATACAAAGTCAACTGCCATCTCTTATCCACTTAACTCCAGCCCTTTCTACATCAACCCGTGTATCTTGTTCTATTCTTTTCTCTTTACCTTCGCAACTGTCTTCACTCCTGTGTTCACATCCTTCTCTTGCTCTTTCTCTTTCACCCGCTGTAGCTGGTTCGTCTTTCTCTTCACTCTTTTCTTGTCTAAAACTTTAACTCTCATATGTAGCCCCTGCACATCAGTGGCGGTACCGCCTTGCTTGGGGTGAAATGGTTTTAAATACTGTTTTATTGTATCCCCAATACTTGAGTACAGCCATTATTAAATAACCATGACGTTTCGTCTTCGTGAGTTCGACTATTATTGGGTAAACCCCACCAAATTGTGACTAACTCACCTTATTTTATTCTTCTAATTAGCATTGACTAAATGGGCGACAGTAACCACAAATTATATAATATTTCTAACCTGACTTTTGGTACAAGGGTTTTACTTGAAGAAAGTTGAGTAAAAAGTCATTTCCGGTATTTTGTAGCGGATAATAATTTAATTAAATCAACCCTCTTCTTCACTTTTACAAAAATTCACAATGACATATGAAATCCTCGAACTCCCTTCTCGATACTTGTTTTGCTGATGGCTACAACCTCCAGGAATTTAAATGCAAAGTCAATTCCCATCTCTTATCCACTTAACTCCAGCCTTTCCACATCATCCGTGTATCTTGTTCTTTTCTTTTCTCTCTACCTTCACAACTGTCTTCATACCTGTGTTCACATCCTTCCCTTGCCGTTTTCTCTTTTACCCCCTGTAGCTGGTTAGTCTTTGTCTTCCTTCTTTTCTAAAACTTTAACTCTCTCACATTAGTGACAATACCGACTTGCTTGGGGTGAAATGATAAAAAAAATACCTCATATAAGTGTGTGTGTGTGTGCGTGTGTGTGTGTGTGTGTGTGTGTGTGTGTGTGTGTGTAGTTGGTGTGACAATATTAAAAAAATAGAAAACAGAAATGTTATAAGTATTGTACGAAGAAAAATACCATCACGTAGTTGATTTACTAAGCGCTGCATGGACGTGGCACAAGGCCGAATGTATGGGGCACCTAGTGAGTATCGAACTCACTACTCATTTGTAACAATTTCTAGCGAGACAAGCTTGCTAACCATTACATTACGTCAAGGTGATATTTACTCTTCTCCCCCACTTGAGAGAGATGTGACACTAGATCTTTTTTTAATGTGGGAACATGAACGCGTACGCCCAGGTTGTGGTCAAAACATTACCTATCCACCGCGGTGGATAGGTTCAAAACCGGTCTTAAACTGATCTTATTCGGTCTTAATTTGGTCATTTTGGACCACAGCCCAAAGGCCGGAGCCAAGGTGATATTTACTGTTCTCCCCCACTTAAGAGAGATGTGACACAGGTACTGGTCAAAACATTACCTATCCACCGCTTACGCGGTGAACAGGTTCAAAACCGGTCTAAACTGGTCTTCAACTGGTCTTATTCGGTCTTTTTTTGGTCATTTTGGACCCCAGCCAGAAAGCCGGAGCCAAGGTGATATTTACTGTTCTCCCCTACTCAAGAGAGATGTGACACACGGTCTTTTTTTAATTTGGGGAACCTGAGCGCGTACGCCTAGGTACTGGTCAATACATTACTCATCCACCGCAGTGGATAGGTTCACAACCGGTCTAAAATAGTCTTAAACTGGTCTTATTTTGGTCATTTTGGACCCCAGCCGGAAGGCCGGAGCCCAAGTTATATTTACTCTTCTCCCTCACTTGAGAGATGTGACACACGGTCTTTTTTTTTTAATTTGGGGAACCTGAGCGCGTACGCCCAGATACTGTTCAAAACATTACTCATCCACCGCAGAGGATAGGTTCACAACCGGTCTAAAATGGTCTTAAACTGGTCTTATTCGGTATTAATTTGGTCATTTCGGACCCCAGCCGAACGGCCGGAAGCCATGGTGCCCAAAATCCCATTACGTAGTGTTGTTTTAAAACCATCGTTCTGTCAACACAACAGCGCTAATAACAACAAATACAAAAAGTCAATTTCACCCTGGGTCGTTTCCAAGCGAAATACATTCTGGGTTGGATTTTATTCACGACAGACAAATATTGCAAATCTCTTATTTACGCTACCCGCCAGCGTACTTTGTTGGGCCTATGGCTGCATCGCGCCGAAACACCGGCTCCCGTACGTTCACCGACATTGCTGTACAGTAGTTGCCGCAACAATGTTTATTACTCACCACCCAATACAACAAAAACTTAAATAGCAGGAGATTAACTCAGTCTCCTAGAAAAATATCTACAAGAAAATATTACGTGAGATTTCATAGGACTAAAGGACGAGACGCGTCACTCGTAAATACTTTTTCCATTTTTCAGGGATTTTCCTAGAACTATTCTTAACGGCGTTACTCGGGTGTAATGAAAGCCTTAAAAGTAATCCGTGGTTCTGGATCTCAGACTCTTTGGACGTTGGCACGAAAGACTAAAAAGCAATAGTTGTTTCCAGTTAAAGCGAAACCCTAGACTGAAAAGAAATGAATGGATGTGAGTCAAATTTTGATTTCCTGGTATCGATATCAAATAAGTTTTTTCGTCGTAAACTGAATTTTGAAGGCTTAATAAGTCCTCTGAGTAAATGGTATCATGGCTGAAACTAAGAACTACAATTATACCTACTTAGAGCTAAACTTGAAGCAAAAACTAAAATAAAAGGGCTGAAAAAATACAGACATACAGGCAGGTAAACAGACACACAAACAAACATCTTGACTTTTATATATATATATTATTGATTTTCTGCTCTATTGTAAGAACTGTAACCTTGAAACTTCTGAATATCGTTTCTTATGTCTTTGTCTATGAGTGTATCAAATTTGATTAAAATCGGACCACTCCTTCTATAACCCGATTTTTTCGATTATCGATTTTCGATATTTATCGGGGGTACCTCGATACAAAACCTAGCTAAGAACACTCGCAGACGCTTATAATACAACTATTTAAATTTTCAAGAAAATCGATTCAGCCGTTTTGGAGTCCATAGGTAACGGATACACACACACACACACAGATACACACACACACACACACACAGACACACACACACACACACACATAAAGTTCCATTTATAAATAAGTTTAGATATATAAATCTGTATATAACGTTCTTCCATACTGTCGACATTAAAAGATCTTTGTAACTCACATATAGGCTTCTGGGAGCAAAAGAGTGCTTCCACCTGAACTGCGATGAGGGGATGCGTCTTTCCAGGAACGGCTTTTTTTAGAGTAGCACACACACTGCATACCGGAAGTCGTTTTTTGTTTTGTATATAGGAGTAATCACTGAGCCATTGGTTTAGCTCGGCATCACAATTGCATTTACTTCCGGCTTTACCTTGACAGGTTCCAGTCACGCCGCATGCGCACATATCTTTCCCATCGCTTCCGGCCCAACCTAAAAAGAATTCAAGAGACATAGTACTGTTCAGTTTATGCATATATATATATATATATATATATATATATAATGTTTTAAAGATAATATTGATTGAGAATAAAAAAACGATGATGTCGTTTGAGTCACAAAAGAAAGATAGGTAAATAGAAGAGTTTAATGTGTCCTGTCAAAAACTCATAAAATAATGGACTATTCCGTTTTACTTGAACAGAAAGAGAGGCAAAACATAATTTGGTTTTAGCGAGAAAAAGAAAGAAAGAAAGAAAGAAAGAAAGAAAACAAAAAGCGAAGATAGAATAGTTTAAAGCCTCCTGCTAGTCCCTCATAAATGATAAATTATTACGCTTTGATTACGTGGAAAGAGTGTAAAAGACACTACTTGGTTTCTGTAAGAAAAATAAAGAAAGAAAGAAAGAAAAACAAAAAAGAGGGAAGAGAATTGTTTAACGTATGTTTCAGTAAAAGTAAAATAGAAAAAGTTGTCAATTTTAAATTTTTGCATCTGTAACCACTTCTTAAAATAACGGCCATGATTTATGTTTATGATTGTAATTGCAATATTTTGTTAATGTTGTTAAGCTTTATCAGGAAAATATCATAAACATATGAAGAATAAGAGAATATCAGTTGAATTTAATAGAAGCTGTGCAATAGAATTCTTACGACTTATATATATATATATATATATATATATATATCTCGTGTGGTCATGTGAGTCGCCCCCACTCTCGTGTGGTCATGTGAGACGCTACAAGCTGTAGTACGATTTTCGCTTCTAGCATGCACGCACATGTTCGCCAATCCTCCACACAAACAAAATAGACAACTACTACTTTCGTTCGTCCACAAACTGCTTATTACAACCAACACAATTGTCATCTTTGATAATGGCTGATGTAAGCCGAAAGCTCAGAAAGGATTAAATATAAAAGCATGTATCAATATTGTGATTTTATTTCCTCTTTTAACGATAATGTTATTAAGCTTATCAGACGATATGAAAAAAAATTACATAAAATAAATCGACAAAACTTGTCTATATTATTTAATGAAACAGGCATCAATGAAAAAATAGTGCCTAAATACACATAATTCAAATTATATACACACACACATCTCTCTCTATATATATAGTCATTGGCAGACAGTTCTGTTTCGCTGAGTCACAGCTCATCAGTAAGGTAAGACATCCGATTGCTTTTAGCCAGTATTGAAACCCGACCGAATTGACATCAGTCGGCGATTCTATCTCTGAGCTATGTAGAAGAAGGTAGACTTTTAGCGTGTGATATACCATGTGAACATACACCAGTAGCTAAGAGTGTTCTAATTCATTACTGATTTGTGTGGTAGGGGGGTCATAGGATTGTTTTATATTTCAAACACGGTGAGCACAGTGTGTCAGTGTTTATAGTTTATATTGAGTGTTAGATATTTTTTATTAATAATGATTTCATTATTTTACTCTTTTTTACAAGTGGATGATGTTATTATGTTTGTATTATCACGGAGTATGTTACGGATAGAATTTGGTAGGTCCCTGTTTGTATTTAAATGAAACCCAATAAAAGATCCACATCACTGGACACAAAACAGTTTATATATTCAGTTAAAAGTAAAATATAATTCATCCTGGATAATGGCTAAAAATATAACCGAAAGCGCTTGGATAAATAAAACTTTCGGACAATTTTGGTATAATTTGTTTCAAAAAACAAAAATATTATAAAATTACATAAAAATTATATAAAAAACGCTTGACCATAGCACCTTGTCTGTTCTGTCATTTTTTTTTTTTTTACGAAATATGCATAAAAAAGAGATTCCTGCCGAAATGCACAATATATATATATATATATATATATATATATATATATATATATATATGGTGAAAAAAATAATGGAAACGCCTAGTACCATGACCGCATAAATTGGAACATTTGATTAACTTCTCAAAAGCTTGTCTATTTTTATGTTTGTTGATTAAATATATTCGGTAATTCATTCTTTTGCAGATATTGTTATATTTTGCAGTATTATATAAATAAGTTTATTTAAATCAACAGTCAGAACTATACAAAATTTTTAAGTGATCAGTTTTATCCTATGGTTCAGGAACTATTTCCGAGAAAAATAACATATTTCATGATGATAATCTACCCAATCATGCTGGTAAAGTTGTAGCTAAATGGCATGAGGAATATTCTAGTGAAATAGAACATTTTATGAGACCACCACACTCTCCAGATGTCAACATCATTGAATATTTATCGTTCAATTTAGAAAAACAAGTTCGGAGTCGATAACTTCCATCCTCATCAGTGAAAGAATTGGGGACTGTTTTAGCTGAAGAAAGTATAAATCTGGAAACAGTTCCAATTTTGTACAAATCACTCCCACGCAAAATTCAAGCTGTATATTACTGCCTAAGGCAGTCCTACACCTTAATGAAAAAAATTTACTTAACCCTCTAGGGCCATTCGTATCATATTTGATACAGTATTTCCCTATAAGGAAACATTTGGTATTTCCCTATAACGAAACATTTGGTATTCATTGACTGAGCAGTCAGTACTGCTTTCATTTGAAATTTATAAAATATTTCTCTTAAAAAATTTTTCAGGAAAATATTTCTTTCAAGGATTGTTTTCATACTGTATCAAATATGATACGAATGGCCCTAGAGGGTTAATAATATAATATGATTAAGGCTTCTACTTGTCATAAAGTGGGGGATCAGTTCTATATTGTTATGAAGTAATAAACAGATCCCCCATTAATTACTACTTAACCCTCTAGGGCCATTCGTATCATATTTGATACAGTATTTCCCTATAAGGAAACATTTGGTATTTCCCTATAACGAAACATTTGGTATTCATTGACTGAGCAGTCAGTACTGCTTTCATTTGAAATTTATAAAATATTTCTCTTAAAAAATTTTTCAGGAAAATATTTCTTTCAAGGCTTGTTTTCATACTGTATCAAATATGATACGAATGGCCCTAGAGGGTTAAATTGCAAGATGCTTCCATTACCCCATTATTTTGTCCACCCCTATATATATATATATATATATATATATTGTTAAATATAAGGGACAATGAATGTCTATTATGTTTAATCATGAGCCGTTCTAAACGTTGTATTTTGGCTTTAATTTCAGTTGAAAAAAAAGACAAAAATTCCACAACATTTGGATAATTTTTTAAGTTTGTTCTAAGCTTTCGGCTCACATGAGCCATCTTCAGAGAGGTTATTAAGACGGTAACACAATAACATCCACCATCAGCGACGATTTTATTCTCAGCTGAAATTAGAGCCAAAATACGACGTTTCAAACGGCTCATGATTAAACATAATAGACATTCATTGTCTCTTATATTTAACAGTATATGTTTAGAAAATTATTTGCTTCCTGGATACACTATATATATATATATATATATATATATATATATATATATAAATATATATATATATATATATGAAGGAAAACTCAACTCATCATCTAAAGTGGTTATAAATTACAATCCATTTTAATGAACTAATAAGTTAATCTTTTCAGACCATGCTTATTTGGTATAAATATTTTCCCACATTATCCCAAAAATGTGTTTGATTATATATATATATATATATATATATATATATATATATATATGCAGATTATAAGGTTCGCTAAAAATAATTTAGTATTTTACCATATAGATGAATTGAGAGTATAATGTAAAAACCGGAAATATTTCACTATAAAATTTAATTAATTTAATTAATTATAATTATACATTTATAACTTATACTCTAATTTTACTTAAAAATTATTTTATTAAAATTAAAGACCCACACACTTCTTATTTTATAGTGATTTGGTTTTCATAACTCCAATATATCTTAGTATGCCATAATTACTTAATTCTAATTTTAACCTAAACACTCCATCCTATTTAACAGATGAAGTAGTATAAAGTTAAAGTTTAAAGGCCTAAAATCCAACCTGCTGTTAAAACTATTGTCTACTTATTTGAATAATGTATATTCCTAGTATGTATCTTACTCAGACTAAATAAAAAATTGTCATGTTTTGACATTAGCAACTATGTTCTCCATGCGACCCAAAATTCAACTCCATAGTTCTACCTAATTCTTACTTTTGATTGAGCACTACTGACACACCCACAATCATATTGTTTAAC
Source organism: Ascarosepion bandense (assembly GCA_037127315.1). Taxonomy (NCBI): domain Eukaryota; kingdom Metazoa; phylum Mollusca; class Cephalopoda; order Sepiida; family Sepiidae; genus Ascarosepion; species Ascarosepion bandense. The sequence goes on from JBBBDQ010002614.1 coordinate 208,595, forward strand.
TTCCTCCAACCACCCCTCGTTAATTTTCACCATTTATTTTTTTAAAATATCACCTGACGAAGAACAATATTGTCCTGAAACATGAAAATTTTGTGTAGTGACATAATATCTTTAGAAACCATTGTAATAACAATATATATATATATATATAAAATATATAAAAAAATGAGAATCGTGTATTGATGGACTGTATTTTAATGGAATGTATTTTAATCTAATATATATATATATATATATATATATATATATATATATATATATACAATCAGATTAAAATACATTCCATCAATATACGATGCTCATTTTTTTTATTCTTTGATGATGTTCCCACTTTCAATGGCATACAAACCTGTTTGTCTTACGCCGTCACAAGTTGCAAAATAGACGTGATCTGTGGCTGGGTTCTGGTGACAATGATAACTTAATTTCTGGGTACAAAATTTTGAGCTTTTTACCAAAGCCTTTAAAAATAAAAGAAAAAAGGAAAAAATAAAGAAGATATTATGTTATTATGAGAATATTCATTTATTGCTTCAACCTAGTGTTTTCATCTTCGTTAATATACATCAATGTTTCTCAACATTTTGTAGAGTTAAGTAATAGTCTGGAATGCACTTTAAATCTTAAGGAACAATTAGCCATGTAATTTGAAAATATGTAATTTTGGTATAGTTTTACATTTAAAGAGATTCTTGATGAATTTGATTTTTTTTTTTTTATAAGGGCCGATTATAGAATAAAATCCCTCGAGAAGAGCAAAGAGGAAAAGATTACCCGCTCCTTCTTAAAGATTAAGAAATTTAGCATCCTGTTTAAAATATCAAATAACAAAAACACCTGACTTAGCCATGCAAGTCATGCTTTGTGTCTCTAGCATTTAAAAATACAGTTTTGGAAATATAAAATTAATAAATTTAATTTCGATTAACTTGGAGCGCATCTTTCATGTTGTATTAGTGCGGACGCTGATAAAGATATGATTTATGGACAGACCGTTTCAACCAAATACCCTCTGGTTATTATCTGTCGTTCATTATTTGACTGATACGAAATATATCTTGATTATTGTTTTATTTTGTCTCAGGCCAGATAGAGGGAAAAAGAGACAGGGGAAAGCAACGGATAACATATTTGAAGGACTTGATCAGGTGGATGACAGAACGATAGTTGCGTGGTGTAACAAGAGAAGGCGTGTTCAGAGCCACCAGGGATAGGGAAACGTGGAAAGCCATGATCACCTACGTCCTGAATGGGACAGGGCGCATAGAAGAAGAAGACGCCAGTTGATGTTTGTTCTTTCTGAACCAGTGTTTAACTAGCTGATCCAGGGATTAGCAACCAGAGGGCAATAACATGGGGGTGGAATAATAGATAGCAGCTCAGACTGAAGAATCAGGGAGCCGAGTTAGAATTCTAGTTGAATTTATTAAATTCACTTGCTTGGGAATGATATGGATCCATTCTTCTCTTTCCAGCTATACGTACACTACCGGCCATAATTATTAGGTCATCCCAGTTTTTTTTAAAATAAATTATGCATTTCATACTATATTTAGTATTTATAGCCAAGTGGATAATTCTAAATGAAAATAGAATGGTTCTTTTGGTATTATTCGTTGTGGCGCAGTGGATATCGGCTCGGAACCGAGTTCGAATTCCAGTTGAATTCCTTACATTCACTTACGCGCCAATATCCTTGGGAAAGGTATTAATCCGTCTCTTCCCTCCAGTTATGGGTTAAATAATAGGACAGATTGGGTTCTATAGCCTTGGTCGGCAGCCAGTCTACCGCAGAAAGCAATGGCAACCTACTGCGGGATAATCTTCTGCCCAGTCAGTCATGTCTCTTTCGAGACATGATCGCCCAAGCGTGTATCGCGCATGGCACTTAACTGACTGACTGACTTTGCAAAATTTTACAAGGTAAATAGCGACAATTTACCAATCGCACCCTGTAAATTTGCTATATATATATATTTGGACATTAGTTCTCCAAGTTGAAAGTGTGTGTGTGTGTGTGTGCGTGTGTGTGTATGTGTGTGCTTACATACACTCCCGATCAAAAATTTAAGACCACTTAAAAATCTTTAAAAAGAATTTTTTTTTTACAGATAGATTTTAAACTCCTCCGACTTAAGGTTACCAATACTACAATCTACAAGGTTATGGAAACAAAAAGCTACATTCCAAACATTTTATTTAGAAATTTACATTGGAGAATTTTTCTTTATTTTCAACTGAAATTAAAACCAAAAAAAAACGACGTTTAGAACGGCTTATGATTAAACATAATAGACATTCATTGTCTCTTATATTTAACAGTATATGTTTAGAATATATATATATATATATATATATATATATATATATATATATATATATAAGAAAAATTGAATGGCCCATTCATGTAGAATCCTTCGTTGAATAAAGACGGAAGCTGAAGATGGCTCGCCTGAAATAGGCCTACACTTCCAAATTACCATGAAATAACGCGTCTGTCTTAATTTTTCTTATATTTGCTCTATATGTATTTATATGCATATATGTTTAGAGCTCTCGTAGAGAGTTATCCTACGATTATATGTAAAGGATACTCCTTCGGATTCTTCTATGTCCACAGGGCATGTTAATATATATATATATATATATATATATATATATATATATATATATATATCCTCACTATTATAATGAAGACCATTGTGTATCTATTTTTGTGTGTGCTTGTATATATAACAATAGCTACGATGAAAAGCAACAAAATCAAGAGGAATTAATTATTAATCAAAAATCGTTAATGCCTGATATCAAAGATTAATACGATTATTATTCAGAGAGTGATGTTTTAATATTATGCTGAAAGATATCGTAGTTATAGTTTGTTTTTAATTAGACAGTAATTAATCTACTAAAAATGATTTCTCATAAAAATACTTTAAAAATTAAGATGAAACAATTATTGGTCAAAATTATAAAAAAAAAATGGCAATGCTCCGTCCTATAAAAAATATGTAATTCTTAAAAATATTTGAAATATTCAAATGGAGAAAATACGAGTCAAAATTATAACAAAATATAGTAATGTTTCATCATATAACAATTTATACTTTGTAAAACTATTTTGATTATTATGATGTGCTGTAGAGTAGGATTAGTGAACTTCTTGTTCTCTCCTACTACTGCGACAATGGACTCTTCCTCCTGATAAATATGGCAAGTAACCACATTAGAGAAGGATTTGAGTAGCATTTCAAATATTCAAGTTTTTTTCTGTTCTGTGTATGAGTATTTAACAAACCTCTTCTTCTTTGTATCCTCTGTGGGGAGTACAAAATTTTTTTTCTTCGCTGTTTGCAAATTCCTGAGCAACTGTGAAAATATTTACTAACCAATGAAGGGAGAGCGATTTGCAGAAAACAGTTGAACTTTCAATGACCCGTGTCATGTTTCTTCCTACCCAAAAATGAGTTTACGTTGGGAGCTGACCACGTAATCGTCTTTGCTACATATTTCACGTTTTTTGGTCGTTAACAGAGAGAGAGAGAGAGAGAGAGAGAGAGAGTGAAGGAAACTGAGAACATTCAACCCAGCATAATGTAACAGACCACCTATCGGGTACAACTGCCCCGGCGACCCTTCATTCGCACCCTCTCACTTTGTCTCTCGTGCTGATCTGGAGTACCGATTCTGTTCATTCTATTCTCTCTCTAACAAAAAGGCCTTCATAATTCTCAGCTATTTTGAACTAAGACATTACAGTCAGTCAGTCAGTCAGTTAAGTGCCATACGTGATACACGCTTGGGCGATCATGTCTCGAAAGAGACATGACTGACTGGGCAGAGGATTATCCCGCAGTAGGTTGCCATTGCTTTGTGCGGTAAACTGGTTGCCGACCAAGGCTATAGAACCCAATCTGTTCGGTTATTTGACTCATAACTAGAGGGGGAAGAAATGTATTATATTATTAAGTAGTAATTAGTGGGGGGTCAGTTTATTATTTCATAACAATAGAAAACCAATCCCAGTAAAAACCTTAATCACATTTCTATTATAGTCAGTTAAGTGCCATACGTGATGCACGCTTTGCGCGATCATGTTTCGAAAGAGACATGACATGACTGGGAAGAAGATTATCCCGCAGTAGGTTGCCATTGCTTTCTGCGGTAGACTGGTTGCCGGCCAAGGCTATAAAACCCAATCTGCCCTATTATTTCACTCATAACTGGAGGGAATAGACGGATTAATACCTTTCCCAAGGGTATTTGTGCGTATGTGAATGCAAGGAATTCAACATTACAACACAAACTAAAAGACATGATTGTCGAAACTCAATTGCCAACAATTATAAGCAACGTTATGATAACTGAATGAGAATATATGAAGAAATCATGTGTTTTGTGTAATGTGGACTGTTCTAAAAAAGATGAGAAGATAAAAATCATGGTAAAATAAGTGGGATGCCAAAAACGCAAAGAACAGACGGAAATATACACAGTGCCAACCTTGGCGGTCCAAGATCAAAGAGTAAATTTGTGATAGTATAAAACTTTTATATGAATAGAGAAACTGCTATAAAGTAATACCCAGCATATTTGCTGCTCTTTTGTTACTTCAATATAACCTAATAAAGGCTTTCCTCATTCTTGGCTATTTTGAACCAAAAACATTGCATGATTAAATGAATATTGTAAAAAATGTAAAAAGATAACAATGGTTCATCAAATAAAAGATTATAATTCATTACATTATTTTATATATTAAGATGAAATAAATAATACTATTTTTAAATACCACAATGCTTTATCTAATTAAAACCCATAATTAATAAAAAAAATAATTTAATATTCATTAAATTAAAAAAGTACAAGCAAAAAATGAAAATAGAGGCAATGCTTCATTTCATGAAAATAAATTATAATTAAAACATTTTAAACATGAAAATGAAATAAATAACAGTATTTTTTAATTTCACAAAATTTCATCTCGCAAAAAGGAATAATTCATAAAAGTATTTTTAATATTTTTCTTTAAATGGTTTTCATAAAAAGAACAGCAAATTTTCACTCACCGCCACTTGTTCTGGTTTAACACCAAAATTGTATGTAACATTGTAGCAACGTGATTGGCCTTCTGATTCAGTGATCACTATTTAAAGAAACAAAAGACTTAAGCAATTTTGTGAATGAAACGATTTTAAAAGAAATGAATTCTGAAAAACATGCTTGTAGATAACCAGTATTTCTGTAGCACGATATCTGAACAGACATTACACACACGCAATACAAATTGCACGCAACACCTACCAGACCTCACATAGGCCGGGGGATAAAGTACCTGACCTCACAAGAGCACTCGGTTTGCATGCGGGGCGAAGATTTTTTAACGCATACAATTATATAAAAAAAAAAACAACGCCATGGCAGTCTCTCACACATCGCAAAAAGAATACAAGATTCATGTCTTGAGCGAGAAGTAATTGGGGCAGTTCACATACTACAGACTGGCCAAGAGTAACCAGAAAAATAATGTAGTGAATTGAAGCTTTTTCCCCTGTTACCTCATCCACGTGAATTAAAGCATGCTACTAGATTGGCATCTAGGTCCCACCCCTTTATTATTGAAATAGTTAAATGTAACTGTCTCTTCTACTCGAACAGTTTAATTTTTCGCAGTTCCATCCTGTGGAACTCCCTTCCATTTACTGGCTTCCCTGATAGCTACAATCTCCAAACATCTAAAGGCAACGTCAACTGCCATCTTCTCTCTTCTTGAATTTCTTTCATCTTTTTATCCTTTTTTCAATATTCCATGGACTCAGTTTTTTTCACTGTAACCCCTTGAGCACTAGTGGTTGTCTCCCTTGCCTGGGGTGAAATGGTTAAAAAATGTTATCTAGTGGAGATTCAAGTTTCCTATTATCAGCTAATCAGCATATCCACATCTTACATCTGATTGATAAACTAGTTAATATTTTTGCAGGGATACGAAATGTTATTAGATTGATAAACACGGACATATCAAAAAATAATAAAGAAAAGATATATAAAGAAAAAAGGAAACTTTAAAGAAAAAAGTAACAATTCATAAGAAAACTGAAGTTGGTATATATATATATATATATATATATATATATATATATAGAGAGAGAGAGAGAGAGAGAGAGAGAGACATGACAGAATTGAATAGACACCAAGATAAATTTTATTTCTGATTAACATAGATTATTTGATTAAAATTGCGGATAACAATACTGGAACATGCCACTGACCAAAGGAGCATCCGATCTATCCGAATTTCAGCGAGGACGTATCGTGGGCCAATATGAAGGTGGTCTTAGTCAAAGAAATTTTATGATTATTGCGTGAAACATGGCAAGAAATCCCTCAAGATTATATTCATGAACTCATCGCTAGCATGCCTAAAAGGGCCGTTGCATTAAAAAAAGCAAAGGGGATGTCAACCAAGTATTAGTTATTAAATTTATGACCATGTATAATTACTTCATTTGTATAAATTAATTGTTTAATTAAATAATTACATAATTATTAAAATAAACGGTTTCTGTTAGCGTCTATTCAATTCGGTCATGTTCATATATATATATATATATATATATATATATATATATATATATATATATATATATATATATATACTAGCAGTATAGCCCGGCGTTGCTCGGGTGTAATGAAAGCTTTTGTATATATATTATCGATTTTCTGCACTATTGTAAGAACTGCAACCTTGAAACTTCTGAATATCTTTTCTTATGTCTTTGCCTATGAGTGGATCAAATTTGATTAAAATCGGACCACTCTTTCTATAACCCGATTTTATTGGGGGTACCTCGACACAAAACCTAGCTAAGAATACTCTCAGACGCTTATAGTACAACAGTGTAAATTTTCAAGAAAATTGTTTCAGCCATTTCGGAGTCTATAGGTAATGAATACACACACAGACACACACACACACAGACACACAGACAAAGTTCCATTTATAAATAAGTTTAGATTAGATATATATATATATATATATATATATATATATATATATATATATATGACCGTGAAAATAAGTTTATATATATATATATATATATATATGACCTTGAATATAAGTTTAGATATATATATATATATATATATGACCGTGAAAAGGTAACATCGAAATATAACATTAGTGGGTTAATGTACCAGGTTCTGCGATAACTGATCATTATGTTAAAATCCAACAGTGGACCCGGTTTTGTATTCTATCTGCTATGTGTGAGAGACTGGCATGGCATTGTCATTTATATAAGTACCCGAAGATGTTCTCAGTACTAAGTAGTCCTAATTCTGTTTCTCAGATGAACGTGTTGGTATCAATGTTTATTAAGTCCTACCAGCCATCTCTCTGTACGCAAAAGAAGCAGCTAATGACTTTAATGTTGTCGTTTTATTCATTTTTTACATATAACATTTACCTTTAATCGTTGTTATATTTTGGTATTACCATTTGACGGTAATATATTTTTTACCATTTGATGGTAACATAATTTATTGTTACCACCTTTTCTTTATTGATACGAATCGTTTCTTTTTTGTCTAAAAATGCTGTTTAGTTATAGTAATAAAATCACGGATTATATTAATAATTAAAAAATAATTAATAATTTTCAACTAATCATTAACTCAAAATAAATATAAAGTTTGTACTATGCTTGAAATCCGTTATGAACGTGACATTCTAATACTCACAAGAAATATGACTATATAAAAATGTTTGATATATTTACATGTTTAATTTTGCCCATATATTGTATAAATTCTTAGCAAATTCGCCGAAGATCATTTTCCGATATATATGGACATATATATAACGAAGATTAACAAAACTTGGTTATAAACAACCGACAATTTGAAATGATTTGTTTAAATAAAAAAAAATAATGTTCAAACAAATCATTTCAAATTGTCGGTTGTTTATAACCATGTTTCGTTAATCTTCGTTAATTTGCGTAACATGTTTACATTTGTTGACATTACGATGCATTTCAGAACAGATATGGTTCTTGCGATCAATCGAAAACTGTGTTATATAGGCTTGATTAAAATCTCGTTTAGACTAATGGTAATTTGCGGTCGAGAGGTCTAAAACGTGCCAGATCGCATGGTAGCTTCCCCTATGTGGATAGAGGTCTCAGGTTCGAATCCTGCCGAATGACACACATTTTCGAAATAAAAATGTATCGTAAATATTCAGGCCGGTAAATATAAATATATAATACTGTTTAATTAAAAAAAAAAACAGAATATTTACTTAAATGCAAGTATCGATAAAAAATGATGTTCAAACAAATCATATATATATATATATATATCACCCACTAATGTTATATTTCGATGTTGCCTTTTCACAGTCATATATATATATATATATATATATATATATACTAAACTTATATTCACGGTCATATATATATATATATATCTAAACTTATTTTCACGGTCATATATATATATATATATATATATATAATCTAAACTTATTTATAAATGGAATTTTCTGTGTGTGTGTGTGTGTGTGTATAAATGCATGCAGGTATGTGTGCATTTAATAGTTTAAACGGTATTGCTACTCGTGTTTAAAAGAGACACGTTATTTTCTCTAAAACAATGGTTAATACATCTACTGGCTTTTGCAACCGAGGAAATGTGAAAAAAAAATTTGCTCTCTTGTAGGATTCGAAACCTGCACCGTCCTTTGTATGAAAAACCACCGTGTCATCAGGCATGCCTTAGACCGTTCGTCCATATCTACGCACACATATACGAACACACGGATGTGTCTTTAATTCTAACCATAACATGATTATCTAAAAGGGCACAACGCGTGGATAACAAAATACTATTTCTCATTGTCTCTATATTTATTTTTAATCATTTCACCCCAAGCAAGGCGGAAATGCCACTGATGTGCGGGGGGCTACATAACTGAAAGGAAATTAATTAGAAGAGAGAAGAGGAGTACAAACCAATTAGAAAAGAGCAATAGAAAGATGAGAATGCAGGTGAGATGACAGTTTCAAGTTAGGAGAGAAAGGAAGGGATATACGGGGTTGGGGAAGGGCTAGAGTCAAGTGGTTAGTAGGTGAGTATTGACATTGCATTTAAACTTCTGGAGGTTGTAGCCGTCTTGAAAGCAAGAATATGGGAGCGAGTTCCACAGGCGGGAAGTGCGAGAGAAGAAGCTGCAGGAGTAGAATTATCATCTGCATTTGGCTAACCTAAAATTGAAAGGGTGGGACCCAGTTGCCAATCTGGTTGCACGAGCAAACACCTGTTGAGGAGGCACCAGTGACTTGAGTTCGTCTGAGCAGAAGCCATGAAAGTACTTATAGAACAGACAAAGGGAGGCCACCTTTCGTCGGTGGGGAACTGGCTGAAGTCGAGCCGCCAATTCAGCACCTATCACGTTACTGATTCTCCTTTGGAGCCTGTCGAGAACATTGAGGAGAACGGCAGGGGCGCCTGACCATAAATAGCAGCAGTACTCCATGCATGGTCGAATGGTAGACTTGTATATATGTAGGATGGATTATGTATATATCCTTGTATGTAATTAATCCCGTCATTTTTACAGGTAGTAGGCTTATAATATTATATATTGTAAAATGGTATATTATCTTGGGCTTATGGCCACATTACGTTAAAACACTGGTTCCTCTACGATCACCGAAGTTCAAAGACATCGATCCTGGTGACCGTGTTGAAATAACAGAGGCTATAAACTTATACGTGCGGCGGGTGTTATGCATAATGACTCGAAATTGTTTAACGGAGAACCGAGTTAGGTTTTTTACGTTGTTTTTCTTCTTCTTCTTCTGCTATGTACCCAGTCCTTTGAGGACGTAGGCGATCATGGCTTTCCACATCTCCCTATCCCTGGTGGCTCTTAGCACGCTTTCTCTTGTTACACCACGCAACCCTCGTTCCCTCATCCACCTAATCAGGTCCTTCCAATATGTTATCAGCTGATTTCCCCTGTCTTTTTTCCCTCTATCTGGCCTGTTAGTATCCGGTTCTCCAAGCCCTCCTTCCTCATTCCATGTCCCAGAAACTTTAGCTTTCTCTTCCTGATGCTCGGTATTAGTTTTCTTTTCGTTTCGATCCTTTCCAAAACCTCATCATTGCTCACATGGTTGGTCCATGATATCCGCAGCATCCTTCTGTAAACCCACATTTCAAATATTTCAAGTTTTTTCTTCATCTTCAATGATATTGTCCAGCATTCACTGCCATATTGAAGAACTTACATCACATAGCAATCAAGTACACTTTTCTTTGTTTCTAACAAAATTTTCCTATTTCTTAATACTTTACTCAATTTCTGGAATGCTTTCTTTGCCATGCCAATTTGCCTTCGGATCTCTGTGTCGCACTTTCCGTCTTCTGTTAGAACACTTCCCAGGTATTTAAATGTTTGTACCTGCTTGATTTTAGTATCCCCCACCTGTATTTGGCATATTGGGCTGCCCTTTTTGCTGATGACCATTCATTAGGTTTTCTTGCAGTTTATTTGTAGTCCTTTCTTGTCACTCTCTTCAGCTACCTTCTGTAGGAAGTCTTGTAGTTTCCTATCCGTGTCTGCAATTAGCACTGTATCATCTGCGTACCTTATGTTGTTCAAATTGTAGCCTCCACTGACAAATCCTGGCATAACTTCTAGCGTCCCCAGAATAGTCTCGCTGTACAAGTTGAATAGATCCGGTGAAAAGACACATCCTTGTCTTAGTTGTAAATTCATTTCTTCCGACCCACGCTATGGATAAAACATTTAACCATTATTATATGCAGAAAAAATAAAATTGGACACAAAATATTTATATTTCAAATTAAATAACCGATAGATTTTGTTTGTTTTTTTTAATTAAAATACACCATGAAGTGCCAAATCTAGGTGCATCGTCAGTGTTTTTTGCTCCCGTGTCATTAAAAGTTTCGGGTCTAAATCAACAACATACTTCTTCGATAGGCGACCCAACCGAATATGATCAGTATTCGGCTCGCACCCAGAAAAAAAATGATACTAGCTTTAGGTCGTGCATTATATAAGTCCCCCCAGAAAATGTAATTAATCAAGATTTCATTTGGGCTATTCGATATTATAGATCGGGTATGCTTGATTGTACTGATCTTCCTACATACAGCCAAGACGGGGTGTTTTTTACCTTGTATTTAATATATTGATAACTAAAGTCATATGCAAATGAATGATATACTTACCTGCTGCATCAGGTGGGGATCATCATCTCCCGGGGTTATCTTCTGTCTTATTATTTTTTGTTATTTTATTGTCTTCTCTACTTACTTTTATATTTTTATAATACTCTCTGATATTCAGTAACCACCACCTTGCTCTATAATAGCTTTATTGGCTTTTTTGAACTGAAATGATTACAAAAACAACTAAAAGAAACTAACCTTCTGTGTCAATGAATGTTAGACGGTATTTGCATTCTACTTTAAAAGGTTCGATTTTGCCCACTCCATCTGGGTCGATCGTATAGATACCGGAGTCGAGCGGATACTGGTCATAAAGTCGTCTCCTTCCGACAATGTCGTGACAAGTTTTTCTCAATTCTGGGAATATAAAATGTATTGTTTTCGTATCAGTAGCAAATTAATAAACAAAAAAAAACGACAGGGAACAAAATCGTTCAAGTTCAAAATCTATGTCTGATCCGAAAATAATCAAAGAATCACTTCAACTAAGTCAAATGTTGTATCTTAAGTTAAAACAGTATGACTTTACACGCACACAAACAGAAACAAGATAAACAAAATATAAGCACTTTAAAGCCAGTAAATGAAGCTAGCATGAAAAATCAATGTTGATATATGTTTGCACTAATTGAAAAGATTCTATTGAATCAATTGCTAGGTGTACGGCAAGAAAGGTTCGTTCGCTATATTGTGCTAGACAAATTTTCTCGACAGAAATATTCATAAGTCTACATTTTGTCTATGCATTGAATAATCTAGTCTGGTGCTTCTGCTATGTATTTAGAGATTCTGTATAAAATACAAAGAAGAATCTGCAATGTTAATGGTCTTCACCTGGTATCTCGGCTCCAGGTATTTTCCCACCGCCGTAACATAGCTTCACTGTGTCTTTTCTATAAATATTTTCATTGTAATTATTCTGATTTACTTTTCTTCTATCGTACCTAGATTTTATGAATTTAAACGCAGGACCCGATAAACGTGAAGGTCTACACTACCGGCCATAATTATTAGGCCACCCCAGTTTTTTTTTAATGATGTATTTTATACTATTTTTAGTATTTATTGCCAAGTGGATAGTTCCAAATGAAAACAGAATGGTTCTTTTGTCATTACTACTTTGCAAAATTTTACAAGGCAGCCAGGAAGCCTTTTCTTTGGCCAGCCAATAAGAAGGAGAGTTAAGTGCCATGCGAGATACACTAGCATGAGGAAGTGCTGGGACGCCCGCACCTATTCGGCTATAATGGACTATTCCATTACTATGTAAAGTAATGGTGGCATCTACGTGAGGAGAGTGTGCCGAGCAGCCGTACTCTACTACGACACTGTCATTCTCTGCCTTCGGGTGGAGGGCGCTCTCTGCTTCCGGGTAGAGAGCTATAACCCAGTCGTGGTTCCGCCGAAGGGTAGAGGCACGACTGGGCAAAAATAGACAGACATTTTTTGGCCGGGCCATATAGCCCGGAAATTCCAGTTATAACTGACCATGTGTCACATGTTGCCCTTACTGGGAGGGACAACTAAATATAGAGTGTGCTGAGCAGCCGATCGACAAGTCAGTCGTAGACTTCCGGTGACGACCCGGAAGTACCCATTGCTCATACTACGTCTTACGACGGTTGAGACGATTAACCTCTATTCTTGTATTGGATACTAATAACATTTGTAAATACTATTTTCACGGAATACAACAATTAACCTATTCCTGTTGTTGAGTTATTTATTCTTACTCACGACATAACAGGAAGAGAGCACAAAAACTGGACACTAGAACAGTTCATTTGATTCACATATTATTGTGCAGTATTATCAAAAGAACCATTCTGTTTTTCTTTTGTTTTTTTTCCAGAATTATTCATTTAGAAATAAATACTAAAAATAGTATGAAATACATCAGTCAGTCAGTTAAGTGCCATACAAGATACACGCTTGGGCGATCATGTCTCGAAAGAGACATGACTGACTGGGCAGAAAATTATCCCGCAGTAGGTTGTTATTGCTTTCTGAGGTAGACTGGTTGCCAGCCAAGACTATAGAACACAATCTGTCCTGTTATTTAACCGATAACTGGAGGGAATAGACGGATTAATACCTTTCCTAAGGGTATTTGCGTGTAAGTGAATGCAATAACTTCAACTGGAATTCGAACTCGGCTCCCTGATTTCTCGTTCCAAGCCGATATCCACTGCACCACAATACATCATTTCTTTTAAAAAACTGGGGTTGCCTAATAATTATGGCCAGTAGTGTAGATGTAACCGTAAGTTCCATGCTAACAGTTTCTTCTCCTTATCGCAACTTGTGGAACTCTCTTCTAGCTCCTTGCTTTCCTGTCAAGTCTGATCTTTAAAAATGTAAACGCAATGTCAATTGTTATCTCCAATTGTTACTACAGAAGAGAACAATATAATAATTGCTCTCTTTTTTAATTTTTTTTTTTAATATTCTTTCAGACAAAGTAATTTCTTGGGCCTTAGTGGCTTGGAGTATGCACCAAGGGGGAACAAAGAGCAGCTAACTAGTTGATGATAACTTGTCGCTTCGCCATTACTATCTCTCGAGCTTCTGACCGCTTCGTGCGTCATGCTTGTCCTTCTATTCTTAAAATTCTCGATACACGCTTTTACACGGCCGTATTGTGTTAAAAGTCTTAGATGAATTTTAGCTCCAGATACCTCTTCCGACCAGAGAAATCTGATCACTGTCGTTTGGTTCTCTTTGGTACGCACTTCTAGCGGAGCGGCCATGTTTACACTGTAACGATAGCACGATCAAGCTCAAACTCTGATTACGTGACTATAAGAGAACCAGTTATAGGCACGTATGAGCAGAGGTCAGTATGACCAAACATAACTAAATGTTATGGTAAAAGGCTGGATAGTATTTGCCTTCGTTTGTATGTATATATATATATATATATATATATATATATATATATATATATTTAGGAATCCGCAGACAGATCTGTTTCGCTGTATCACAGCTCATCAATACGGTTAGAGTCCGATTGCTTTTTAACCCAGGATTGAAACCCGACCGAAATGGCGTAAGTCGGCGACTCTACCCCTGGGCTATGGGCGTTCGGTGGAAGTAAGGAGACTTTTTACCGCATATCATTATACGCGCCCAATAATTTCACTGAATGAGCGATATAATTATTGTTAAATAGTTTTTGATCATAATTAAATTAAACCAGTGTACAGTGGTATTAAAATATGCTCAATATATATATATATATATATATATATATATATATAATCTAGAAAAAAAATTATTCGACAATTTCATGGGTAATACATATTTTGCAACCAAAACCTGCCGTTCTTCAGACACCGCCAAATATATATATATATATATATATATATATATATATATATATATATATATATATATTGTATAATGTAAAACTTTTGAATATTTTTGGGGAAGCCAGTTGTTTACGCAACCTTGGTTTCAGCCTTTCAGTATCTTCAGATGTTTTACAAAACTGATTCTCTAACTTTTTTAAAAATTATTTTTAAACGTACAGCAGGGGGTTTTACGAACGCGTGACTGGAATTTTGAAACAACTGAAATTTCAAAATTAGGGAATAGTTTTTTTAAGGATCTTAAACACTCTAATCCAGGTTTGTATGATCCTAAAATATATTTTCTAGTGTGATTACATCCGGACATCACTTCGGATCTTTCATTTAGCAATATTTTTTGTTCTTGAAATAATATTATGGCTAACATTTATTCTTGGCACAACCTGCAGACATCACCACTGTTGTAAGGTTTGGCTTTTTTTATTATATTTTTTTATTTTCTTTTATATCAGGATCTTTGCTGTTTTTTGGTTTGTTTGTTTTTTTTTTTGTTGATTTTTTTTTTTGCTGTTTTTTTTGTTGTTGTTGTTGTTGTTTTCAGTTTCCACACGTGGTTAGCCAGTTTGATACAATTTTTAAGGTTTTTTAGCCTGAATGTAGATCTGTGATTATACCATCTGTTTTTAAAAATACCTTTTGTAGATCCCAAATATGTTTTTCTTTGTCCATCTGTATCATGTACCTCTGCTTTGTAAATAACACCTTCTGTGTTACAAAGTCCGTTATGTAGGCATTTATTTTTGTCTCTACAGTTACATTCTTTATTAGTGATGTCATGTTGTATGTTATTTTTAAGTTTCTGACATTTTGTTTTTTTATGTAATTTTCTAAATTACTAGTACAGCTGTAACTTAATTTAATTGTATTCCTTTTGAATATTTTAAGTAATTCTGAGTTTTTACGGAAGTGTTTGTTGATTAAATTAAAAAAATGTTTGTCCTAGTTTGGAATTTACATTAACTTAAACGGTGGTCTAAACTTTTGCCATGTTTCTAGAGCAGCTGTAAGTGATTTGGCTGAATATTAATTGCCCGTTTGCTAGCCTGCCTAAAAACATCATTTTCGTGGGATAATGCGCAGAATGTTTTAGCGTAGTCATTCGAGACAAGAAAGTGCGCACATTACAATAGCAAATAGGGTATCTGAGACTCACCGTAGCACATTAAGGGTCCGATAAGCAAGTCAACTTTGCTTGTTTCTCCGGTTTGGTGCAAAGAAATCTGTGAAACTGGGAGGAAACGCTTCCAGATAATAGTTCCTTTATCAACCCTTTTAAAGTGATGAAAATTTAAACATTTATATTAGGCAACATGGGAATAAAAATTCTCAGAAAAATATTACTTAATACTGATACAAAATAGATACAGAATACTATGAATAATATATAATATAGACAATAATCGCCAAAACTACTGTCACGGTTCAATAAATATGATTTTTGTGGGCATGAAAAATAAAACGAAAAAACAATATTCGGATAAATTTACTTTGGATGCATTGCATCCAATAAAACGTCTTGAAAATCTTCCTTGTAAGAATTATTGTTTATTTATTAATATAAGTATTTCGTGACAATTTTTATTTATTAAATCTTCCTTGATAAGGGAGGTAAATCGAGGTAAAGTAGTAGTTCTATGAGTGGTTGCTTCCCTTACTCATTTTAATAAAATATTTATTTAGCTTTATTTACAGAAAATCAGTTCCCGAACTAAAGGAACCGTTTCATTAATCCGTTCTTTTACTATTAAGTTTCTTAGACTGTATTCTTATTTGTTCAAGCCTTTCTTTCGAAACACTCAGATATCTTTCTCGACTAAGTTATCGTCTTGAGATAAGCTTTGTCTCCACTGTCTTTGACGTTCTGTTGTTAATCTTTTTCTTTCCAGACATGATTGCATTTCGAGTTACTGTTATATTAAATAGATAAAAGTTTTATTATTAAAAGCAATGAGCCAAAAATAATTATAATGCCAAAAGTAATTAATAATTCATAGAACTATTGTCTGTTTACAAATATAAACAAAATGGAATAATTAAACGGTCCATTTATCTTCATTTGAGTAGTGAATTATGAATTTCTGGTTTATTAAATCTCGATACATTGTTTCATGACTTTTGTTTCATTACATTTTCAGTATAAAATCATTCTAAAAAAGTTTAGTCATTTTTATTCGTCACGATTACAATAGTTATTTAAGTAGACATTAATAATCAAAAAATATATTTTAATAAGGGAAAAATTTACTTTCATTTTTTCTTTATGCAGCAGCCATTAGACTTATAGGCAGACAAAAAGAAGATAAAATATATTACAAAGGGTATCGGCAACATTCAGAAAAAGAAAACGGAATAATTGAAATACTGAATTGGAAAAGCATTTAAGATAGTAACAGGTAAGTATAGATATGTATGGTTACCATCTGCTATTATAATCAGAATCTACTTTTGTCTTCTTTTGGAAGACGTCTAAAGTCTTATCACTGACGAAAGCGGGACAGTGTTCTACTCATTCACTATTAATATCAAATCAATAGTCAAAAATGGACGTGGGTGGTTCACACTCCACCCACGTCTATTGAACAGGTGAAGAGGCTCATCCCTTGTTTCCTGTTTAGGATGCGGTTTCCGGTTTTTCTCTTTTTCTCTTTTCCAATCTTTTCAGTCTTTTATTTTTTTTTTTTCAGTTGGAGTAGATAGACTAAACTATCGCCCGGTTCACGCTCCACCCACGTCTATTGAACATATGAAGAGGCTCATCCCTTGTTTCCTGTTTAGGATGTGGTTTCCGGTTTTTCTCTTTTGCAGTCTTTTCACTCTTACGTAGCCCCCTGCACATCAGTGGCGTTACCGCCTTGCTCGGGGTGATATGATTAAAAAAAATATCCATTTAAAGCGACGACTTTATGTAATTTCTTTATTTGACGTCCCCAATTGTAGCTCGCATCTTGGGTTAGCCGTTCTTCTTAATTACCACACATTCTATCTTCTTATAATTGATAGCCTTTTCTAATCCCTTTCCTTTACTGCCTTGTCTAGAAATAGCTGAAGTTTTCTTTCTGTGTCGGTCAACAATATGCTACCATCTGCAGATCTTTGTTGACTCCCACAATGTATATCATTTCTGAACGAATCAAATTTTAAAAGTAGACGATGCAAAACATGACAGACAAACCGGAATGGACGCTGAAATATCGAAAAGTGCCCTCCAGAAACTAAACAAAATATTCAGAAACAGGAAAATTGCATAAGGAGCAACAATGATGATGTTGAACTGCCAAGTAAATTAAATCCCCATGAATAGCAGTAAAATGCCTGACAATTTTCTCACAGATGATAAGATGTGAGGAGACAGAGATGAGAATACAGGAAAATACTGGGACGTCTTAAGAATAATTGAAACAGAAAGGATACTTTTGAGGAGTATAAGTCTTGTTTACCTCCCTATATACAATAATGGAATGTTCCTATCTTCTTAAATACGAACCGGGATCATTCTTGATCAAAATACTCTCTTGTTCAACTATCTTCTTCGGGGCATAGAGGGACACAAACGAGACTCCGCCGAAAGGTAGGGACTCGTTTGGGGTGAAAAACAAGAGCCCAACTTTAAGCTGGGTCTAAGAGATATTTTTGGCTGAGCTTAAGGGCTCAAAATCAAAACTTTAATTGACCTTGTGTCGCATCCACCTTGGTGGAAAGGTGGTAAATACCGAGAGTAAATTGATTATACTGACTAGCAGTACACTAGCAGTGTATCTACTTCACACAGCGGATCCTGGGCATGACGATAAACTGTATTCGGCAACAAGGCCTCTGATTAGGAGGTTATGAGGAGCATGGAACCACTTCTTAATTGCTGTTGTTCCCAGGTTCACCCTGACCCAGAGTGGTAGCACCTCTTAGTGTCCCAGCTATGGGTAAATAGTTAACTCCCAAACTGGGGTCAAAACACTATGAAAGTATAAAAATAATTTTATAGAAATATGGACATAAAATAGACTTTTATAGAAGAATATACATTTTTGAAGGAAGAATATTACCAACAATACACTTTTGAAGAAAGAATTATTGCCATAACAAATTTTTGAACGAAAGAATTTTTCTCAGCAAAACATTTTTGAATACAAAACTAGAAAATATTTTTAGTTTTTTAAAATATAAAAGAATAAAATAAAAATTTTCATTAAAATCTGACTAAATCAATCTTTTCACTATAAGTGAACATTTAAAAAAATCAGTGAACATTTAAAAAAATCCCACCTTTTTGGCATTAGATAACCCACAGAGGTTGTTATGCAGTTAAACAATATTCAAACACAAACAAACTTCACACAGCGTGCGAGTCCCGTATTTGTTGATATACTATTATTCCCAACCTCCATTTTGATAATTACTTTCTTATTGTTGTAACCATAAAAGGGTTACAACAATAAGAAAAAGAATGTTGAATTTCTGGAACACATAATGAAGAAAATAAACTTGGCGAATTTGACACGCACAGTATTTACAAAAGTCAAGAAAAATAAAGAGAACAAACAACGTTCCTAAAGAGCTTGTATCAATTAATATGAACAAGAAGAAATAAAGGCTTAAATATTTGCTTAGTGCTACACAAAATAGGAAATTGTAGCGTGTTATGACCGAAAGGACAGAATACATAAATGAAGAACAATCTTTTATAATCTATTATTTTTTTCTGTGAGCTTTTCTTGTAGTATTTTTTCCTTATGTGCTAGCTAAGGTTCTTTTTTCTCATCGTCTATGTGCTGGTCAGTGTCATTGTTTTTATAAATATTCTATTTTCTTGTCGTCTATGTGCTGGTCAGTGTCATTGTTTTTAACAATATTCTATTTTCTTGTCGTCTATGTGCTGGTCAGGCTCCTTTTTTATCGTCTATATCATAGTCTGGGCCTTTTTTTCTTATTGTCTATCTGCTAATCCGGTTCTTTTTTTCTTAACGTCTGCTTGCTGGACAATATATTTTTTGGCCAGGGTTCTTTTTTTTTTTTTATTATTGTCTTTGTTTTAGTCAAGGTCGGTTTTTCTTACCACCTACGTGCTGGTCAATATCCTTTTTGTTATCGTCTATATACTAGTCAGAATCCTTTATTTACTGTGTACGTACTGGTCAATATTCTTTTTGTTATCATCTATATACATGTCAGGGTTTTTTTTTTCTTATCTATATGCTAGTCAGAGTCCATTTTTCTTACTGTGTACGTTATGGTCAATATCCTTTTTGTTATCGTCTATATACATGTCAGGGACCTTTTTTTCTTATCGTCTATATGCTAGTCAGAGTCCTTTTTCTTACTGTGTACAAGCTGATCAATATTTTTTTTTTTGTTATCGTCTATACATGGTCTAGTGTCTTCTTTTTTCTTATCGTCGATGTCCTGTTCGAGGTCCTTTTTTATTGTCGATGTGCTTCTCAGGGTCCGTTTATCTTGTCGTCTATGTGCTGGTTAATATCACTTTTGTTATCGTCTATATGCAGTCAGAGTCGCATCATCTATGTGCTGGTTAGGGTTCTTTTTTTCTTGCCGTCTATGTGCTGATTAATATCTCTTTTGTTATTGTCTATATGCTGGTCAATGTCGTTTTTTTTTCTTCTGTCATCAATGTGCTATCATGATTGTTCGAATCTAATTTGGAGATAATTTAATTTTTTTCTTAAATCCGACACAGAACACTTCTCATCTTACGATCATATATTGACAACTAAGTTTGTTCTTTGTCGAATTGGGCGTTCATTCCCGAAAATCTACACTGGATTTACAATTCCAATTTTCTTCATATCCTTTCAGAGCATACACGATCATATCTCTCGACAACTTCCTTATTTCGTTGCTTTAAGTAGCTTTTGAACATTTGCCATCAAGCTTGGTCACACGATGTTTTCCTCTACTTCTCTTGTTTTTAGTACGTCCTATGGGTGAAACATTATGCAAGCTATCTTTTATCATTATGTGACCCAAAAACTTCTCTTTCTGATTGTAAGTATACGTTTCCTTGTTCTTTGTTGTTGTTTTTTTTTTTTGTTTTTTTTTCTATTTCATTACAGTATAAGAATATACTATGTTCTTTTATATATGTTTTAAATTATTTTACTCCAAGCAAGGCGGGACCGCCACTATTATGCACGTAGTTACAATGAGAGCAAAGACTTGGTGCTGGGGTTATTGAAGAAAAGATAAAAGATGAATGTGATTAAATAAGATAAAAGATGGCAATTGATATTGCATTTAAATTATTGGAGACTGTAGCTATCAAGAAAACAAATAAACGGAAGGGAGTTTCACAGTGGGAATTGTGAGAAAATAAACTATTGAAGTAGAAGTGGAGGTTACATTTATTTTCAACAGTAAAAGGGTGGGACCTAGATGCCAATCTAGTAGCACACGTGAATTCACGTCGATGGGGCACCAGGAAAAAACCCCAATTCACTTCGATATTCACTCGTCAGAGCATTTGCCATTAAAATATTTGTAGATAAGACGAGGGAAAGCCATTTTATGTGGGTGAGAAAGTGACTGAAGTCCGGATACCAAGTCAGGACTGATTACATTGCAGATTTGTCTTTGGATTTGTCGAGAAACTCGAGATGAATATCAGGAGCACCCGACCAGATATGGCAACAATTTTCAATTCACGACGAATGGTAAATTTATAAATATGCAAGAAGGAATCTTGCGCGAGACCCAACCTTTCAAGCAGTAGATGCAGTTATAGATCCGATATATTCGTTCCACTTTAAATCGGTTAAAAAAGTTAGGCTAAGTGAGTAGCGATGTGTGCCAGCTCAAAACGACCTACATTTCACGGTTTCATAGGGACGATTGGATTAAATCAAACAATTGTAGAGTAATACCGTAGCCCTAGAGCTTACGTAAAAGGCCAACCTGCCAAACCCTTTCAAACGATTTTGTAGTATCTCCAGCCACAGCTGGAGCTTTGTCATTTTTATCATATTCAGTGATATACCTTGTGCCTTAAGAGCGTGAACAGTCATGATTCTCCACAATTACCAGTCTTTTGTAGCTCTTAGTAAGTTATTCATAATTTATTTTCTGTTGCTACTAATACTTGTTCTGCCAACTATTTTCACAGTCTGGTTATATAGGCTACTTTCTGCTTTCATTTTGTTTTTTTGCCTCTGGTATATCTGAGATGGTGAAATACTTCAAGCTCTTGTTCTTCATTATATGTCCCTAGAAAATGCATCTATCTTTCTCTGATACCATGTTTAAGTTTTTGTTTTGTTTTGTTCTTTTTTTGTTTTTGTATTTCCACTTTATACTGAAATTGTTACTGAATTTCAATGTATATTTCCTTCCTGCTAAGGGGCCTGTCCCTTTAGGACGAGGGAGATCATGACAGTCCACAGCTTCCATTTAATAACTGTAAATAATATCTTTCGTGTTTGCTCGTCAAAATTATAGATGTATTGATTACCCTCTGCTTTCTCTACTACTTTTTTTTTAATCATCTCACCCCAAGCAAGGCATTCCACTGCCACTATTGCGCATGGGGCTACATAGGGAAAGGTAAAGAGAAGGAGTGGTTAGACATAGGGAATGTCAGGAGGAAGGTGACAGATGAGTAAGGATACCGAGGATGAGGGTTGGGCAGATGGGAAGAGTGTTTGATAGAATGGGATCAGGTTAGTGTGTTAGGAGGTGTCTATTGACCTTACATTTAAACTCCTGGAGATTGTAGCTGTCGGGGAAGCAATCGTGTGGAAGGGAATTCCACAGTCGGGAAGTGCGAGGAAAGAAACTGTTGGAGTAGAAGTTGCGGTTGCATTTTATCGGTTTCACTGTAAAATGGTGGGATCTAGTTGCTAATCTAGTATCTCGTGCAAATTCGTATTTAGGGGGCACCAGTGATCTAAGTTCATCGGAGCAGAAGCCGTGAAAGTATTTATAGAAGAGACACAGGGAAGCCACGTCGCGCCGGTGGGAGAGAGACTGCAGGCGGTCTACCAAGTCGGTATCTATCAGATTACAGACCCTCCTCTGAACCTTATCGAGAAGCCCGAGGAGAATAGGAGGGGCACCCGACCAGATATGGCAGCAGTATTCAATGCACGGGCGGATGGTAGATTTATATATGTGCAGGATAGATTTAGACGGAAAAAACTTCCGGGCCCTGCACAGAGAACCGACTTTCATAGCAGCGGATTTAGCAATGGATTCGATATAGTCATTCCATTTGAGGTCCGCTGAAAGTGTGAGACCAAGGAGGCGTAGTGTTTTACTCTCTGGGAGGCAAGCCTGGTCCATGCTAATAGGAGGTAAGGTGAGATTGTCGATGATGGTTTTAATTTAGAGTTGTTGTTGTTCTAAACCTGTTGTCAATCAAGGCTAAAGTCTTCTTATTTTACTACATCATTCCTTTTCCAGATAAGTCATGGCAGTTGATTGATAATAATTAAAAGGAATGTGTCGGGAACCATGACCGCCTACGAACTTAAAAGCCGTTGAAACGTCAACAGGAAACCACTCTACTATCTTTTCGAAAAAGCCATGACAATTCACGGATAACAAAAAAAAGAAGCTGTGGAAAACCGTTACCGCCTACGTCCTGACCGAAAACTATGAATCCGAAACATTTGAAAGGTTTACAGGAAACCACTCTACTATCTTTCCAGAAAAGCCTGCGTCCTAACCAAAAACTAGGAATTCGAAACCTTGGGAAATGAAAGAGAAAATCTATAGCGTAGAGAGCTGGTTAATGTTTGATTCTTTGATATTTGATTTAGAAATCCGATATATTCGTTCCACTTTAAATCGGTTAAAAAGTTAGGCTAAGTGAGGCGCGATGTGTGCCAGCTCAAAACGACCTACATTTCACGGTTTCATAGGGACGATTGGATTAAATCAAACAATTGTAGAGTAATACCGTAGCCCTAGAGCCTACGTAAAAGGCCAACCTGCCAAACCCTTTCAAATGATTTTGTAGTATCTCCAGCCACAGCTAGAGCTTCGCCATTATTATCAAAAGCCTGGTATATATTCAGTGATATACCTTGTGCCTTAAGAGCGTGAACGGTCAAGATTCGATATGTTTGAATCTTTGATTCGGCCTTGTGTCAGACTTAGCCGAACTCCCTACAGCTGACATGATTTATGCTGAATTATCATCAGAATTATTATCAGAAGGTTTTCATCAGAAGGTTGGTTGTCGGCAGGTTGGAATATGTGGAATTGTGTGGAATTGTGTAAGAAGAATAAAATATACATTTTGAATGTTAAAATAGAAATTTATTTTAAAGGAGGAATAACATAAGTTGTAGAAGTTAATGTTCAGTTAGAAACATCATTAAGAAGTTATGAGTAGAGTTCGTGCAAAATGTTTGTAGTAGTAATTGTTGAAAGAGATAAGGAGAAAGAGAAAGAGGACAATGTCCGGGTCGCTTGAAGTGGAAGTTACATTTTTTATGTGTGTCTCTGTCTTTCGCTACCCACATCTTTGACTCTTGACTGACGCCGAGGACATTGATATCGTCTTTTTTAAAATTTAGCACTGGATCGCTAAGTCTTCAAGTCGTGCAAGTCGCTCACAATGGTCAAAAATCATTTTAACACCTACTGGCGAAATCTGGGTTCAAATTTTTCTTTAAGCACATGATCAATCCTTTTTCTATTTGTGAAAGCCCAGGATTTCACACGTCATTGTGAATTTTTGTAATGGTGAAGAAGAAGGTTGATTTTAATTAATTTCTTATCCGCTGCAAATCAATCTGCAGTGATCCTACATGGTATTTAAGAATTATCTTGTTGACTATTACAACTTAATTGTGAGTTCAATCCTTACTGGAAACCCAAAACGTGTGTCTTTATTATAAGATAAGTCGACTCACCTTTCAATATCGTCATTGGTATCACAATTGCATTTCATATTGTTGGTGCAGTTTTTGTTTATTCCGCATTCACACTTCACTGACGCTAAACTTATACCATCGGGACCGAAAAATGGCAAGTCACGCTTGGCTGAAAGAAATATCAAAAATATTTTCCTGAGATTAATTTAAATTATGTCTTGGAGTGCGCCCCAAAATTAGAATATGAATCAATGGCAAGTAATATTGTGTCTGTGGGTGTGTTTATTTGTATCGAATAAGAAAAAACACGCAGTTCAAACCTTTATACATTTTATTCACTATTTGATAACAATAAAAGTAAACATGATAAGTGGATTACAGGTAGATGAATAGTTGCTTGATAGTAAAAATGAGAGAATACCTGACAGCCATTTATTTTTCTTAAAGAGTTCTGATCAAGGGGCATAACTCGAAAGCGAGTTAACTCCCTTATCGAATCGTTATAATGTTTTCAAAAGAAACTGTTGAATGAAGTTCAAACGCAGAATGTTACATATTTGTCATATTGTTGTGTAAAAAAAAACAAACGACGCGTTATAACGATTTAGCTAATCAGGATAATGACTGGGACACAACTACAGTTGGGATAGAGTTAAAAGTAAGAAAATTTATTCAGAACATTTTATGAGTCCGTTGTTTGAATGTCACGGTGCTATGGACAACGATATGCAAGAAGAAAGGAAAGCTAAGTTTACAAACGAATCTTTTACTTAATCTGCCACCTTCTTCTTATTCTTCTTATGTGTCTTGTCCCTTCAGGACGTAGGCGATCATGGATTTCCATTTGCCCCTATTCCTTTGTCACACGTAATATTTTTCTCTTGGTATCTCTCCCAAACCCCGCAACGCCATCCACTTGCTCAAGCACATCAAGTATGTATCGGTTTACGGCCTATCACGTTGAATACACCGGTTCTCGCTCGATCACCGAAGTTAAGCAACGTTGAGCCTGGTCAGTACTTAGATGGGTGACCGCTTGAGAATACCAGGTGCTGTAAGCGTATAGTGACGGATATGCGTTGTGGTGCAGTGGATATCGGCTCGGAAATAGAAATCGGTGAGCCGAGTTCGAAATCCAGTTGAATACCCTGCATTCACTTAAGCACTGGTACCTTGGGAAAGGTATTAATCCGTCTCTTCCCGCCAGGTATGGGTTAAATAACAAAGGTAGGACTTGGGTACCTTGCTCTTAAAAACAAATCCCAATGAATCTTGTTACTTGAAAAAAAATGTTGTAAAAATAAAATAACCTTACCCAAAAAATCATTGGTTATTACCTTAAATGATCCCATAAGGATTGATAGGTCGTTAAACATCGAAACAAACAAACAAACAAAAATCAAGTATGTATTGCGCTGCCTTCCCCTGTCTCTCTTTCCCTCTATTCGTCCTTTGACTATCAGATTCTCCAACCCCTTCTTCCTCATTACGTATCCTAGAAACCTCACCTGCCTCTTCCTGGTGCCAAGTATAAGTTTTATTTTCGTTGCATCCTCACCAAAACCTCTTCGTTGTTCCCATGTTCGGTTTGTGGTATCCTCAGCATCTTTCTGTAGAACCACATTTCAGTTGATTCGAATCTCACCTTCGTCTTTGAGAAGATTGTTTAGTATCCGCTGCCATATAGGAGAACAGATATCACATAACAATCCAGTACGTTTTTCTTTGTTTCCAACGTAATCTCCCTGTCTTTTAATACGCTGTTTAGCTTTTGAAATATGTCTTTTGCCATGCCAATGCGCTTTCAAATCTCAGTGTTACACTTGCTGTCCTCTTTCAGAACACTTCCCAGATATTTAAATTTCTGCACCTCCTTGAATTTAGTATCCCCGCCCTGTAGCTGGTATTTGGGCTTATCTTTCTGCTGTCCAATTAATATATATACATGTGTGTGTCAGGTCTAGATAGGCAAATTAGGTGTGTTTCACCATAACACTACTATAAAATGGGGAAATATAAGGATGCTCAAAAAACGTAATTAAAAAACAATTAATGTCTGCCATATTTGATGAAAGATGTTTAAAAGAAAGCTTTCTGTCCAAATATATATGCATTAATGAAAAATAAAAATATAGCTTTAAGATATGTTAAATTTATAGATTAAACAGCTCAATATCAGAGACAGAGTGTAGGTAAATATTGAGGTCAACAACCAGCAATGACAGGCCAGGTGTTGTGTTTTGACTATTTATATATGCTGGTCAAGGGTAGGTGTAGTATATTCTTCTTATGACTATTTGGTGGGCAGTAATGGTTATGTGCTAAATTATTCTAGGGGCTATTGAATAGAAATAATAGTGGATCCAAATGCAGTTCTCTAACTATTTTACTAATTCCAGTACTTTTTACCTTTGTTTCCAACGTAATCTTCCTGTCTTTTAATACGCTGTTTAGCTTTTGAAATTCTTCCTTGGCCATGCCAATACGTTTCCAGATCTCAGTGTTGCACTTTCCATCCTATGCCAGAACACTTCCCAGATATGTAAATTTCTGAATCTGTATGATTTTAGTATCCCCGGCCTGTAGTTGGCATTTTGGCGTCGTTTTTTCCTGATGACCATGTATTCAGTTTTCTGGTAGTTTATATATAGTCCTTTATTCTCAGTTTCCCTTGCTGTCTCCTTCAGAAGGTCCTGTATTTTCCTATTCGTGTCTGTGATCAGGACTTTCCCATCTGCATATCTTATTTTGTTCAAATTAAAACTGCCAATGACGAATCCTGGCAGGACTTCTTGCTCTCTTATAATTTTTTTATAATCATATCACCCCAAACAAGCCAGTCTACTTCCACTGATGCGCAGGGGGTTACATAAGAGGAAAGTTATGAAAAAAAGTGACAGGTTAGAAGAAATTATATCCAAAAAAACATGCCTGTGTACCTAATCAGTATTGAGAAGAGATGGATTCTTTTATAAACTAATAAAAAAAATTATAATGTGGATATAAAGTGGGGGATCAATTTTATATTATTATACTTGTGTAAAAGGATCCTCCACTTTTTGACCACGGCAGTTTCTATAGATTTATATTCTAGATTTATGGGCTTTAACAAGTGGATGGCAGAGCAGAGCTTGGAAGGGGTAACAAAAGAAAGGGTATTAAGAGCTACAAGGTATAGGAAGATGTGGAAGGCCATGATTGCCTACGTGCTGAATGGACATGGCACACAGAAGAAGATGAAGAATCGTTACACTACACAACACAGCATATTTTTTTTATAATCATTTAGCCCTAAGCAAGGCATTTTACTGCCACTGGTGCGCAGGGGGTTACATAAAAGAAAAGTTATGAGAAAGAGTGGCAGGTTATAAAGCGTGTCAGGAAGTGGGTAAGAGAATGGTTAAGATACTGAGAGTTGAGTGGACGGAGAAAGGAGCATGTGAGGGAGGATGCAATTTAGCAAGATAGAATATGACTATTGACTTTACACTTAAATTCATGGAGATTGTGGCTGTCGGGGAAGCCAGTAAATGGAAGGGAATTCCACAAGCGGGAAGTGCGAGAAAAGAAGCCGATGGAGTCGAATTGGTGTTTACATTTTATTAGTTTCACAGTAAAAGGACGGGACCTAGTTGCTAATCTTGTGGCTCGAGCAAATTCATGCATAGGGGGAACCAGAGAGCTAAGTTCATTAGAGCAGAAGCCGCGAAAGTACTTGTAGAAGAGTTGCTTCCCCGACAGCTACAATCTCCAGGAGTTTAAATGTAAGGCCAATAGACACCTCCTAACACACTAACTCGCACACATTCTCTCAAACACTCTTTCTATGTACCTCCTTACTCGTCTATCACCCTCTTTCTGATATTTCCTATATTTAATCGCTCTCTCAGCACCTTCCCCTATGTAACACACTGCGCTATAGTGGTAGTGAAATGCCTTGCTTGGGGTGAAATGATTAAACAAACAAACAAACAAAAACAAAAACACACACACGCACACAGAGAGAGAGAGAGAAGCCACAATACGGCGGTGATAAAGTCGCTCTACATGTTGAACAGATCCGGTGAGTAGACGCATCCTTGTCTTACATCCCTTTCTATTTTTGTATATCTAATGAATTCATTTCCTGTCCGTATGTAGGCGGTTTCCTTCCAGTATAATTTATTGGTTATTATAATCTCTTTCCCGAATATTTTGAGATTGCCGAGCATCTCTGACAAGTATTTGTGGCGTATGTTGTCAAACGCCTTTGCGTAGTTTTTAAAACACAGGTAAATACTCTTCTGCATTTGTATTGCTCTTTCTGGTTACTTTCTAAGCATGAATATTGCGTTTCACATTCCGGTGTCTTTGACGAACCCGCACTGTTCTTGTTCTATCTCTGGGACAATTGTGCTACTCGCTCTGTTCATCAGAATCCAAATGATGAGTCTCTGCCACTTATATGGGCTAAATTTCTACCCCAAGTATCTCCGATAAGGACATCATCATCATCATCATCATCATCACACCCTTTTACACCCAATGTTGTGTAGAGCAGTAACTTTTTGTTACTGTTTCCGTAACAAACTGTTTCTTTTTATGGGGCAGGGTTGTTAGCCCTGCGCGCAACCCCCCCAAATCCCCAAAATCCCCAAACTTGGAGGACCGGTGGACCATTCTTACTCCTTACGTTTGCAGCATCTGGTATTCCCAAATGGTCACCCATCTAAGTACTGACCAGGCTCGACGTTGCTTAACTTCTGTGATCGGACGAAAACCGGTGTATTCAACACGTTATAGCCGTAGGCCACCGATAATGAAATCTAGGGTTAATTTCAGTATTATATTTTCTTCTCCCCCCCCCCCCGCTTTAATTCACCCTTGAGACGTAGAGGTGGTGTAATGCATAGTGACTAGAAATTAACAAACGAAGAAACAAGTTCGAATTCGTGTACCTGGTATTTATTTAAACGCATATTACCTTAGGAAATATATGAATTCACCCCCACCACTTATAGGTTAAACAGTAGGACTTGCATTTGGAAAAAAGTCATTATTATTCTCTAAGAATTACTAATGTAATATTTATTCAGGTAGATAGAAAGGAAGTCCTGGGCATTGACAGTAAAATGCATCCAGCAACCAGGCCTATGATTGAGAGGTTGTGAGGAGCATGGAACCTCCTCTTAATTACTGTTGTTCTCAGGTCTACCCTGACTGGGAGTGGTAGCACCTGTTAGGGTCCCAGCTATGAGAAAATAGTTAACATTGGGTCAAAACACTATGAAAGTTTCAAAATACACTTTTATAGAAATATATATATATATATATATATATATATATATATACTTTTATAGAAAAATATACATTTATTTAAGGAAAAATATTGCCAACAATGTATTTTTGAAGAAAAAATTGTAACACATTTTTTAAGGAAAAAAATTATTCTCTGCAAAACATTTTTGAATAAAAAAAAAAGAAGACATTTTCAGTTTTTTAAATAAAAAGAATAAGAATAAAAAATTAAAATTTTCATTAAAATCTGACAAAATCAGCATTCTCACTATAACCGAACATTTAAAAAAATACATTAAAACCCCACCTTTTTGGTATTAAATTCCTATAGATGTTGATATGCCGTTGAACAAAACTCAAGCCCAAATCAATATAGAAACGAACAGGTTAACATAGATGGAAACAAACTGAGATTGATTGATTCGTTTTCGACGATTTATCAACATTTTGTAGATTAAAGTCAAAGATATTTTTACATTGTAAGAATTTCTCAATTGAGAGAATAATGCTTTTATTCTAAACAATTTTTTCTTATTAATCCATACCATGATGGAGAAGAGATAAAGTCATACCTTTATCAAGGGTATTTGCGGGTAAGTCAATATGATAAACACGACTGAAATTCAGACTCGAATCTCCAATTAATAATTCCAAGCCGTGTACACGTGCGTTTGGGTTTAGGATCAGCTTTGAAATATTCTTAAAAGTAAGTCATACTTTTGCTTTGATTTTATTTTGTCTCATTATTTGTGGCTAATTTTAGAATAGTTTCATGGTTATTTGAATGAGTGTTCTTTACATTTTTTCAAAGAAATATCTTTGACCGGACTTTAACCCTCTAGGGCCATTCGTATCATATTTGATACAGTATTTCCCTATAAGGAAACATTTGGTATTTCCCTATAAGGAAACATTTGGTATTCATTGACTGAGCAGTCAGTACTGCTTTCATTTGAAATTTATAAAATATTTCTCTTAAAAAATTTTTCAGGAAAATATTTCTTTCAAGGCTTGTTTTCATACTGTATCAAATATGATACGAATGGCCCTAGAGGGTTAACTAAGTTAAAACTTAGTTAACCTACCACCGCTACCTTTTTTTCTTTCTTCTTCTTCAATTGGAGTAGATAGTTTAGACTATCACCCGGTACACACTCCATCCACGTCTATTGAACAGGTGTAGAGGCTCATCCCTTGTTCCCTGTTTAGGATGTGGTTTCCGGTTTTCTCTTTTCCAATCTTTTCACTTTTTTTTTTCAATTGGAGTAGATAGACTAAATTATCGCCCGGTTCACACTACACCCATGTCTATTGAACAGGTGAAGTGGCTCATCCCTTGTTTCCTGTTTAGGATGTGGTTTCCGGTTTTCTCTTTTCCAATCTTTTCACTTTTTTTTTTCAATTGGAGTAGATTGACTAAACTATCGCCCAGTTCACACTACACCCACGTCTATTGAACAGGTGTAGAGGCTCATCCCTTGTTCCCTGTTCAGGATGTGGCTTCCGGTTTTATCTTTTCCAATCTTTTCACTCTTACGTAGCCCCCGGCACATCAGTGGCGTTACCGCCTTGCTCGGGGTGATATGATTAAAGCCATTATCGCTTACACCACCGCATATCTAAACGAACAGCACCTGATATTTTCCCAACCGGTCAGCCATCTAAGCACTGTCCAGGCTAGACGTTGCTTAACTTCGGTGATCGTACGGGAAGCGGTGTTTAAACGCTATATGGTAGTTACGCAAACAGAGACAGATAGGCAGACAGACATGATGATCGTTGACAAGTTTGACTAATGGCTCTTGAAGGCAGCAAGTGACTTGCAATGATTATTGCAGATATGACACTGTACTATTCTAGAAACAACCAAACATGCAGAGTGTCAGAAAACCTGCAAAAACCGCTCTGATCTCAGCAGCCACATTAAAATTTAAGAGCAGGCTGAACGGGCTTTACATAACGGGCCAAGCTTTGTACGAAACAACTTGTATACAGATATCCAATATGGCCACTTCCTTGTTCTCAAAAACAGCCATTCTTCGAAACAATTCAGAATCGAAATTCATCTGCGAATAGATGATGATGATGATCAAGTGATGCCCAACGAAATTTGAGCATCAAATCTTTTAATCTAAGGAGAAACCTTTTACATAACTAAACCCACTCCTTGAACAGCGATGGCACGTACTAAAAAGACAAGAACTAATCAACATTATTAGTTGCAATCTAGTTGCAGGTTCTACATCAGCGTTTCTTTCTTCATAATGACTAAGGAATAATTCCCTTCTAGTGGTGGCTTAGATGGCTGTTAACACAACAATCTGAACAGAGACAAATTTATTCTATCATCGGTCAATGTTTGTTTAAATCTTCCTATCGATTATCTGTCTTTATCTGTTTGATTGAGGTGGCTAAACAAATAAAATGACTGCAATTTAACCCATAGCTGGAGGGAGGAGATAGATTCATACTTTTCCCAATCGAAATTTGTGCTTAAGCGAATGTAACAAACCAGGCTGGAATTCGAAACCGGCTCTTCGATTTCTCATCCGGAACAAAAGACGATAAACATATACACAAAATTACATTTCAAAAAGGATTCATTTATTTAGGATACGGTATTAACTGCAATTTATCCAACGCAATTGAAGGAAATTTCATTATCCAATTTCCCCCCTGATTCTCAAAAGCGTCTGTCGCAACGATTTACGAGAATTTATTTTCAGCCTTATCATGTTACACAATATCCGGTCAATACACATTGTAAAAATAGTCGATAATCAATAAAATACGTGGGGATATAATCGATGAACTTTTGATCTATAAGCAACGAAGAAAAATGAATTTCAGCATTTTCTTTGGGGTTGGCATCATATTCTCTGCAAGAGATTACGATTTTCGGTCAACATATCGCGAACATCAACTTGATTTATTGCAGATTGCTGATGGGGATTTTGCTGGTTGCGTAAAAGATAACAGCTTGGAACGAGAAAACAGCTGACAATATATAATAAGAGAAATTTAGCAACCATGGAACTTCCTACCCGCAATAAGAGTATCCAAAAAACAGTTATTCCCTTGACACCGCTATTTTTTTTTTTTTTTACTACCTTCACTCTTCGGCAATATCCATTGTTTTACAAAGAGATGGTGAGAATATTAATAAAACCTAAACATATAATTGTTGTGACGTGGCTCGATCACGTGACCGGGTTCACTTATATATAGAAAGAGTGAGTTGGTTGAAGGGAGGAAGTTAGTGTGAGCTGAGGGCTACTGCGTTTTACTTGCTAACTCAACCACCCATATTGTTGCGATCTTCTACGGGCTGTTATATTGTATCTTCCGAATAAGATATTATTTTATCATCTATGTATTGTTTACCACATCGATGAAAGTGAATTTATACATTTTTTTCTTTTTGAAAATTTTTAAAATATATATTATGGACTACACATTTATTAGATTGTTTATTTACAAAAAATAACTTTATATTTTAAAAAAAAATGTAAAATATAATACAATTAGAACTAATACTGATGCAATTTACCATTTACTAATTTATAAAGGGATAAATATCCATATAAACATATAGTAAATTTACATTGTCCTGACTGTTGTCATTATCTTCGTTGTTACATTCACGACGGTTCGTCTGTTGTACGCACCGACCTCCTTTAGGCGTTTGGAAATTTTTAGCCGAATTCTTCATCTCGTTCAGTGGGGTAGATTGTTCTAGTTCGACATGTCATGCCTCTTCCGGATATCTAAGTTTCAGTTATTTTATTTTAGTAATTCAACAGGCCAAATTTTTTGCCCACCTCTGCTGCAGCCAGGTCACTCTTTTAAGTCAGGTCACCGGATTATTTCAAGCGACGCTTTTACCTACTGGGACATGTCTTTTTGGAAACATCACTGAATTAATTTTGAGAGCTTATAAACCTAATGTTTTGCGAAACATCGTCAATATCACAGTAAAGATGAGGACAACAGTCCAAACACTGTAAAAGATTTAAACAGACATACACATACACATACACATGGCCGTATCTGACTACCGGGCATACCGGGCACGGGTCCAGGCCGATCCGTCTTCATCAGAAATAAAACTAGACAATTCGCGAAGAAAGAAAGAAAGAAAAACGATGAAAACATCCGAATGGCCGCAGTCAAAATCTGTTTATTTATTAATTTTGGGAGAAAAGACTGGTTATACTCGATTTCCTGCTTTCGTTCACATTCTGTGCCTAATTTCCATTGGAATAGCCGAAAAAATCCGCAAAAATCATAGTTTCTGGGAACGGATGACACTGATGACGTCACCATATTGTCAACTAATAAATCCGGGCAATTTTCTCTGTGCCCGGTGTTTTTTTAGCATCAGCTACGGCCCTGCACATACATACAGACAGATATTTACTAAATTATTGAAATATGTGAAAAACTATAATGAAATCAGAATTATTTATCATTTTATGATGTCTGAATGAACTGGCGATAAGCTGATGTTTTCTAACCATTCTACTAAATTCTCTTTATTATAATAAAGACGATGATATACTACCGGGCATAACTAATAGGCTACCCCAGAGTTTAAAAAAAAAATGATGTATTCCATACTATTTTTTAGTATTTATTGACAAGTGAATAATTGTAAATGAAAATATAATGTCTTTTTTGTTAATACTGTACAATAACATGTGCATCAAATGACAGTGTTAAGCTTTTAATTTAATTGTCCAAATGTTTTATTTCCCCAAGAGTTTTCGGTTATACTTTTAGCCATTATCAAGGATGAATATATATACACTACTGGCCATAATTGTTAGGCCACCCCAGTGTTCTAAAAATGTTATATTTCATCCTATTTTTTAGTATTTATTGCCAAGTGAATAATTGTAAATGAAAATCGAATGGTTATTTTGTTAATATTGCACAATAATATGTGCATCAAATGAATTGATAAATATTTAATAATTATTTATATTGCAGTTTCATCAATGAAAGAATGAAGAAAATTTAGGATGATCCGGACGAGTTCATCTTTGCTTCTTTGCCTTGTAAAATTTTTCAAAGTAATAAGAACAAAAGAACCATTCTATTTTCACTTGGCAATAAATAATAAAAATAATATGAAATACATCATTTCTTTAAAAAAAACTGGGGTGGCTTAATAATTATGGAAGGTGGTGTATATATATATATACATATATATATAAATCTATAGGGTGCGATGGATAAATTGTCGCTATTTGCCTTGTAAAATTTTACAAAGTAATAAAAACAAAAGAACCATTCTAATTTCACTTGGCAATAAATACTAAAACTAGTAAGAAATACATCATTTCTTTTAAAAAAACTGGGGTGGTCTAATAATTATGGCTGGTAGTATATATATATATATATATATATATATATATATATATATAAAAGTCAAATATTATTATATTATCTTATAATATCAGTACAAAATTAGCTATTTTGTTTCGACACTACATGTGCCTTATTAAGTGATGATGTTGATTTCAAGTTGAGGAGTTTTAAGAAGGTATACTACCGGGCATAACTAATAGTCTACCCCAGAGTTTTTAAAAAAATTATGTATTTCATACTACATTTTAGTATTCATTGGCAAGTGAATAATTGTAATTGAAAACAGAATGGTTCGGTTGTTAATATTGCACAATAACATGTGCATCAAATGAATTTATAAATATTTAATAATTATCATTATTGCAGTTTCATCAGTGAGATAATGTAGGGTGATTCGGACGAGTTCATCTTTGCTTCCTTGCCTTCGAAAAATTTGCAAAGTAATAATAACAGAAGAACCAGTTTATTTTCATTTCGAATTTTCCACTTGGCAATAAATACTAAAAATAGTATGAAATACATCATTTCTAATAATTATGGCCGGTTGTGTATGTAAATACTTTTGCCGTCATTTTTGAAGGCTCGAGCCCACTTGTAATATAATGAATAACTTGTAATATAATAAATAACTTGTAATATAATGAATAACATAAACAAAGAATCTAATAAGTATATAGTGTTTATTATGTTTGCTTCTCAATTCTCGAAAATAAAGAAAGAAAATATAAAAATTAATTCCCTTACGTTTAAGTTTTGTTCAAACTATTATCGTCGTTTTATTGAAACTGTGGTGATACCGACCGAACAAAAGCGATGAACCGGATGTTTGCTCTCTCACAACAAAAAAGCAAATGAATAAAACTCGTCGTGCGCATCCGAGTTCGCGCAGATGTTCCGGGTGAAAAATCAAAATTAATCAAATATCAAATTTCCATTTCGCGAGCCTACGCGAATTTTATTTACTAGCCAATGGGAAGCCCGGAATCAAATACAAGCGTGAGATTCGAAACGAGCTTTGATCCAAAAAGCAGATATAAAATGCAGAGACACAAAGCATCGTCAGACAGAAGTACTCACAGGCTAGAGTAACCAGTGCCTCACCTTGGCTTAAGTCGAGCGGCTACTATGCTGGCCTCTTTCCTTCTCCCTGTCTCAAAAGCACTTATTAACCTCAGGAGTGACCTCTTCAAAGACATTCTACACAAACCAACTTACTGACTTACTGACCTAAGAAGTGGCAACTTCGAAATGAACATTCATCACATTCCTAAGCCTTTTATCTTTTTCAGCATTATATTTTCCATGAACATTCTAACCTCCGTTGGACCTTTATTTCAAGTATTGCTTTAATAGTAAAACATTAATTGAAATGTGTATATATAAATGTTATTTTATACTCAAATTGCCTTTCTTGATTTATAATCATTTTATGACTTATAGTGGGCTATCTTTCCACAAGGCCAAATTCCGTTAACCTGCAACGGTATACAATTACCCTTCACTAGAACGGAATCCTAATACAACTAGAAAAGTCATAAATAAGATATACCCGCTATAAAACAATAAACATTGCCGAAAAGTGAAGGTAATTAAAATAATTGCGGTGTCAAGGGAAAATTCGTCCTTTTGACATTTCGTTTTATTGTTTGCTAGAATTTCTTTCGTAGTTTTTGTCATTCTCTGAAATTGTTTCGAATCGTAATTCAAGACAACTTAAATGGTGACGACAGACGTTTCTTTCTCATTCCTTGTCAACTACTAGCAGATATCGTCTCTAAAATAAAAAGTAACACAGCAAATTTTATTACGAGTTGCGACCACTAAACTGTACCATGTCATTTGAATTGCAGCAGGATTATAATTTAATTAATGAATCTAGTTAAAGACGGTTAAAAAATGAGGACAGTGTGTTTGCAACGTGTAAACAGAAGCATTCACCTAAACTGAATATTTGAAATAAAACGGTGATGCGTAGTTTGAAATTCAGTACGATAAATTAATGAGCATTTATAAATGAGATTTAAGTCCATCCCCTCTAGGAAAGCAAAATCGTTATCTTGGCTAGCTGACCTATTATATGTATTCACGATTAAAAACAAAAACAAAAAAAAACACTTAGTCACACGTATACTTAAATCACGTGAACTGATTACGCGCTTAGATTTCATTTGATGTGTTACAGTGACGTGTACTGTCATGAACTTCTGTGATGAAGCAACATTTTCATATATATTACAACACCGATAGGTTTAAATTGTAAATGTCACGGTTGCATTATATCAAGTATATTAATTACCCAAGAATAAAGGTGAAAGTTTGTCTTCTTTATAGTGGGATGTAATCTACCTGCAGAATTAACAACAAAGAAGGTGTTGCGCACTTAAAATGTGTCAAAGTAGGGTAATGAGGGTTCGAAAACGGGGGAAATCTTGGATTGAGAAATAAGAAGAAAAAAAAAACAAGCTTACCTCCTGAATGTAAAGGGGCTTTTTGACATTTGTAAGTGAAAGATTGTTTGCAATACGTTGAGTAATTAATCAGCTTTTTTAGGTTAGAGGTGCTCGCTCTGATATACGTCAGTTTGGCATTAATCTGAAAATGAAAGAAAATAATACATACAGGTGGACTAAAAGTAGGGTTACTCTTGTTAGGCATGCACTATACATTTAAAAAAAACACTTTATTACATTTATATGTATTTGTTACAAACATATTTGTTCAAAACTGTAAATTTATTTAACACATAAATGTTCTAACCCAGTTTAATATCTAATTTCTAGGGTTGTGTTGCGGTGAGTAGCTTATCGGCTGGGAACGAGAAATTGGAAAGCCGATTTCGAATCCCAGGTGAATTCGTTGCATTCACTTATGCACAAATGCCCTTGTGAAAAGTATTAATCCGTCTCTTTTCCTTCCAGCTATGGTCTGAATAGCAGGCCAGATTGGGTTCTATAACCTTGGTTGGCAACCAGTCTACTACAGAAAATAATTGCAACCTACTGCGAGAAAATCTTCTGCCCAGTCAGTCATGTCTCTTTCGAGTTATAATGTTAGGATACTATTTTCTAATTTATCAAGAGTAAAATTTAAATAGACAAAAATTACATGAAGATGAAAAAATTATATTTAAATTTAAAAGAAAAGTATTAAAATGCAGGGAGATGAATTCAAAGGGGGTTAATTCGTAATTATTAATAGTAATATTTGCAGGGAAAAGAAAGAAAGAAAGAAAGAAAGGGAGTGAGATGGAAAGAGACAAACGTATTGAAGAATCTGTATCAATCAGGGTCTAAAAATTTAAATATTCTTTTTTCCTATGGCAGCATGTGGTCATTAATTCCCTTTTTTGTTAAGTAGTTTAGTAGAAATTATACGATTTAAGATGACAAGTTTTTCTAAAAGACACACGTTATATCTGTCTTCTTTTCCATTATTACGTTTGGTTTTAGCGATTTTTCAGGTAATAATTGGATTGCTGTTGTTTTTAATTTCCAATAATATACGAATAATGTAGTGCTGTATTTACTGTTGTTTAAAGACAATATGTGGTTATGAAAGCAATATTTCCACATATTAGCAATTCCTCCAAAATAGAATTTAAAATCATTATCATCCGAAAGGATGCAAGCTCTATAAATAATACTTTTGGACATACACTGATCATTCAATGTTTTCGGCGGATGCAATTAATTTCGAAGGGTCACTATCATTAGCAGACGGGTAATTGATCATATATTGTATATATGTTAGCCTTTGAACTAAATCGAAGCACAAAGAGAAAGAGTTTAAAGTCGGAATTTTCAGACACGCCTGTGCCCTTTTTCAACGAAACGAAAAATAAACATAGGCATTTGGGTTTACTCAGAGAGTATAATTTCCACAGAGAGACCTCTAACCAACAACATTTTGTTTCCAATAATATATGGATAAAGCAGTACTGTTGTTTAAACGCATGTGGTTATGAAAGCGATATTTCCACATATTAGCTATTGCTTCAAAATAGAATTTAAAATCATTATTATCCGAAAGTACGAGAGCTCTGTCTATGAATAATGCTTTAGGACATACACTGGCCAATCAATGGGCAGGTCTTATGTTTTTGGCAGTTGCAATTATTTTTAGAATGGTCACTATTATTAGTAGAAGGGTAATATGCACCTGATGATTGCATAACGCATGAAACTCTGAGTCTTGCCGTTGCCGTAGAATAATATGGATATTTTTGGCGTACTTACTTGGTGTGGGATTTGTTTCATAAGTGGTGTAAGTGCGCAGGTGGTAAATTGCTTTCAATTCTTATTAATTGTGTTGACTTCTTTTTAGCGTGCTTAAGTGTATGTCTGCTTTACTGATTTATATTGAATTGACCTCTTTTTACTGCTTTGAGTTGGCCTTTTGTTACTGTGTTGGGTCGATGTATTTTACCATATATTACCATATCCTCTTAAAATTCTATTAACGCCCTATTTCTATCCTGATATCGAGAACTTTATGACAAAAACCCTGCTTGCCTAAAATCCCTTTCTACTAGTAAAGTACTTAAAAAAACAGCAAATTGGCACTAATTAAGATTACATTTTAACGCAATACATATATATGCGCGCGCGTGTGGGGGGGGGGTGGGGGGTGTGCATTTTAATTTTTTAAATTATGTATATTTTTTAATTTTTTAAATTATATATATATATATATATATATATATATATATACGCGTTTGTGTGTGAGTGTGTTTTAAATTTTTGTGACATTTCCGGTAGTATCGCTACATTTTAATACGAAGTTGTATATTTCTCAACCCTTTACCTAACCTGATTTTCACAGGAAATAGATTCACTTCTGAGCCATTGTCTTTTTTTTAATATTCTGAATAAATTTAACTATTTTATATCTTACGATCTGAAGAGATGGATTCTTACTCGCTTGTCGTTATACCCGCCCAATAGCCAGAGTGCTCTAATCCATTACGGAATGAGCGATGCTTACATGCCGGAGTAGCTACTGTTTTTCAAAGTCTATCATTCTTCCAGAGTGCTCAGTCAGGGTGTGAGAGCGTAAATAGTCATCCGCAGACAGATCTGTTTCGCTGTATTACAGCTCATCAGTACGGTTAGATTGCGATTGCTTTTAACCCAGGATTGAAACCCGACCGAATTGGCGTCAGTCGGCGATTCTACCTCTGGGCTATGGGCGCTCGGTAGAAGAAGGCAGACCTTTTAGCGTGTATATTGTTATTATACTCGCCCAGTAGCCAAAGTGCTCTAATCCATTACTGAATGAGCGATATATGCTCTTGACAAGAAATAAAGTGAATTGCATTTCTTTTATGATGAATACAAAATTCAGTTTTCTTGTCAAGAGCAAATCTGTAGAAGTTCAACAAGAAAATACCTCCACTATAAAAGCTGAATTCTGTATTCATCATAAAAGAAATGTATTTTACAGAAGGATGCTGAGGAGACCATGAACAGAGCATGTGTGCAACGATGAGTCGTTGGAAAGGATGCAAACGAGAAGAAAACTGATAATGAATATCAGGAAGAGACAAATGAGGTTCCTGGGACACGTAATGAGGAAGGAATGCCTGGAGAAGTTGATACTCACAGGTCGGATAAATGAAAGAAGAGACAGGGGATAGCAGCGCAAGACGAACTTGTTAGGTCTAAAAATGTTGACGAAGCGGGGCTTAGAAGGGATACCAAAAGAAAAATTTCTGAAAGCAACAAGACAGAGCCAAGTCGAAGTCCTTGATCGCCTACGCCCTGAAGGGATATGGCACATGAAGAAGAAGAATTCAAATTTTTTTTTTTAATCATCTCACCCCAAGCAAGGCATTCCACTGCCACTATTGCGCATGGGGCTATATAGGGGAAGGTAAAGAGAAGGAGTGGTTAGACATAGGGAATGTCAGGAGGAAGGTGACAGATGAGTAAGGATACCGAGGATGAGGGTTGGGAATAGGTAGAGTGTTTGATAGAATGGGAGCAGGTTAGTGTGTTAGGAGGTGTCTATTGACCTTACATTTAAACTCCTGGAGATTGTAGCCGTCGGGGAAGCAATCGTGTGGAAGAGAATTCCACAGTCGGGAAGTGCGAGGAAAGAAACTGTTGGAGTAGAAGTTGTGGTTGCATTTTATCGGTTTCACTGTAAAAGGGTGGGATCTAGTTGCTAATCTAGTATCTCGTGCAATAGGGGGCACCAGTGATATCTTGTTAAGAGAAAATCTGTAGAAGTTCAACAAGAAAATATCTCGACTATAAAAACTGTATATATATATATATATATAGTAGAACATTTGCTATTTAAGTCAGGTAAATTCCAATAGAGACAAACTCAAAAGAACTCAATGTTAAATTTATTTATTTAATTTAACAGAGTAATATAATCTAGAAAAAAATTAGATATTCTACAATTTCAAGGGTAATACGGATTTTGCAGCAAGAAAAAAAGAACTCTTCGGGTTTTTTTTTTTAATGAGCGAGGAAATGTTTTTTTTTTTTTGTGGATTACCGTTAAATATCTATTCTCGATATGGGCACGTGAGTGTCTGTGTGAATTTTTTTTTTTTCTGGATATTAATTGTTGTATTTTTTGGAACTGACGAGCAGCCTTTCTTCTTCTTGCTGCGAAATACGTCTTAACCATGCAATTGTGGAATATCTAAAATTTTTCTAGAATATATATATTTATTTACGCTCTCACACCCTGACTGAGCACTCTGGAGGAATGGTAGACTTTGAGAAACAGTAGTTACTCTGGCATGTACGCATCGATCATTCAGTAATTAATTAGAGCACTCTGGCTATTGGGCGTGTATAATGATAATATACACGCTAAAAAGTCTGCTTTCTTCTACTGAGCGACCATAGTCCAGAGGTAGAATCGCTGACTGACGCCAATTCGGTCGGGTTTCAATCCTGGGTTAAAAGCAATCGGAGTCTAACTGTACTGATGAACTGTGATACAGCAAAACAGATCTGTCTTCAGGATGACTATATATATATATATAGGTGGGGTGTAAAACCTAATATGTGTTACATTGTTCGTATCTGAAATGATTTCGGTTGATAACCGTCATTTAGTCATTTATTATCATCTTTATATCCGTCCATTTTAACCTAGCATCAGTGATGTAGGTTTTTGCTGACCTTTAACCTCTTGCATCAGAAATGAATAGGGATTTTAGGACAGTGAATATCTTGGGATTTCTTTCGTGTCAACCAAGGCCAAATTTCAGTAAACATTCAATTATTAATCGCCATACTGTAATTTACTTTAGCACCAGCAGAGCACTCTGATAACCAAGAGAGATTAGATCGAATGAATTCTTACAGACAGTTTACTTCAGATGTTTGCATAATAAGATATATTGGTTAAGTTTGCAAAGTAACACTGTATTTAGGGAAATGCAACACTGTATTTAGGGAAAAAAACATGAATATTAAAAGCAAATATTACCATTACAAAAAACATGAATATTACCATTACAAAAAACATGAATATTATCATTACAAAATACATGAATATTACCATTACAAAAAACATGAATATTACCATTACAAACATGAATATTACCATTACAAAAAACATGAATATTACCATTACAAAATACATGAATATTACCATTACAAAATACATGAATATTACCATTACAAAAAACATGAATATTATCATTACAAAATACATGAATATTACCATTACAAAAAACATGAATATTACCATTACAAAAAACATGAATATTATCATTCCAAAATACATGAATATTACCATTACAAAAAACATGAATATTACCATTGCAAACATGAATATTACCATTACAAAAAACATGAATATTACCATTACAAACATGAATATTACCATTACAAAAAACATGAATATTAAAAGAAAATATTACCATTACAAAAAACATGAATATTACCATTCCAAAATACATGAATATTACCATTACAAAAAACATGAATATTACCATTACAAACATGAATATTACCATTACAAACATAAATATTACCATTTCAAAAAATATGAATATTAAAAGCAAATATTACCATTACAACAAAACATGAATATTACCATTACAAAAAAACATGAATATTACCATTACAAAAAACATGAATATTACCATTACAAAAAACATGAATATTACCATTACAAACATAAATATTACCATTTCAAAAAATATGAATATTAAAAGCAAATATTACCATTAGGAAAATATTCAAGTGAGCTGATAAAATGGAAATATGAAAATAGCCTCCAAGACTTTACAAGAATAGCGATTTTGGTTTCGATAAGAATTGTCTGAGTATAGGAACTATGTTTGAAATCCCAGTACAACTAAATTGTAGTGCAGTGGATATCGAAATATTGGAGAGCCGACTTCGAATTCCAGTTGAATTTTTTGCATTCACTTACGCACAAATAACCTTAGGAAAGGTATTAATACATCTCTTATCCCTCCAGCTATAGGTTAAATAACAGGACAAAATGGGTTCTATCGCCTTGCTTGGTAACCATTCTACCACAGAAAGTAATGGAAACCTACTGTGGGGAAATCTTCTGTCCAGTAAGTTATGTCTCTTTCGAGACATGATCGCACTTGACTGACTGACTAAATATTAAATTAATTTTCTTCTCACCTATTTTAAATGTCATACAGGCTGTTGGAGATCATGGTTCTTCATAGTTTCATTTTCTCTTCTTATCTACGAATTGCCAAGACTTCTGCAGAACGAGAGTGAATCAGTTTCTCATAGCATTCCCAACGGAATTGAATTCAAAACTGCCTTTCTTAGTTTAGGAAGCCTATTTCCCGCTACTATTTAATCTAACGTTGGATAAAATAAAGATCCATGCTTTTAAATGCCTAAATTAATCCAGCTTATTTTAAAAATAAACTAAAAGGTCGATAATAGTGAAATTTAAAATGTATTAACGTTGAGTATGTGTCTATACTTTTGAGAGGAAGTAATATTT
The DNA here is from genome assembly GCA_037127315.1 of Ascarosepion bandense. Lineage (NCBI taxonomy): Eukaryota > Metazoa > Mollusca > Cephalopoda > Sepiida > Sepiidae > Ascarosepion > Ascarosepion bandense. Next base: position 252,684 of record JBBBDQ010002614.1, read on the forward strand.
ACACTATTTTCATTGTTCAGACTATTGTCCTCATCTTTTTGCTATGTTCACAACATTTTGGCTATTGTACGCTCCAGACTGCTTCAGGTGCTAGAAATTTCGAACCATTACGGATGTAGAAAGTAGATCATCACCCCTCATGTGATGAAGTTGAAATAATTGATAGAGAACACCTCTAACAACTAAGTAAACTTAATGAAACAGCACATATGCTAGGCCACAAAAATCATTCACTTTTTTTAAACAGTACCTAAATGTCTAAATAGTTTCTTTTTATTTTATATTATCATTAAAAAACAAAACAAGCATCACAGGTAAATTTAGAGATTTACCTAGGTGTTAAGTTATGAAAGGAATAATATGGAATTAATTCCATAAAATGTCAATAATAATACTGAACAATTATTTGAATTTCCTTCTAGATTTTTGCATTACAGAGAAGTGCAGAAAAGTTGAGTCTGGCTTATTTTTTCCAAACCTTACTAAATGACCACATATCAGAATTAATTTTTTTAAGGGCTTGTTTGTCAAACTGAATACTTTTCAGTATACCTTTGCATTGATAGTGAATGACTCATGGTTATTCGTGGTTTTTCACTTTATTTGATTCTTTGTTTAGGTTCAATAAGAACTAAGTATGAAATTGTTTGTCTTATTTATTTCACTAATAAAAGTAAAAAGAAAAAGTTTTGGTAAAATCTTAATCTTTGAAGGACAAATATACACTGGCAAAATGCTACCATACACTTTTTTATGAGTATCCTCATATATATATATATATATATATATATATATATATATATATATATTGTCATCCGCAGACAGATCTGTTTCGCTGTATCACAGCTCATCTGTACGGTTAGACTCCGATTGCTACACAACCCAGGCTCCCAATCCGGCGTCAGTCGGCGACTCTACCCCTGGGCTACGGGGCGTTCGGTGGAAGGAGGCAGTCTTTTTAGCGCATATCATATTACGCGCCCAATAGCTAGAGTGCTCCAATTCATTTTACTGAATGAGCGATGCGTACACGCTAGAGTGGCTACTGTTTTTCAAAGTCTACCTTTCTTCTCGATCAGGGTATGAGACCATATATATCTCCTCATATGGTAATATCTATCAAATTTAGTTCTTCATGATGTTGAAAATGCTTAAATAGTTTGGCTTCTTTTGCTACGTAAAGTTATATGTTATTAAATCTGTAGCGCCAGACAACGAGGCACGAAGAGGCATGGTCCTCCCTAAGACCTACAGGGATCATTTGTTGGAGGCCGTTTTTAATCATTGATCTGAGAAAGATATATTCTGCAGATAATTTAAACATTTCTTAACGCGTTAGCTCCCTGCATGACATGCATATATAAGTTTAAATCCAACAGGTCTATATATACATCTATATATACATCTCGATTGTGACATTAGCAAAAATCGATGATTGTCTGTTTCATATTACAATGTGAGGAACAAAAGTTTATTTGTTGTTAAAAAGTAACAGGGAGGACGAGGGAGAGTGCATTGGGATTTTCATAGATACCAAATAAATTCAGAATGAATATGAACTAAATCTTTTTATGTGCCGTGTTCCATCAGGACGTAGACGATCATGGCTCTTCACAACTTCCTTTCCTTTGTAGCTCTTAATAAACTTTGTCTTTGTTATTTCGTCTAAGCCCTGTTTCGCCAATCATTTACTCCATCTCACTATGCGTTAAATCTTTTTATGTGGCATGTCCCATCAGGACATAGAAGATCATAGCTCTTCACAACTTCCTATCCCTTGTAGCTCTTAATAAACTTTGTCTTTGTTATTTCGTCTAAGCCCCGTTTCGCCAATCATTTACTCCATCTCACTATGCGTTAAATCTTTTTAATGTGCCGTGTCACATCAGGACATAAACGATGATGGCTCTTCACAACTTCCTTTCCTTTGTAGCTCTTAATAAACTTTGTCTTTGTTATTACTCCTAAGCCCTGTTTCGCTAATCATTTACTCCATCTTACTATGGGTTAAATCTTTTTATGTGCCGTGTCCCATCAGGACGTAGCCGATCATGGCTCTTCACAACTTCCTATCCCTTGTAGCTCTTAATAAACTTTGTCTTTGTTATTTCGTCTAAGCCCTGTTTCGCCAATCATTCACTCAAGCTCATTATGCTTTGTTTCTTTGTCTCCATCTTGTCTTCTATCTGTCCTGTGTGTATCAGATTTCCTAACCCCTTTTCCTTATTATATTCCACAGAAACCTCAACTATCTCTTCTTGATGACATCAAGTATTAGTTTATTTTTTGTGCCCACTTTCTCCAAAATTTTCATCGTTGCTCACATGTCCACTCCATGGTATCCACGACATCCTTTTGTTTAACCACATTTCTGTTGCTTCAAGTCTCCTCTTCATGGTATTTAACAAACCAAAATATATTAAACCTTTTATATGATATAGAAGAAATTGTTTGGTCTACTGCTGTGAAAATTAGTTCGCTGTGTCATACTAGATATTTCTTCTTCCCAGAATCCTTCTTGTTATAAAACTGGCCATTAGTTCATGTATCAAACATTGCTGTCATATTTGGTCTTGTGCTCCGGTTACACAAAATCCAAAGAAGGGCCTGCATTATTATCGGTCTTCACCTGGCATTTCGATTCCGTCCCACCACCGTGACATGGCTTTTCTCTCCGTCTTTTCTATCAATATTTTCATTAAAAGATTTATCAATTTGTGTTGTTTGATTTTCGTTAGTCAGTTATGCTTCACGCGTATTCAACTCTTTCAGCCATCGTTCTCATAATTTGTGTTGTGGACTTCAAGAAGAGACGGCATGTTTCATAAAATTAATGTACTTCAACCAAACTGAAAAACCGTATATATTGCTATATAGGAAAGCGATAATAATAAACCTAGGTTGCCTAATGTGGGAATCACACACGCGCACAGACACACACACACACACACACACACACACACACACACACACACACACACACACACACACACACATATATATATATATATATATATATATTACAAGAGCATACTGCAACTCAAAAGCTATAAGCTATAAAGTTTCGGTGTTAAACCACCATCGTTAGGCATTAAAATTAGTAACCATTATATACATATATGTGTGTGTGTGTGTGTGTGTGTGTGTGTGTGTGTAATGTATCCTTCATTCAGCAATGAATTAGAACACTTTCAGCTATTGGGCGAGTATAATGATAATATACACGCTAAAACGTTTGCCTCCTTCTACTGAGCGCCCATAGCTCAGAGGTAGAATCGCTGACTGACGCCAATTCGGTCGGGTTTCAATCCTGGGTAAAAAGCGATTGGATATGTAACCTACTGATGACCTGTGATACAGTGAAACGGATCTATCTTCGGATGACTATATATATATATATATATATATATATATATATATATATATATGGCCTGACAATTTCGTTTAAGCATAAGATAGACTGTCGTCTCAGGGTGTTGACCCCAGTATCGACTTTCATATTTGCATACGTTCCATCTTTTTATTGAGCACATTAACCCATAAATACAGCATACGTTAAAACAATACATTATCATATATATATATATATATATATATATATATATATATATATATATTTACAAAGTAGATAGTGTGAAATCAATATCTTGTGGTTGTAGTAGAATTCTTACGAATAATTTATATTGGCTTAAATACTTAGTTTCTTGTAAAAGGTTGCAAGAATCGTAAATATTCGATGGGGTTCCATTTTTAAAAGTTGTTATTTCATTTCCTCACCAGATAAAATGCATATATGGAGACTAGTTTGTCCTTCATATCGAGCGCTTGTGTAAATGGATAGAATAACAGGGCTTAGTAAAGATATAAAGAAAACAACATTTATTAAGAGCTTCAAATAACAGGAAATTGTGGAGAGCCGTAAATGGACGCGGTGCATAGATTAATTGATGAATTTCTGCATTTCGTGGCCCAAGACAGCCACAGCAGCAATATTATCAACGTAACCTAATCCTAAAAGGAGTTGAACTCAAAACCTCTCAATTTACTGAATCACATGAGTTGAATAGAGATCGGAATCTGACAAGATGATAGAATAAATTAAAAGAACAAAATAGGAACCGTATCTCACTTGTATTAAAACTTCTTCACAAACCGAGAGAAACGTCGTCAATATGAATAACGATGAAATTGATGACGACAGTCAATAAAAATAAAAATAAATAATGCTGATCACAGAAATGTAGACAAAAGTATTTTGACTGTTTTCTGGATTTTCTCTTTAATCATCAGTTTGCTTTTTATATACAGTAAAATTTTCTGCTAGAATTCTACTTATTTTTATTTTGTAACGGAATGGCAACTTCAGTTAAACTCTACATGAGATAAATGCACTAAAAAACATTTTCTCTTAAATATATCCTGTTAAAATGAAACATTCTATCTAATAGAATTTAAATACTGTAAACAGAATTTGTAGAGATTCTTTAAGAGGAAGAAAAATGTTGAAAACGATTTTTTAATCGAGAAGTAAGTGCAATTTCATCAAGGACACTGAAGCAAAGAACCCAATATTTATGCTTAGAATGTTATTAAAAAGGGCAATACAAATGACGAAGGATGTGTACCTGTGTTTTATAGACTACGCGAAGGCATTCGACAAAGTACACGACAGAGTCTTGATAGAAATGTTCAGCAACCTAGACATATTCGGGAAAGAGTAACCAAGAACCTCTAGTGGCAGCAAGTCGCCTGCACACAGACAGAAAACGAACTCACCGGGACTATTCAACTTATACAAAACGACAATTCTGAGAGTTCTGCGACAATTCTAAGAAGTTATGCCATGATCCGTCATTGGCGGACACCATCTGAACAATATAAGATACGGAGTTGATATAATGCTGATAGCAGACACAGAAAGGAAACTACACACCTTCTACAGAAGGGAACTGAAGAAATCGGAAAGAAAGGGCTAAACATAAACTACAAGCAAACTAAATGCATGCCAATCAGTACAAAGATAAGACAAAAAAATGCCAACTACAAGTTAGTGCTGCTAAAATCAACCAGGTGGAGAAATTTAAATACCTGAGAAGTGTTCTAACAGAGGACGGGAAGTGCGACACGGAGATCTAAAGGCGAATTGGTATGGCCAAGGAAGCATTCCAGAAGCTGAGTAGAGTATTAAGAGACAGGAAAATTTCGGTAGAAACAAAGAAGAGAGTTCTGGATTTCTATGTGATGTCTGTTCTTCAATATGACAGTGAATGCTGGACAATCTCCTCAAATATGGTTCTACAGAAGGATTTCGAGACATAATCGCCCAAGCGTGAATCACTTATAACGATTAAATGTTTGGGCTTACGGTCATATCAAGTTGAATACACCAGTTCTCGTTCAATCACCAAAGTTAAGCAACATTGAGCCTGGTCAGTACTTAGAAGGGTTACCGCTTGGGAATACCAGTTGCTGTAAGCTGACGGATGTGCGTTTGTGGTGCAGTGGATATCGGCTCGGAAAGAGAAATCGGCGAGTTCGAATTCCAGTTAAGTGCCATGCATTTACTTACGCGCTGGTCAACTTGGGAAAACTATTAATCCGTCCCTTCCTTCAGTTATAGGTTAAATAACAGGGTAGGACTTGGGACTCTGCACTTAAACAAATCTCCATCGCGGAGGAAGCCAGCTCAACCCAACTAGGGTGAATGCAGCTTGCACACAATCACGTATGTCACTTGACTGATAGACTAGAAAGAGATTAAAAAGATGAGGACTCTCATTTCTGTGGTGTATCGTGGTGAGTCCGAACGGTGAGTCCGAACGGAATTAGTTTATCTAAACTTATTTATAAATGGAACTTTGTCTGTCTGTGTGTCTGTGTGTGTGTCCGTTACCTATAGACTCCGAAACGGCTGAACCGATTTTCTTGAAAATTTACACAGTTGTACTATAAGCGTCTGCGAGTGTTCTTAGCTAGGTTTTGTGTCGAGGTACCCCCGATAAATAACGAAAATCGATAATCGAAAAAATCGGGTTATAGAAGGAATGGTCCGATTTTAATCAAATTTGATACAGTCATAGATAAATACATAAGAAACGATATTCAGAAGTTTCAAGGTTGCAGTTCTTACAATAGTGCAGAAGATCTATAATATATATATATATATATATATATATATATATATAAGGCAAGATGTTTGTGTGTGTGTCTGTTTATCTGTCTATATGTCCTTTATACAAATCCACAATTTTTTTCATCCGATTCTCACCAAACTTCACACAAATATTCTTTACGCTGAGTCTGATCTCCAGGACTATGGATTAGTTTTAAAGCTTTCTTTACACCCGAGTAGTATACATAAAGATATTAGTTAATGAAACCTTTGGTCATAGAATGATGAAAAAATAGTTATAGTCAGCATGTTTGTCAATATTTCAAATAAAGATAGATATGTAAGAACAACTTACAGTGATGTTATGGTGATGGTGAACGACAGTGATTCCGTAAGGAGGATCTTGAATCATTTGGCAGTAGACAGGAAACGGTGACTCTCCTGCAATAAAAATGTTGGTTTAGAAAAAGAGTTGACTTAAAGATTCCAATTCTGGCTCGAGTCGTGGATCGCCAAACAATCTGCAGCGTAGAGAGCGAAAAGCGGTGCTAAAACGTCTGATACCCACGGTTTAACCGAAAATCTTTTAACTTGTCTTGTGTCAGCCATACCTTCTGACTGACATGAAATAAAAAACGATAACTTTCAAGACATAAAAGAATCTCTAAATGATTTCTTAATTCCTATTCTTAGCTCGTCCTGGGTATGACAATAAACTACATCCGGCAGCACGGTCTCTGATTGAAGTTTTTGAGGAGCGTAGAATCCCCACTTATTTGCTTTTGTTCCAAAGTTCCCCCTGACCCAACTGGTAAAATCTGTTAGAGTCCCAGCTTAGGGCAAAGAGTGAACCCCCCAAATTGGGGCCAAAATATCATCAAAGTATAAAAATACATTTTTGTAATAAGAATATCAGCAAATATCTTTTGATATTAAAAAAATGAACACCATTACATTTTTTAAAGAACTTACCAAAGATAATAAAACAATTAAATGTCGGCATGAAATGACCCATAAGCTGTTGATATGCAGTTAAACAAACCAAACAACACCAAACCAAACCAAACCCATTCTTAGGAAAACATATCGCTGTCTATGCTTTTGAGAAGAGGTTCCTTCCAAGACTTCTCCAGATTTCTGAATCTACAACTTTTCTTTTTAAAACAACGCTTCAGCCGCCCCATTCCAGGTATGATATCCGATCAACTGAGAAGGAATTGGAAAACATTCTGATGAATAAATATGGAATCGTTTGTACTACCTGGATATCTGTGAATGATATTTGTCTGAGTGACTGTAAACAAACCGAACCATTCTCCTTATGGTAATGGTCAGAATCAAAATAACTGTTTCCATAGAGGAAGTATTCAGTAGTCTCGCAAAGAAGAGTTAGCATATAAACCAGATGAGATTTATATAATACTAGCAGTTTAGCCCGGTTTCACTCGGGCAGTTTAAGGAATAATAAGAATAAGAAACCTATGATGGATTTACATAGCAAATCCTTACACAACGTCCACCCTCGTCACTTTTATAGATATAGACTAGCAGTTTAGCCCGGTTTCACTCGGGCAGTTTAAGGAATAATAAGAATAAAAAACCTATGATGAATTTACATAGCAAATCCTGCACAACGTCCACCCTCGTCACTTTTATAGATATAGACTAGCAGTTTAGCCCGGTTTCACTCGGGCAGTTTAAGGAATAATAAGAATAAAAAACCTATGATGAATTTACATAGCAAATCCTTACACAACGTCCACCCTCGTCACTTTTATAGATATAGACTAGCAGTTTAGCCCGGTTTCACTCGGGCAGTTTAAGGAATAATAAGAATAAAAAACATATGATGAATTTACATAGCAAATCCTTACACAACGTCCACTCTCGTCACTTTTATAGATATAGATAACAATGTAGAATGTCTCTATTGCATTTGGGCGGGAGGGGGTCGGGCAACATATATAGACATAGATAATATAAAGGGGTTATCGTTTCTAGATTATAATCAATACATAAAATGAGCCCTGACTTTGTGGGGTGATAATATATATTTTTCTACACCTAATTCTGGCTTTCTGAATATTTTCAAGGTGTCGTTAGCGTTCTAAAATTTAAATCTACATTTGAGTGCAACTCTCATCGAGCTAGACTGTAAAATGGAGACGCTAAGTCGAATCTATCAAGCAAACGAATACTTATACAAAGTCCACCCTGGTCACTTTTATATATATAGATTTTTATTACAACTGATTGTTAAGGAAATTGAACTTCTTAAGTTCATGTACTCTCATCTCTCTTTCTGATATTGGTGTGAGTTTCTTTCTAAATCTTTTTTTTTTTTTTTTTACATGTGCTGCCTATATTTACTTATGTTATTGTTGCTGAAAAAGGAATTGTTTATGATTTAGTAAAGCATTTTGCGATTTTATAATGGCAGTCTATAAGGTCTGCTAAAAGATTGTCTTCTTTCAGATTAAAATGATTCATTCTAGAATAATATCTCCTTTTGATCGTTATGAACATCAACAAGTCTATCTGGGAGAAAGACAACAAATACCAATTGAAACGTTAAAGTCACAGGCACAAATCTGAGTGGAAATAATTTAAATAATAACTTCTTATCCCAGAAAATCTGAAAAAAAAAATAACCTAATTCTAGATAAAGAGAAAAAGATTATTTGCAAACACTCACCGATGTGACCATCAGGATCAATGAGATATGTGTAACTGCTTTTATAACCTCTGATTCGATAAGCGTGGCAACTTTCCTTGATTCCTGAAGGGAAAGAAAACAATTGAACCTTTAAGTGGTTAAATGCCCTTTTGTATCAAATACATGTGCTGCCTGTAATATTCATGCCGTAGAGATTTGTTTAACCAGCGATTCGGAATGTGAAATGGGAGAGACAAGTTCGAATGACAGTAAATTTGATTGCATTCACTTTCCTTTCTTTCGTTTAATAATTGCCTCAAGCAAGACAATAAAGCCACTAGGACGCAAAAGATTACTGAGTGTTAAAGAATATGAGGAAAAACTACTATTACGGAAAAAGTACAGTAAAAGAACAAGAATTAAGAAGATATAAGATAACGATTGACATTGCATTTAAATTCATGAAGATCAAAGTTGACTGAAAATTAAGAAACGAGAAGGTAGTAAAACAATTGAGAATTGCGAGAGAAGAAACTCTCAGAATAAAACTTACGGTTACATCTATCTATATTAACTGTAAATTGATAATACCTAGCTTACAATATAGTATTGGGCGTAGTTCATCTGCTTTTGGACAATGTATTTTTTTTTAATTGTGTGGCCCCCAAGCAAAGCATTTTACTGCCACTGTTGTGCAGGGGTTACATAGAAGTAATGTTATGAGAAAGAATGACTGGTTACAGGGGTGTCAGGAAGAGAGTAGAAGAAGGAAGAGAATACTGATGAGAGTGGGGTGAACGAAGAAAAAAGCATGAGAGAAAGGATGTAAGTTAGAGAGACAGGAGATGACTATTGAGTTTACATTTAAATTCTTGGAGATTGTAGCTGTCGGGAAAGCAAGGGAATTCCACAGGCGGGAAGCGCGAGAAAAGAAGCTGCTGGAGTAGAATTTGCGTTTACAATTTATCGGTTTCGCAGTAAAAGGGTGGGACATAGTTCTAATCTTGTGGCTCGAGGAAATTCGTATATAGGGGGTACCAGTGAGCTAAGTTCATCGGAGCAGAAGCCGTGAAAGTATTTGTAGAAGAGACACAGGAAAGCCACACTGCGTCGGTGATGAAGCGATTGTATCCTAGCTCCCAAGTCGGGATCGATCACGTTACAGCTTGACTCCACCTCTTTAATAACCAGTCTAGAAGAAATAGAGATCAGAATTCAAAACTGGCTGGGCATGGAGCCAACAACTCCATTCCGTAAAATCCAAGTACTTTCTATCGAAACCACAGCAGCAATGACTAGACTTGCGAGCTGTGGCATCATGTTCCTCAAAGAGTCTGCAGGACTTGCGAGCCGAGTCATCATACTTTTCAGGATGTTAACGGAACTTGCGAATTATGGCCCCATATTCCTCTGGGTATCTACGGGACTTGAAAGCTGTGGAACTATATTCATCAGAGTGTCTTCAGAGCTTGAGAGGAGTGGTACCATATACCACAGAGCTGTAGTTTCTACAGGACTTGAGATTTTAACATAGATAGATAGATAGATAGATAGATAGATAGATAGATAGATAGATTGATAGGGAACAGAATGGGATAGATAGATAGATAGATAGATAGATAGATAGATAGATAGATAGATAGATAGATAGAAGTAGGTAGCGAGAAAGACAAAAAACATACCAAACTGGGACTGACTACATTTTAAAGGTCCAAGTGTATATCTGCCCCAACTTCCGGCAGGGAGACTGTAAAACGCTAGTGCAGTGACAGGTAGTTTGCTCTTATCAATTATAAATCCAAAATCCTCTCGAGTTTTTCCGTCCTTGATATCACAATTGCATGAAACATCCGGCTGATCACACGTTCTCAGAATAGCGCATCCGCATTTTCCAGGTTCCCCCAGGCCACCGGCCCAGTAATTCTGGGCAACACCGTTGCCATCAATCCAGGCGCTGCTATTTCCTGCCATCAATCCAGAATTCTGTTAAGAATGTCAAAAAGCAATTCTATCATGTAAATCTCATATGAAACAAATATCTTTACTAATATATTTGACATAATATATATTAGTGTGCAAAAGATTATAATATTTTCCTTAATATTTATTATTATTTAAAATGCCACACATATTTTTTATTGTTAGAAACTTTCACAATTACTTTTATTATTACTAAAAATGTTACACTTATTTTTACTATTTTTAAAAAATGTCACGCGTATTTGACTATTGTTCAAAAAATGTCACATCTATTTTTACTGTCGTTAAAAAGGGTGGCATTTATTTTTTACGATATTTAAAAAATGTCACAGGTATTTTACTATTGTTAAAAATATCGCACTTATGTCGCTATTCTTAAAAAATATCGCACGTATTTTTATTATTGCTAAGAAAGGTTGAACATTCTTTTGTTTTTGTTAACAAAAGTAACACATATTTTTACTTTTAACTCTTTTAACAATTGAATCTTTGTGTGTGTGTGTGTGTGTGTGTGTGTGTGTGTGTGTGTGTGTGTGTGTGTGTGTGTGTGTGTGTGCGCGGAATCCTTGTCGTCATAAATTTTATCAACACACGGTTTTGTAAAAGTCTGCAGGCTTGAGTTAAAGGGGTTGAAAAATCTTCATTCTTGCTTTTATATAATTCGTTTACCGAAGTCGTGTAAGAAAAATAACTTATTACGCCTCACGTCTTCGGAATTTTATCTCTTGTGGCTCTAAAAGCGGGAATTTTAAAAAGTATACTTTAACATATAAAATATAAGAAATACATTAAAAGAGGACAAACAATCAAGAACAAAAATTAAATTGCTCTAAAGTACTTCTAAGAAGACAAAAAATACAAATGTTTTAAAATGAATTTAAAAAACGAAAACTCTTTCTTGAAGGTTTTATTTTAGTTTTTATTTCAAGCTAATAGATTAAATTTAGTATTTCTAACAAACAAAATGTTTTGTTATATTTCAAAAACTAATTTAAATCTAATTTAAATTGTTTAGAGGGACTTTCTTACTTTACTAAAATAGCTTATTAGTGTCTTTGGTTTAGTCATCTTTTATCGCAATGTAATTTCTATAAGAAATCTTGCAAAAATGAATTATACTTTTCTGAAACATTATTTGAGGACTGTTAACTGATTTAAGTATAATTAATCTAATTTGAAACAGATATTATTTACTTTAAGTTTGAAATATTGCAGAAATGCATTTTTTTAAACCAAAGAGTATCTGTTTATTTAAAGTATTCGGCGGATTTGACGGCTTGGCTAATGTTATTTTATGGTAGCTTTAGCCGTTAAAAAGTAACTGAAACGTTTTATATATATATATATATATATATATATATATATATATATATATATATATAATTTTTAAGTACTCACTATTCTTAAAAATCTAAGAAAATATTCTCCTTAACCTAATGCTTCATTAAATTTTTAGATGCATAATGACTATAGTTATCGCTCTTAAATTCTAATGAAATCGTGTATGGTCGACCGTATACAGAAAATAGGCTCCTTTATACACATAAAGAATTCTAACTTCTTTTAAAATATTAGTGTTTGATGAATTGCACTAATTTTAAATTTATGATCAGTAAATATAGTTTTCACATATTGATAGCATCAGGGCAAATTGAGAGAGAATTTTAAAAGATTTTTAAAACTTAGGTTAATCGAATTCAAATTTTAAAAATTTACAAATCTTCATTATTCATCAAAAAACTTTTTTCTTATGACAATAGTGTCCGTAATATATTTTATTTATAAAAGCAATTAAAAGCTTTTCGACTAAAATAATGTCTTATTATCTATGTCTAAAGGGTTCGGTTCGAAATTCCTAGCACCTGAAGAAAACCGGAGCGTACAACGGCTGAAACATCGTCCAAATGGCAACAAAGGTGAGGACAATAATCCGAATAATGTAAATTGCTGTAAATACTATCTCATCTCAGAAATATAGGCTTGATGTTTCCCCGTATAAAAATCGGATAATCTCAAAATTATTTTCTACCCTTTAAATTTAGAATGTTTAAACAACTTGAAAAATTCTTAAGAAATATGGAATACAGTTTAAGAGAAAAAGAAAAAATATGGAATACAGTTTAAGAAAAAGATATGGAATACAGTTGAAGAAAAAAATTTAAAAATTATGAGTTTTGGAAAAAATGTATCCTGTCATTAAATAAATTAAATACATTAACAAAAGATTAAGAATTCACTCTCAAAGACTGAAAACGGTGCACTGTACCTTACATTCGTATTTCAGCTCTTGCATACAGAACCTGGAATTTGCAATCAAGGCCAGTATATTTTCCATTGGAGCCATATATTGGATTTTTGTCACTCCTAATGTTGAACGTGACGACATTATTCTAAAAATTAAAATTAAAAAGACAAGTGTATATCATTTCGGTAATCAAAGATTGAAAAACATTTTTCATTCAATTTTAAACTAAAGAAAGAATGTAAAACTACCACTTCGATTCTTCTTCTATGTAACGCGTTCATTGAGGAAAATGGCGATCACAGCCCTCCATAATTTCTTGTTCTTTGTAACTTTTAGTAAAGTTTGTCTTTTCACCATCTCCTCAAACTCCTAAAAATTATCAGATAGATTATTCTCTGTTTTTCTCTGATCCTCTTGTCTTCAGTATGTCCCGTGAGTGTCAATTTCTACAAGAAATCTTTCCTCGTTATGTATCTTAGAAATTTTTAGTTTTTTTTCTGATCCTAAATATAAGCGTCCTTTGTTGGTATCACTTTAATATAAACTTCCTTAGTGTTCACATGCTCCGTTCATGGAATTCTCGGCATCCTTTTGTTCTTCTTGCGGGAACAAATGTCCAAGTTTGCTGAATACTTTATATGTTTAGAAACGTGTCATTTATAATGGCGTTTCAAATAAACTTAAAATTCTTACTGTATTTTTATTTTGCAATAAATAATAAAATAGTATGAAGTATATCATTTCTTTTAAAAAATTGGGGTGGCCGGTAGTGTATATATATATATATATATATATCTTCTAAACATATACTGTTAAATATAAGAGACAATGAATGTCTATTTTGTTTAATCATAAGTCGTTATAAACATCGTATTTTGGCTTTAATTTCAGGTGAAAATAAACACAAATTTCTCCCAAATTTTGATAATTTCTTATTAAGTTGGTTCTAAGCTTTCGGCTCACAGGAGCCATAGAGAAGTTACAAGGACGTTAACATATATATATATATATATATATATATATATATATATATATATGTTTCGACCTGAAAAAACCGATATCTTGAGAAAATGCACCTGAAAAGTTTCATGAATTAGGCTCTCATTTAAATCTTTCTAATCGTTTTAGCTTTCTTGAGATATTCTCCTTCTTCTTCTTCTTCTTCTTCTTCTTCTTCTTCTTCTTCTTTTTCCTCTTCTTCTTCTTCTTCTTTATATTGTGTCCCTTCAGGGCGTAGGCGATCATGGCTCTCTACAATTTCCTGTCTTTTAATCAATTTAGTCTTTTAGCTATATATTCTAAAAATTGTTCACCATACATTCACCCACGATTGGTAGGTTGTGCGTTGCTTTTGTTCCTCTTGCCTTCATTTTGCCCAGTGAGTATCAAACTTTCCTCATTATAAGCCCTATAAATTTCAACTATCTCTTGTTGATGTTCAGTATACATTTTATTTTTACTTCCATTTTCTCTAAGACTTCGTCTTGCTCACACGTTCGGCCCTTCTGCGAAACCGCATTTCATTTGCTTCAGGTCTGTGAGGAGATTGTCCAGCATTCACTGCAATGGAAGGATTGATATTGCATAACAGTTCATTATTCTCTTCTTTGATACTAATAAAATCCTGCTTTTTCTTAATACTTTGCTTAGCTTTTTCTTAATACTTTGCTTAGCTTCATTCGCTATCCCGATCTACTTTCGGATTTCAGTGTCGTAAATTTCATTGTCTGTTAAAACAGTTCCCAGATATTTAAATCGTTTTACTTGTTTGATTTTGTTATCTTTAATTTGCATATTGGACTGTTCCTTCTAACAACCTTGAAATTTTGTCTTTTTTCAATTAATGTTTAGTCCTTTCTTCTCACTTTCCTTCTCTATCTTCTGCAGAAGTTTTGCAGCCTTCTTTCTGCGTCTGCTATAAGCAATTTATTATCTGCATTCTAATGCTGTTAAGATCGTTTCTGTTAATATGGAATTTTGGTAAAACTCAGAACCGCGTCACTGTCAGTCAGTTAAGTGCCATATGTGTACACGCTTAGGCGATCATATTTCGAAAGAGACATGACTGACTGGACAAAAGATTATCCAGTAATAGGTTGTCATTACTTTCTGCGGTAGACTGGTTGCCAGCCACGGCTATAGAACCCAATATGTCCTGTTATTCAACCCATAACTGGAAAGAAGAATCGGATTGATCTCTTTCCTAAAGATATTTGCGTGGAAGTAAATGCAGCATGTCCGGTAACAATACAGATCCTTGTCTTGCACCTCTTTTTGTTTTTGAATATTTATTGAATATTCAATGGTATCCATAAAAATTCCTAGATGATAAATATGTAGTTCGCGTAATTTATTGACAGATGTCCGTTGTGGTGCAGTGGATATCGACTCGGAACGAAACATCGGAGAGCCGAGTTCGAATTCCAGCTGAATTCGTTGCTTTCACTTACGCGCAATCCCTTTGGAAAATTATTTTTCTGTCGTATCTCCAGGTCTGACTTAAATAACAGGACAGACTGTGTTCTATGACCTTGGTTGGCAGCCAGTCTACCGCAGAAAGCAATGCAACCTACTGCGTGAAAATCTTCTGCCTAATCAATCATGTTTCTTTGAAGACATGGTTGCCCAGGTGCGTATGACTTGAACTGTGCATATTATTAGTGATCCCTCTAGCTATGGGGTAAATAGCAGGATAGATTGGGTTCTCTAGCTTTGGTTGGCAACCAGTCTACTGCAGAAAGCAATCATAACCTACATCTTCTTCCCAGTCAGTCATGTCTCTTTGAGGTATGATGACCTACGTGCCATACGTGATACACACTTCGAAACATGATTACTTACACTACCGGCCATAATTATTAGGCCAACCCAGTTTTTTCAAAGAAGTTATGTATTTCCTACTATTTTTAATATTTATTGCCAAGTGGATAATTCTAAATGAAAACAGAATTGTTCTTTTCTTAATACTGTACAATAACCTATTTATCGCCCGGTTCACACTCCACCCATGTCTATTGAACAGGTTAAGAGGCTCATCCCTTGTTCCTTGTTTAGGATGTGGTTTCCGGCTTTATCTTTTCCAATCTTTTCACTATTACGTAGCCCCCTGCACATCAGTAGCGTTACCGCCTTGCTAGGGGTGATACGATTAAAAAAAAAACAAAAAAACATGTGCATCAAATGAACTGTTCCGTGTCCAGTTTTTGCGCTCTCTTCCTCATGCTAGTCTCTTTTTCTTCTTGGCTGGCCGAAGCAAAGACTTCCTGGCTGCCTTGTAAAATTTTGCAAAGTAATAATAACAAAAGAACCATTCTATTTTCATTTAGAATTATCCACTTGGCAATAAATTATAAAAAAAAATAGTATGAAATACATCATGTATGAAACATAATTTTTTTAAAAAACTGGGGTGGCCTAATAATTATGGCCGGTAGTGTAAGTGTGTATCACGTATTGAACGTAGGTGATCATGTCTCGAAAGAAACATGACTGACTGCGCCGAATATTTTCCCGCAGTAGTTTGTCATTACCCTCTGTTAGACTGATGTGTAAACTAGAAATAAATTAAATGATCGAATGAAATATTCTTTAAAAAAAATAACGTATATGCTGTAATGATTACTGTTTGTGAGAGATAATGGTTATTCCGACGTGGTACTCCGCGGTTATTTGGCAGAAGACGGGTATTGGTTGTTGCGGTCCTTCCAGTCCATCGACATCGATAAACACAGATTCGTTTTGTTTTAATTTATATTTGAATTTGGCTTCATGACAGTCTACCGGAAAATCTGTTAAAGAAAGAAAAAAAGAAGAGATTAGCATCTATTGTCAACTTCAATTCATCTAAGACCAAGCTGTTGTCTGTCAACCATTACAGGCAACCTCTCCTGCCTCCCATAAGCATGGACCAAGTGATTCTCCCAGAGAGTAATACACTACGCCTCCTCGGACTTACGCTGTCCTCAGACCTCAAATGGAACCACAATACTGAATCCATAGCAAAGTCTACTGCTAAGAAGGCTGAGTTACTATGTCGATCCAGGATGTTTTTTCCACCTGAATCCATCCTGCATATATACAAGTCAACCATCCGTCCGTGCATGGAGTACTGCTGCCATTTATGGTCAGGTGCCCCTGCCGTTCTCCTCAGTGTTCTTGACAAGCTCCAAAGGAGAGTCTGTAATGTGATAGGTACTGATCTGGCAACTCGACTGCAGCCACTTCCCCATCGTCGAAAGGTGGCCTCCCTTTGTCTGTTCTATAAATACTTTCATGGCTTCTGTTCGGACGTGCTTAAGTCACTGATGCCTCCTCAACAGGTATTTACTCGTGCAACCAGACTGGCAACTGGGTCCCACCCATTCACAGTCAGGTTAGCCAAATGCAGACGACAATTCTACTCCTGCAGCTTCTTCTCTCGCACTTCCCGCCTGTGGAACTCGCTCCCGTATTCTTGCTTTCCTGACGGCTACAACCTCCAGAAATTTAAATGCAAAGTCAATACTCATCTACTAACCACTGAACTCTAGCTCTCTCCCCTCCCCTGTATAACCTTCCCTTTCTCTCCACCTATGTATCTGTCATCGCACCTGCTTTCTCAGCTTTCTATTGTTCCTTTCTAACTAGTTTGTACTCCTCACTCTTTTCTAATTAATCTTTTTCATTTATGTAACCCCCTGCACATCAGTGGCGTTTCCGCCTTGCTAGGGGTGAAATGATTAAAAAAAAAAAAATATGCAAAATTAAATATTTCTTCTGAACTTATTATAAGTGACTAGCTCGGCGTTGCTCGGGTGTAATGAAAACTTTAAAACTAATCCATGGTCCTGAAGCTCAGACTCGTTGGACGTTGGCACGAAAGACTAAAAAGCAATAGTTGTTTCCAGTTAAAGCAAAACCGTACATTGAAAGAAAAATGAACGGATGTAAATCAAATTTTGATTTCCTGGTATCGATATCAAATAAGATTTTTGTTCGTAAACTGAATTTTGAAGGCTAAATAAGTCCTCTGAGTAAATGGTATCATGGCTGAGACTAAGAACTACAATTATACCTACTTAGAGCTAATAATTCTATACATATGTGCACTTCATACGTATATTTATTAATTTGCGTCACTATATATATATACTAGCAGTATAGTCCGGCGTTGCTCGTGTGTAATGAAAGCTTTAAAACTAATCCATGGTCCTGGAGTTCAGAATCTGCCTAAAGAATATTTGTGTGAAGTTTGGTGAGAATCGGATAAAAATTGTGGATTTGTATAAAGGACATACAGGCATTTAAACAGACACGCATACAAACATCTTGCCTTTTATATATATATATATATATATATATATATATATATATATATTACCGATTTTCTGCACTATTATAAGAACTGCAACCTTGAAACTTCTGAATATCGTTTCTTATGTCTTTGTCTATGAGTGTATCAAATTTGATTAAAATCGGACCACTCCCCCTATAACGCGATTTTTTTTATTATCGATTTTCGTTATTTATCGGGGGTACTTCGACACAAAACCTAGCTAAGAACACTCGCATACGCTTATAGTACACCTGTGTAAATTTTCAAAAAAATCGTTTCAGCCATTTCGGAGTCTATAGGTAACGGACACACACACACACACACACACACACACACACACACACACAGACAAAGTTCTATTTATAAATAAGTTTAGATATTGTTACTTCCAGACATTGATACTTCTGAACCAGTCTCGTCGCGTGCTTACGGCTGCATCACTTCAGAATACAGGTTATTGTACGATCAATTAATTTAAGTAACATCGAACATACTCACTACATAGATAGGTGACCGCTTGGGAATATCAGGTACTGTTTGCTTGGATGTGCCGGTGGTGCAATTGAATGAGAGCACAATAGGCTCATAGTATTTATCAATATTTCTGAGATGAGGTAGTATTTACAGTAGTTACATTATTCGAACTATTGTCCTTATCTTTGTCGCCATTTGTACGAAATTCCGGCCGTTGTAAACTCCGGCCTCCTGTAGGTGCTAGGAATTTCGAACCGAACCCTTTATTACAATCACTGGGGTATATTATTCTCATTCCTTGCGTAGTAGTAATACCACGATTGGAAGTTATGAGTTATCGCCTTCTAACCCTGCAAGTTACTTGTTCATCACTGCTGTAGCCTGGTATTGAACTCACAACTCTATGGGTCAAGTCACAGGAACTAACCAACGTCTATATCACAGTGATTTTAATAAAGGGTTTGGTCCTAGCACCTGAATAAAGCCCTAGCGTACAACGATCCAAATGCCGTACAAATGGCGACAAAGATGAGGACAATAGTTTGAATAATGTAAATACTGTATGATAAGCCCATGTTTGACAAAATTTCTATAGACTCTATAGACTTAACTCACTTTATAAAAAATAGTATCTAACGTCTATACAATTAACTCTACATTCATTAAAGTTAATTCTATTAATGTGTACGAAAACCGAAGTTAAGCAACGTCGAGCGAAGACGAGTGATAGCTTGGTAATACCAGGTGCTTTACGATTGGCTATGAGGTTGCTATAATGGATAATACTTTGGAATTGTTATTCGGAGAGCCGAGTTCCAATTCCAGTTGGGTTTTTATATTCAATTATTCGCAAATATCATTAGGAAAGATATGAATCCGCCTCTTCTGCCACAGTTATGAGTTAATTAGTAAAATTCATACCACAAAATAATTATCTTGACAAAGAACTCTTAATATTTTCTGGTTTTAAATAACCTTCCAGTTAGGTTTATTATATTCACGTACATGCAAATATCCTTGGGAAAAGTATGAGTCCACTTCCTCCCCACCTACGGATGAATTATAAGACTTGAATCCCTAAAACATTATTATCATTAAATTATCTCTAAAGAAAAAAAATTCTTACAATCTAAAAAAATATTTTCTGGCTTTGAATAAACTACAAAGAGTTTATAAACTGTAGAAAACAATCAATTAAATACTAATAAGCTAAACATGCATGCCTTTTAGATTTATTTACATTCTCTGAACTATATACTGTATAGAAACCACCGTGGCCATAAAGTGAGGGATCCGTTTTTGTATTAATTGTAATATAAAACTGATCCCTCACTTTATATCAACAGCATAATTTCTTGTTTATCAAATTCTAAGTAGGTATGAATCCACTTTTCCCCCCGCTATGGGTTAATTAGTAAGACTTGTATTTCTAAACCATTATTATCTAAAAATAAAATGTTGCAATATAAAAATATTTTCTGGATTTAAATAGCCTGCAAAGGGTTGATTGGCCGTAAAAACGAATCAACCAATCAATCAAAAAACAAAAACGACAATAAAAAAAAGATGAATCAAGAAGACAGTAGATAACGATTGACATTGCATTTAAATTTTTGAGGATCAAATGTGGCTGGAAAACAAGAAGCCGGAATAGAGTTATACAAGCGAGATAAGAAACTATTAGCATAGAACTTACGGTAACAGCTAGACATTTCAACTCTAAATTAATAAAACCAGTCTAGTACTAGATTAAATTAATGATGTCTACGTACCATAGCGAAGAGTTCTTCTTCTTCTTCTTCTTCTTCTTCTTCTTCTTCTTCTGTCGCGTCCTTTCTGGACGTAGACTATCATGGACTCCCACTTGACTCTGTCTCTTGTCGCTCTCAATATTTTTCTCTTGGTATCTCTAAGCCCCGCTCCTCCATCCATTCGCTCAGACCTAACGAGTACGTCACGCGCTGCTTTCTCCTGTCTTTCCTTCCCTTTATCCGACCTGTAAGTATTAAGTTCTCTAGGCCCTCGTTCCTCATTACGTGCCCCAGGAACCTCATTTGTCTCTTCCTGATATTTAGTATGAGTTTTCTTCTCGTTTACATCCTTTTCAACACCTCATCATTGCACACGTGCTCCGTCCATGGAATTACATTTCTGCTGACTCAAGGCTCACCTTCATCCTTAATAAGATCGTCACTGCCATACAGAAGGACAGATATCACATAGCAATCCAGCACTCTTTTCTTTGTTTCTAATGAGATTTTCCTGTTTTTCAGTACTCTGCTTAGCTTCCGAAATGCATTTTTGGTCATGGCAATGCGTCTTTGGATCTCCATGTCGCACTTTCCCACCTCTGTCAAAATACTTCCCAGGTATTTTTTCTTTTTACTTTAGGAGTTCACCCGAACAATTACTATGAAAATATTTATAGAAAAGACACAGAAAAGCAACCTTACGGCAGTGGGAATGTCACTGAAATCAAGACGCTGGATAAAGGCTCATAATAGTTTTAGTGATTCTTTTTTGGATTTTATTAATTATCTCTAAATATGCAAGAGATTACCGGGCCATAAGTGACAGCAGTATTCACCGTAAGGACGAATGGTATAACATATAAATAGATTCTGGAGAGAAAGATTCTCTAGTAAGATACAGTGAACCAACTTTCTTAGCAAATGACCTAGCCATGGATTCAATATAATCTTTACACTTCATGTCAGCCGAGAATATTAGTCCAAAGCACAACGAGTCTCTCTCATGGAGGTTAGCATCAGCCATACAGATAGAAGGAATAAAGGGGGTCTCTTTTCTTACATACACTAACGGCCATAATTATTTTTAATTCTTTTTTAAAGAAATTATGTATTTCATACTAATTTTACTAATTATTGAATATGAGATGGTTCTTTTGTTATTATTACTTTGCAAATTTTTACAAGTCAAGGAAGCAAAGATGAACTCGTCCAAATCAGCCTAAGGTTTCTTCATTCTTTTATTGATGAAACTGCAATATAGGTAATTATTTAATATTTATAAAGTCATTTGATGCACATGTTATTGTGCAGTATTAACAAAAGAACCATTCTATTTTCATTTACAATTATTCACTTGGCAATAAATACTAAAAGATAGTGTGAAATACATCATTGTTTTTAAACACTGGGGTGGCCTAATAATTATGGCCGGTATTGTACATATGCATAATTGTATTAAAATTGTCCCTTCACAACTGAAATAAATTGGACAATGTCTCATTTACAATCCAGTCAAAATCCCAAAGAAAATCTTAAATAACTCTATTAAAAATAAACAGATAGTAAACTCTAAAAAGAAATTTAAAAAATGTCTGTTCATAATTGGTTAAGATTGGGCAAACTGCTATTCACTCGGACAAGTCAGTTTGGGAACCGAGGTTTTGCACAATTTGAAAGTTAGGGTTTGAAATGGTAAATGATGACACAAAATATTTCCTCACATCGTTTTAGAAGAAACGAGACTAAAGATTAAGCTCAGAAGTGTAACGTTGGACTTCTATTCCGGTGATCAGTAAAAGCTTTACGGCACAGCTTTATAAAATTTATAATTGAACTATCTGCGTTTAGTTGGTTTAAAATTAAAAGGGATAACAAAATCCATAACCAATAACTGTATGTCTTCAACACAATCCACAGAGTAAAGCAACAGAATTATAAAATATGGCATTAAAGATTGGAAACCACAATGCTTTCAACCTGATTCCAGAAACTATTTTCTCAGTGTTGATGTCAGATGAATTGTGGGTGAGAAAAAGGGCGAAAATAATTTTAGTCGTTTCTTCTTCTTCTTCTTCTTCTTCTTCTTCTTCTTCTTCTTCTTCTTCTTCTTCTATAAGCCCTGTCCCTTCAGGACGTAGGCGATCATGATTCTCCACATCTCCCTATCCCTTGTGGCTCTTAGTATGCTTGCTCCTGTTACTCCTGGCAACCCCAGTTGTTCTGATCAGGCCCTGCAAATATGTTATCCGCTGCTTTCCCCTGTCTCTTTTTCCTTCTATCTGGCCTGTCAGTATCAGGTTCTCTAAGCTCTCCTTCCTTATTGCGTATCCCAAGAACTTCAGTTGTCTCTTCCTGATGCTCACTATTAAATTCCTTTTCGTTGCCATTCATTGCAACACCTCATCGTTGCTTGCATGCTCAGTCCACGATACCCGCAGCATCCTTCTGTAGAACCACATTTCCGCTGCTTCAAGTTTTGTCCTCATTTTCGATGATATGGTCCAGCATTCACAGCCGTATTGAAGAACTGACATAAACATTTATTTATACTTAATTTGCAAAGTGTGAAAAGCGCAGTTAAGTAAACTACTGAAGTTTTCCGAATTATATGTGGAGAAGAATTTACGAACAAGAAGCTAAGCACGAGTACATTATTGCTAAACCATTCTACCTTCAAAGAGCAAATGTAACTAAATTATGATGTAACTAGCAGTATAGCCCGGCGTTGCTTGGGTGTAATGAAAGCTTTAAAACTAATCCATGGTCCTGGAGCTCAGACTCTTTGGACGTTGGCACGAAAGACTAAAAAGCAATAGGTGTTTCCAGTTAAAGCGAAACCATAGACTGAAAGAAAAATAAATGGATGTAAGTCAAATTGTGATTTCCTGGTATGGATATCAAATTCTCTGCACAATTTTAAGAACCGCAACCTGGACACTTCTGAATATTGTTTCTTATGTCTTTTTCTATGAGTGTATCAAATTTGATTAAAATCGGACTACTCCTTCTATAACCCAACTTTTTCGATTATCGATCTTCGATATTTATCGGGGGGTACCTCGACACAAAACCTAGCTAAGAACACTCACAGACGCTTATAGTATAACTGTTTAAAGTTTCACGAAAATCAGTTCAGCCGTTTCGGAGTCTATAGGTAACGGATACACACACACACACAGACATACACACACAAAGTTCCATTTATAAATAAGTTTAGATAGATTAGATATGTTATACAGTGCAGTAGTTTTTAGTGCTATTTTTAATAAACAATGCAAATTTAAAACATTTTGTTCGATAATTTGTACCCAGCAGTAATATTGCATTATATTCACGTTTGTGCGTGGGTGGTGCAGTGAACATCGACTCGGAACGAGAAATCGGAGAGTCAAGTTCGAGTTTAAGCTGAAATCGTTGCGTTTATTTACGCGCAAATACCCTTGGGAAAGGTATTAATCCGTTTCTTCCCTCCAGTTATAAAGAAGCTGATAAAAAATAAAAGTTTTCTGCCACCATGTAATATCGCCAAACCCATGCACAATCTGTGCAGGAGCTTCAGACGAAGAGTATACTGTTCAGTGAAACGAAAAATGGCATATCTAGGCGAGTATCATACTACGGAGTCGCACACTTCGAATTGTGGACATTCGAGAAGTTGAGTGGTTATTTCGTAGAATTCCTGCACATGACATGTTGGTGTTGTTTGGATGTTAACAACTTTCCTACACCTGTAGACCAGCTTCTGGACGGTCATGATGGAAGTAAAGCAGTAATGGCAGACTAAAACGGTGTCCATAGCATACACTACCGGCCATAATTATTAGGCCATCCCAGTGTTTAAAAAAAAAGATATATTTCACACTATCTTTTAGTAATTATTGCCAAGTGAATAATTATAAATGAAAATAGAATGGTTCTTTTGTTAATATTGCACAATAACATGTACTTACTACTACTACTTGTAACGGCATTCACCCGAAGTGAGTTGAGCCGAGTTCATATTCCAGTTGAATTCCTTGCATTCACTTACGCTCAAATACCCTTGGGAAAGGTATTAATCCGTTTCTTCCCTCCAGTTATAGGTTAAATAACAGGATAGACTGGGTTCTGTAGCCTTGGCTGGCAACTATTCTACCGCAGAAAGTAATGACAACCTACTGTGGGGAAAAATCTTCTGTCCAGTTAGTCATGTTTCTTTTGAGACATGATCGCCCAAGCGTGTATCACGTACAGCACTTAACTGACTGACTGACTGACTGACTGACTGATTCAATTTTATTAGTTTTATTAATTATGACCAAACAAATGATGTAATATATTAGTCAGATCTTTTTGTAATATTTCACATTTTTTACCCAATTTTCCTTTGTAAAAGTTTGGATATTTTGCTCGTGGTTATTCATGATTATATTTCTGGTTGCAGAAAATGTTCAATTCAATTGTTTTTAATACCAAAAATATCAACTTCTTGAACTGCCAAAATTATGAAATTGGTTGGTAAGCAAAACCTGCAGAAATTGTATATCTCTGCACATTTTTCGGAATACTTTTAAAAATAATTCTCAAAAATTGTTGAAAACTATGAATTCCTTGCATTCGCTTCCGCAGAAATACCCTTGAGAAAGGTATTAATCTGTCTCTTCCTCCAGTTATGGTTTAAATAATAGAACAGATTGGGTTCTATAGCCTTGGCTGGCAACCAGTCTACCGCAGAAAGCAATGGCAACTTACTGCGGGATAATCTTTTGCCCAGTCAGTCATGTCACTTTCGAGACATGATCGCCCAAGCGTGTATCACGTATGGCACTTAACTGACTGACAAACCACAGATTTTGTACTTAGTGCCATGTTCTTTTTATTTAAAAAAGCAAAATTAAACCTGTTCTACTGTCTACTGGCTGTATACAATCAACCTAATAAATTTATGTAACCAACAATAGCTCAGTAATTTTTTTAATCTACTAGGGTCATTCAATAAATAAGGTGAATTTTTCGGTATAAGGACATCTACTACGGTAATTCAATAAATAAGGTGGATTTTTAGGTATAAGGACATCTACGAGGGTCATTCCATAAATAAGGTGAAATTTTAGGAATAAGGACATCTACGAGGGTCATACAATAAATAAGGTGAATTTTTCGGTATCAGGACTTCTACGAGGGTCATTCAATAAATAAGATGATTTTTGTCGGTATAAGGACTTCTAATACAGATAGAAGCTTACTTTTTTAAATTTTTTCCTTTACTTCTTTTTCAAAGGAATTTAATTTTTTTTGCAGATTGAAAAAAACTTTGAGAGTTTTGGAGACTAACAAATATGGCCGACCAAGAAGCACGCTCCAGGATTGAACAGAGGTCAGTTATCAAGTTTTTGGTTATTGAAGGGTTCAAACCACCAGTTGAAATTCATAGGAGAATGTCAACTGTGTATGGTGCAACATGTTTCAACCAAAAAATGTCTGCAAGTGGGCAAAATTGTTTAAAGAAGAACGAAGCAGTGTTGAGGATGAAGACAGGCCTGGGAGACCTGCAGAGGCCATCGAATCAGTTAATGGCCTCATTCAATCTGACAGAAGGGTGACAGTGGATGACATTGCAAGGACTTTGAGCCTATCTGTTGGGACAGCACACAAAATTGTCCATGATGACCTTACCTACTCGAAGGTCAGCTGCCGATGAGTGCCAAACGGTGCAGACTATTATTGAGCTGGGCTGGGAACTGCTCCCTCATCCCCCTATTTGGCCCCTTGAAAGCGTTCACGATAGGCACGAAGTTTGAAAGGGGCGATGAAGTCAAAAGTGCTGTGAGCGATTGGCTGTGACATCAGTCCAAAATTTTTTTACGCTGAGGGAATACGGAAGCTTGTGCACAGATGGGAAAAGTGTGTGATACTGCTGAGAGACTACGCTGAAAAATAAAAAAAGTAAGCTTCTATCTGTCCTTATACCGAAATATCCACCTTATTTATTGAATGACCGTCGTAATTAAAGAATTTAGGGTTGTTTATTTATTTTTATTTTATTTTATTTTATTTTATTTATTTATTTATTTATTTTTGTTACACGTGGCACAAAAAACTCATCTTTTCAAACCAGTAAAAAAAGAAATAAAGACAGATCCCTATATACATTACAGTGTTTCTCGTTTCTCAGGTCACTCACTTCCTACAAAATCGGCATATAGCACTATGGGACGCTACATTATACACTGTGCCAGGAGATCTAGGTGCCTGTGTATACTTTAATTAAAGATAAACATATGATGTTGCTTCGACGCTTCGCTATAAATATCTCACCAGGTTTGTCGATATTTTTCTTTTATTATAAAAGAAATTTCTCGGCTAAAATGAATACTAAATAAATATGAAATTAAATTCTCATACATTTGTGGGGTATAATTCTCTTTTTAAGTGGCGTGTCCCTTCAGAACGTAGGAGATTACGGTGCTCCACATCTTTCTGTCTCTCCTAGATCTTGATATATTTTCTCTTGTTATTTCTCCCAAACCCTAATCTGCTATCCATTTGCTTAAACCCATTAAAACGCGCTGTTTTCCCTTGTCTCGCTTTCCCTGTATCTGTCCTGTGAGTATCAAATTTTCCAAGTCCTCCTTCCTCATCATGTGTGCCAGAAATTTAAACTGTCTCTTCCTGGTGTTTAATATAAGTTTCCTTTTCGATTCCATTCTTTCCAAAACCACGTCGATGATCACATGTTTGGCCCATGGTAACCTCAACATCCTTCTGTAGAATCACATTTCTGCTACTTCTAGTCTCTTATCTTTGAGGAAATTATCCAGTATTCGCTGACATATAAAAGGATAGATATCACTTAAGAGTTCAACGTTTCGGCCATTGTACGCTCCGGTCTTCTTCAGGTGATATACGCTGGAATTTCGAACGGAACCCTTTATTTAGTCCACTGGAATAGATTGTTCTATTTCCACCTGCCATGCCTTTTCTTGATATTTCAGTTTCAGTTATTTCCATTTGGTAATTCGACTCCAATTTTTTTGTTCGTCTCTTCTGTGTTTCGGTATTGAACTTACAACTCTAAGTTTACTTACTGGTTGATGCGTACTTGTGACACATGGCCTAGTATTGAAAACGTCGTGAATATGACAATAAAAATTAAGCCAACAGTCTGAATAATGTGAGCAGTGTAAATAGTTACAATACTTATCTCATAAATATAGACATTTGTGAAAACTTGTTCACAAATATCTCCAAGAGATGTACATTTTTTTTAAAATCATATCACCCCGAGCAAGGCGGTAACACCACTGATGTGCAGGTGGCTACGTAAGAGTGAAAAGATTGGAAAAGAGAAAACCGGAAACCACATCCTAAGCAGGGAACAAGGGATGAACCTCTTCACAAGTTCAACAGACGTGGGTGGAGTGTGAACCGAGCGATTGTTTAGTCTATCTGTTCCAATTGAAAAGAAAAGAAAAAGAAGTGAAAAGATTGGAAAAAAGAAAACCGGAAACCACATCCTAAGCAGGGAACAAGGGATGAACCTCTTCACGAGTTCAACAGACGTGGGTGGAGTGTGAACCGAGCGATTGTTTAGTCTATCTGTTCCAATTGAAAAGAAAAGAAAAAGGAGTGAAAAGATTGGAAAAGAGAAAACCGGAAACCACATCCTAAACAGGGAACAAGTGATAAGCCTCTTCACTTGTTCAATAGACGTGATAACATGCGTAGTATGACTAATTAAGTATATTAGCGTTTGGAAAATAGTGATATTGTGATGCGTTCTATTTTATACGGAAAAGACAATTTTTAAAACTATTTCACTTTAAGAAAAGGGCTAAAGTCACTAAGATGCAAAGTGAGGTAAGTAGGAGTGAGAAAAACAGAGAGAACAATAAAATATCAGGGTTAAATGTAACAGATGACAATTTACAATGCATTTAAAAAATTTTAGACCAAAGTTGACTAGAAAGCAAAACAGAAAAGATTTCTACACGCGAGAAGTGTAGGTGACAAAACTATTAGCATAGGACTTACGGTTGCTTCTAGCAATTTCGGCAGGGGCATTATGAGACTTATTTGCCAATCTAGTAATGCGCTTGAAGTCATAAAATCTAGGTACTAAATAGAAAATCTCATCAGAATGATTATCATATTAGTCAGTTAAGTGTCATACGTGATACACGCTTGGGCGATCATGTCTCGGAAGAGACATGACTGACTAGGCAGAAGATTATCCCGCAGTATGCTGCCATGACTTTCTGTGGTAGATTGGTTGCCAGTCAAGGCTATAGAACCCAATATGTCCTGTTATTTAACACATAACTAAAAAGAAGAAATAGATTAATACCTTTCCCAAGGTTATTTGCACGTAAGTGAATGCAAAGAATTCAACTGGAATTCGAACTCGGCTCCCCGATATCCACTCTACCACAAGGCACATCCATTATCATATAACTGTTTTTTAAAAAAAGTGCAGTAATGCTACGCTATGGCTTTAGTAAAGCGACTGAAGCTGAGATGCCAGGTTAGGATTGATAACACTGCAGATTATTATTTGAATTTTTTCAAGTGTCCTTAGATATATAGAGAAACACGAAACAAGATGTGGCAGTAATATTCGTTGTACAGACGAAATATAGACCTATAAGTGTGCAAGATAGATTGTGGCGAGAAAGATTGTATAGCGCGTCACAGTTAATCAACTTTCCTAGCAGCAAACAAGAAAATGCAATGAGTGGTTCTCCTGGAGATTGGTATAATTCATGCTAATCGAGGGCAGAAGAAAGGTTGTCTAAGTTGATTAAAAGGAAGCGGTTCAAATTTGTAAGCGTTAAAATTGACAAGCCATTCCTTGCCCAAGTTAACAACTGATCAAATGACATTTTATTGATAAGTTATTATATTGTTGTTATATTTTATCGAATGCATCAAATCTATCTAAACTTATTTATAAATAGAACTTTGTCTGTGTGTGTGTCTGTGTGTGTGTATCCGTTACCTATAGACTCCGAAACGGCTGAACCGATTTTCTTGAAAATTTACGCAGTTGTACTATAAGCGTCTCCGAGTGTTCTTAGCTAGGTTTTGTGTCGAGGTACCCCTGATAAATAACGAAAATCGATAATCGAAAAAATCGGGTTATAGTAGGAGTAGTTCGATTTTAATCAAATTTTATACACTCATAGACAAAGACATAAGAAACGATATTCAGTTTCAAGGTTGCAGTTCTTACAATAGTGCAGAAAATTTGATATCAATACCAGGAAATCAAAATTTGACTTACATCCATTTATTTTTCTTTCAGTCTACGGTTTCGCTTTAACTGGAAACAACTATTGCTTTTTAGTCTTTCGTGCCAACGTCCAAAGAGTCTGAGCTCCAGGACCATGGATTAGTTTTAAAGCTTTCATTACACCCGAGCAACGCCGGGCTATACTGCTAGTATAATATTAATATAGGAGTAAATAGTTGTGTCATCAATATAGATACCAGGTCGGAATATGTTGGCTTCGTGAAATTTGTTAATGAAAATTAGTAACAAAGTCTAATGATATAGCCTGAGAGGAAATTCGCATTATCGCATAAAGAATCACGAGGAGTGGGCCTTCATGATAACTTTCGTTACGTGATAATAAGCCGGTGCAGTTCTCCATGAAAGAACTATTTTCGGACATACGTTTAGCTTTTAATTTGAAGAATATTTCTATTTTATTCAAACTTAAGTCGTTTTTAAAATATAACTGGTTAAAAGATTTCTAATTTTTTAAAAATTTATTTAAAATACCTACCGAAAGGTTTTGAACTGCACATCACATTCCCAAACGTGACAAGCCCTGGTTTCCGTTTTTGCTTTAGTGTGATTGACCGTATTGGTAGCTGTGACTTGTCAATGATTTTACCGGAATCTGTCTTCCAACCGGGTGAGCCGTCATTGTTACATCTCTCATTGGGGTGGATGCAATACCCAATGATTCCGCACAAACACTGGGAAAGATATGATATATATATATATATATATATATATATACAAATGAAGAAAATTTTAAGGAAGGAATAGAAAAAAGAAAGACAGAATGAAAGATGAAAACAGCATAAGTTTCCTTTATTAAAACGTTACGCATTTCTAGATTTTGTGGTGCAGTGGATATCGGCTTGGAAGGAGAATTTGGACAGCCGAGTTCGAATTCAAGTTGAATTCATTGCATTCACTTATGCGCAAATATCCTTGGGAAGAGTACTAATCTGTCTCCTCTCCCTCCACTTATGAATTAAATAGAAGGAGAGATTGGATTCTATAGATAGCCTTGGTTAACAACCAGTCTACCGCAGAAAGTAATGGCAATGCCCAGTCAGTCATATCTTTTTCGAGATATGATCGCCAAAACCTGTATCACATATGACTCTTAAAAGACTTATATTATAAGGATATCTAAGACAAATAAAGTGGAGAACAGCATAAGTTTCCTTTATTAAAATGTTACACATTTCTATATTTTTTAAATCATTTCACTCCAAGCAAATTCCTAGCATCTAAAGAAGGCCGGAGCGTACAACGGCCGAAACGTCGTATAAATGGCAACAAAGATGAGGAAAATAGTCCGAATAATGTAAATACTACCTCATCTCAGAAATATGGACAAACGAAAATATTTATAGAATAGACAGAGGGAAGCCACATCCCGCCGATGTGAAAGTGACTAAGGTCGAGCTACCAGGTCGGGACCAATCACATTGCAGATTCTCCTTTGGAGCCTGTCGAAAACACTGAGACGAGCAGCAGGGGCGACTGACCACATATAACAACACTATTCTATGCATGATCGGATAGTTGATTTGTATATGTGCAAGTTGGATTCAGGCGGAAAAAAAACTTCCTGGCCCGACACAGTGACCCAACCTTCCTAGCAGTGAATTACCCTATCTTCCGACTTCAACTTGAATTACTACATTGAATCAATAGCTAAAGGCTGAGGAGGCGCAGTGCATTGCTTTCAGGCAGACTTGCTCGGTCCATGCTTATGGATGGCAGGAGAGGTGGAGCAATGGATATTGGCTTGGAACGAAAAGTCGGACAGCCGTGTTCGAATTCCAGTTGAATTCGTTGCATCTCTTATGCGCAAATATCCTTGGGAAGAGTACTAATCCGTCTCCTCTCCCTCCACTTATGAATTAAATAGAAGGAGAGGTTGGATTCTATAGATAGCCTTGGTTGACAACCAGTCTACCGTAGAAAGTAATGGTAAAATATCCTGCCCAGTCAGTCATATCTTTTCAAGATATTATCGCCTAAACATGTATCACATATGGCACTTGACTGACGGATATTATGAGGATATGTAAGATAGCTAAAAGTTAATCTTAGATTGGACAGATAAAGACCATATTAATTTGGGAAGCGTTCATTCGATAGTCTGGTACACTCAATCAGTTAAGTGCCATACGTGATACACGCTTTGGGCGATCATGTCTCAAAAGAGACATGACTGACTGGGCAGAACATTATCCCGCGGTAGGTTGTCATTAGTTTTTGCGGTAGAATAGTTGCCAGCCAAGGCTACAGAACACAATCAGTCCTGTTATTTAACCTATAACTGGAGGGAAGAGACGGATTAATACCTTTCCCAAAGGTATTTGAACGTAAGTGAATGCAAGGAATTCAACTGGAATATGAACTCGGCTCAACTCACTTCGGGTGAATGCCGTTACAAGTAGTAGTAGCAAGTACATGTTATTGTGCAATATTAACAAAAGAACCATTCTATTTTCATTTATAATTATTCACTTGGCAATAAATACTAAAATATAGTGTGAAATATATCTTTTTTTTAAACACTGGGATGGCCTAATAATTATGGCCGGTAGTGTATGCTATGGACACCGTTTAGTCTGCCATTACTGCTTTACTTCCATCATGACCGTTCAGAAACTGGTCTACAGGTGTAGGAAAGTTGTTAACATCCGAACAACACCAACGTGTCATGTGCAGGATTTCTACGAAATAACCATCCAACTTCTCGAATGTCCACAATTCGAAGTGTGCGACTCCGTAGTATGATACTCGCCTAGATATGCCATTTTTCGTTTCACTGAACAGTATCCTCCTCGTCTGAAGCTCCTGCACAGATTGTGCATGGGTCTGACGATATTCCATGGTGGCAGAAAACTTGTAAAATTTTATCAGCCACTTTATTACCATCTGGAATACATATACTGTCTTCAATCAGTAATTGCAGAGAGACACTAAATGATTTTCAGACAGCGTAGTAAAAGAGGTAGAAAGAAAGTAAGAAATAAACCGAGATAGATAGATAGATAGATAGATAGATAGATAGATAATGAACAGAATTAAATAGATAGATAGATAGATAGATAGATAGATAGATAGATAGATAGATAGATAATGAACAATCTGAGACAGATAGATAGATAGATAGATAGATAGATAGATAGATAATGAACAATCTGAGATAGATAGATAGATAGATAGATAGATAGATAGATAGATAGATAGGTAATGAACAATCTGTGATAGATAGATAGATAGATAGATAGATAGATAGATAGATAATGAACAATCTGAGATAGATAGATAGATAGATAGATAGATAGATAGATACTGACCATTCCAGTTTCATTACTTCCGCCCCAGTTAAATTGCTTTCTTCCGGTTCCATCTTTCCAGTAAGTGCCGCCATCAAGAAGAGGCGAAAGTCGGCTTTTATAACTGGAAAAAAAATGAACAGATAAGGGTGTAGACATTTGATTAAGGATGTTTTTCAATTTGCTCCTGATGAGCAATCGCGCGCGCGCACACACACACACACACACACACACACACACACACACACACACACACACACACAGCTTACAGCCTCATCACAATGAAACACAGTTTTGCGTAGGATCACCGTAGTTAAGCAACATTGAGCCTGGTCAGTACCTAAATAGGTCACCTCTGGGGAATACCAGGTGCTGTTAGCTTAGACGTTCTTACGATGTAATAGATAATGGATTGGAATTGAAACTTCGTGAGCCGTGTTCCAATTCTACTGAAATTCGTTGTATTCACTTATGTTCAATTACCCTTGGGAAATACATGAATCCACCTCTTCTCCCTTAGCTATGGGTTAATGAGTAGAATTTACATCAGTAAAAAATCATTATTATTTGTAAAACATTCTTACAATGTAATAATATTATCTGGTTTTGAATAACCTTCAAAAGATAAATAAACCGTAAAAAAGTCAGTCCAGTATTTTATATATGATCTCTACTTCAAATTTCGGGTAAACATAAGATTCAATATATAATAATATTGGTAATACAATGCTAAGTTAAAGTTGTGTTTATGAAATAAACTTTGGAGTTAAGGTTAATAATAAATGAGAATATTTTGGTTATCTTGGATATTTAAGCCAGTAAAAAAGACACAATGGTTTTTCCCTTGACACTACTAATATTTTAACTACCTTCACTCTTCTGCAATGTTTACTGTTTTAAAAAACTATGATTACAACTAAAGTAAAAAAGTAAAAAAAAAAACAATGAAACAATCCAATTATACCATTGCTTGTCCCGAACTTCGTTAGATTGCATGCAATTAAACGCTGCCATTATTTATGTAAATAATGGACCATTTCGCGTTTTTATGAATGGCGTCTTGAAAATCAAAAACAAAACACAGACATGACAGAATTAAATAGACACCAAGATATATTTTATTTAAATTAACATAGATTAATTGATTAAAATTGCAGAAGACAATACTGGAACATGCCACAAAACAAAGAAGCATCAGACCTATCTGAATTTCAGCGAGCACGTATCGTGGGTCAACATGAAGGTTGTCTTAGTCAAAGAAAAATATCTGAAAATATTTCAATGCCCCTTTCTACTGTTAACAGAGTGATCGTACAATTCAGCAGCGAGGTTGAAACAAAATGGGGTCAATAAATTTCCATGGCCAAGTCAGTCCCCGGATATAAACCCTATTGAACACCTTTGGGGCATATTAGATCGAAAACTCCGCAAAAAGAACAGAAGGCCATCTTCAAACTTTTAGGATTATTGCGTTAAACATGGCAAGAAATCACTCAAGATGATATTCGTGAACTCATCGCTAGCATGCCTAGAAGGGTCCTTGCATTAAAAAAGCAAAGTGTATGTCAACCAAGTATTAGTTATTAAATTTATGGCCATTTATAATTACTTCATTTGTATAAATTACTTGTTTAATATAATAATTACTTGTTTAATAAAATTAACGGTTTCTGTGAGCATCTATTCAATTCTGTCATGTCTGTGCTTTAAGGAAACCCTAACCTTAATTGGCTTACGGCCTATCACGTTGAATACACCGCTTCTCGCTTGATCATCGAAGTTAAGCTACGTTGAGCCTGGTCAGTACTTAGATGGGTGACCGCTTGGGAATACTAGATGCTGTAAGCATTTAGTGACGGATGTACGTCGTGGTGCAGTGAATATCGGCTCGGAAAGAGAAATCGGTGAGCCGAGTTTGAATTCCAGTTGAATACCCTGCATTCACTTAAGCACTGATACCTATTAATCCGTCCCTTCCCGCCAGTTAAGGGTTGAATAACAAGGGTAGGATTTGGGGATCCTGCCCTTAAGAACAAATCCCAATGAATCTTGATACTCGAAAAGAAAAAAGTATTACTAGACACAAAAACTTATATAAAAAACAACAATAAATTGTTGAAAGAAAAAAGTATTACCAGCAATAAATAAATAAAAATTTAGTTGGCAATAAATGACCCGCCGAGGTTGATTTGCCATAAAAACAAAACAACCAACAACTAACCTAAATTTTCCCCAATAAGAAAAAGAAAACTTTCTCTACGTTGATATTGATTTTGGACAAGCGTTTTCCTTCACCGTCATTTTCATTGCATGAAGTATTGTTGTAATTATTATTAAATTTTTACTAGCATTTCCTTTCATCCTGCTTTTTATTACATGAAGCATTGTAATTCATTACTATTAATATTTTACTAGCATTTACTTTCATCGTCACGTTTATTAGATGAAGCATTGTCAATCATTATTTTTAACATTTTGCTAGTATTTACGTTAATCGACACTTATATTAGATGAATCATTGCCAATCATTATAATTAACTCTTTACCATCATCAGTTCGACACCGCGTATCTAAACTTATTTATAAATGTAACTTTGTCTATGTGTGTGTACGTGTGTCTGTGTGTGTCTGTGTGTGTCCGTTACCTGTAGACTCCGAAACGGCCGAACCGATTTTCTTGAAAATTTACACAGTTGTACTATAAGCGTCTGCAAATGTTCTTAGCTAGGTTTTGTGTCGAGGTACCCCCGATAAATATCGAAAATAGATCATCGAAAATATCGAGTTATAGAAGGAGTGGTCCGATTTTAATCAAATTTGATTCACTCATAGACAAAGCCATAAGAAACGATATTCAGAAGTTTCAAGGTTGCAGTTCTTACAATAGTGCAGGAAAATCGATAATATATATAAAAGCTTTCATTAAATCCGAGCAACGCCGGGCTATACTGCTAGTATTTTATAAAGCATTATCAATCATTATTTTAACTTTTTGTTATATTTACGTTAACCGATAATTATATTAGTTGAATCATTGCCAATCACTGTAATTAACATTTTACGATAATCATTTCGACATCACGTATATGATATAAAGCATTATCAATCCTTATTATCAACTTTTTGTTACAATCACCGTAATCGACATGAATCATTGTCAATCATTATTATTAACTTTTTGTTATAATTACGTTAATCGATAATTATATTAGTTGAATCATTGCTAATCACTGTAATTAACATTTTACGATAATCATTTCGACATCACGTATATGATATAAAGCATTATCAATCCTTATTATCAACTTTTTGTTACAATTACCGTAATCGACATGAATCATTGTCAATCATTATTATTAAATTTTTCCGAGCATTTTCGTTCATCGACTCTTTTATTAGATGAAGCATTGTCAATTATTATTATTAATTTTTACTTGAAATTTGCTTTCATCATCACATATATTAGGTGAAGCACTGTCAATCATTATTATTTAGTTTTTACTAACACTTCCCGCCTGTGGAACTCGCTCCCGTATTCTTGCTTTCCTGACGGAAATGGCAACAGAGATGAGGACAATAGTCCGAATAATGTAAATTCTACCTCATCACAGAAATATAGACAAATACTAGTAATAATTGCCGTATGTGCGTTGTGGTGCATTGGATATTGGCTCGGAACGAGAAATCGCGGAGCCGAGTTCGAATTCCAGCCGAATTCATTGCATTCACTTACGCGCAAATACCCTTGGGAAAGGTATTAATCCGTCTATTCTTTCCAGTTATGAGTTAAATAACAGGACAGATTGGGTTCTATAGCCTTGACTGGTAACCAGTCTACCGCAGAAAGCAATGGCAACCTACTGCGGGATAATCTTCTGCCCAGTCAGTCATGTCTCTTTCGAGACATGATCGCTTAAAGCGTGTATCACGTATGGCACTTAACTGATTGACTAAATATAATAAATGGAATCATGATTAAGGTTTCTACTGGTCATAAATTTGGGGATCGATTTACTATTGTTATGAAGTAATAAAATGATCCCCCATTAATTACTACTTAATAATATAATACATCTCTTCTCCCTCTAGCTATGAGACAAATAACAGAACAGATTAGGTTCTATAGCCTTGGTCGGCCACCAGTCTACCGCAGAAAGCAATGGCAACCTACTGCCCAGTCAGTCGTGTCTCTTTCGAGACATGATTGTTTAAAGCGTGTATCACGTATGGCACTTAGCTGACTGACCATCCGATTTACTTAGATGAATCATTTTTTTAATTATTAGAATTTTGTTAATACTTTTTCTAACTGTATTTTTATGTCTTGTCATCAATCAATCAAGGTCGTCATTAAATAATGAAACAGATAAACATCTTTTGGTTCGTCCAAGAAAAAGAAAAAAAACTTACGACATGTGTTGGTAACAAAATTCGGAATTCTCTGCCACACGCCGTATGCTAGGAATATCCGCGTTGTAATTCACTTTATGTGTTCCAGATTTAATCCAAGTTCGGAAATTCGTCTCAAAAACCGTAATCCCCAGTTTACCGCGCATTATGCAGTACACCTAAAAAAAAAAAAAGGAAATGATGAAATAATTTGTACCTACGTCAAACTACTTTATAGACTCATGCAAAAGCAGATTCTTTTATTAAATTGCTTTTTCTTTTTTTTTTCTTCTTTCATTTTTTCTTTTAATTTTTTTCTAAAACCTGTCCTTTTTGAATTTAGCTGATCAAAGCTCTCCACATATTCAGTTTTGTTATTATTTGCAAATAGTTGTGATTTCCTTCAGGACGTAGGTGGATATTGCGCCTCACAGCTTTATTGGCAAGTAGTTTCTTTTAATCCTAAATTGCTCTATACGTGGTGGAGATATAACGTTAATAATTTCAATACAAAGAATTGTTTCACTTTAACTGAGCAGGTTCATGCCTACTTCGATGTTTCACTCATCGGGGCTGGTTTTCTTAAATAATAAAAATGCAAGAAAACCAGCCCCGATGAGTGAGAGTATCATAATAGTGACCTCACGAAACTTCGAAGTAACTTGCTTAGTTAAAGTGACCATTTCTTTGCCCTAAAACTATTATATATATAATAGTTTATACGAATGAAATTCAGAAAGACCTAAAAAAAAACGAATAAATTTATTTTTATTAGTTTTTTTAGATTTTTGTGAATTTTATTCGTGTAAAATCTTCTGTACAATAAAGACGGAAGCTGATACTTTTAAATGTTGTTTTAAAGAACATTTTTTAAGTGTATCTAAAAAATGTTTAACTATTGAAATATTTATAAAGATTCAAAATACCTAAGTCCCTATTTAACCCTAACCTATATGTATTTAATTTTAAGTATTAAGTATTATTACAGTTAGGTTTACGTTTTTAAAAATATCCAAAAACTCTATCGCTTTCTACGTCACGTGATGTAAACATCTCGCGAAAGACGCTCCTCACGACGAACGTTCCTAGTTTAAATTTTAAAATCATTTGTTTCTGATGAAAGGCCGAGGCCGGTCTGAAATATCATATATATATATATAATAATAGAAATAAATAAATACTGTCAAAAAATACATGTTTAAACTTACAACTTTTCAGTAGTTTTTCCTATACATATTAAGACAGTATACGTGGATCATCATTATACTATATATATATTTTTTCTAAACATATACTGTTAAATATAAGCGACAATGAATGTCTATTATGTTTAATCATGAACCGTTCTAAACGTCGTATTTTGGCTTTAATTTCAGTTGAAAATAAAAACAAAAAGCCACCAACATTTGGATAATTTTTTATTAATTTGTTTCTAAGCTTTCGGCTCACATGAGCCATCTTCAGAGAGGTCACCAAGACGGTTACACAATAACATCCACCATCACCGACGATTTTATTTTCTGTTAACATAAAAATCCGCTAGGCAACGGAGTTTTATGTCAACACAAAATAAAATCGTCGGTGATGGTGGATGTTATTGTATTAACGTCTAAATAACCTCTCTGAAGATGGCCCATGTGAGCCGAAAGCTTAGAAACAAATTAATAAACAATTATCCAAATGTTGGTGGGTTTTTCTCTATATTTTCAACTGAAATTAAAGCCAAAATACGACATTTAGTCTATATTTAGAAAATTATTTGCTGCCTCGATACACTATATATATATATATATATATATATATATATATATATATATATAAAACAATGCTCGAGTTGATAATAATATTTCGCATGAAAATAAAATCATAATTATTTCTGATAAAAACCGCCGACAGGATAATAATAAATTCACATAATCCATTTGACCTAAAAATTGCACAGATATCGGTTGATTAATGCAAAATCTGATGTGAAAATATAAAGCTTAAAGTGTAAGTCATGTCAGTTAAGTACCATACGTTATATACGCTTGGGCGATCATGTCTCTTTCGATCCATAACTGACTAAGCAGAAGATTTTCCCGCAGTAGGTTGTCATTTCTTTCTGCAGTAGACTGACTGCCCATAAATGTTAGAGAACCCAATCTGTCTTGTTATTCAACCCATAACTAGAGGGTGAAGAGGGTGATTAATATTTTTCTCAAGCTTAAGTGTATGCAACAAATCTAACTGGAATTCGAACTCGTTTCTCCGTTTTCTTATTCCGAGCCGATATCCATTGAACCACTACGCAGATCCTAAATTCGAATGTGGTTTTTCCTCTTTGTCGTTTAGTATGTGAAAATTAAGAAATTAGTGTCTGAAATTGTTATGAATTATGAAAAAGTATAGGTTTGTAGACTCACAGTTATGGGTTTCAAAGGTCCTCCTCCATCTGGATCAATTTTATAAGCACCGGTATGAGCTCCGGGATTATTGTCGAGTACTATCTGACACGTTTTTGGAGTTCCTGGACCAAAAAAAATAAAAAAGATTACTTAGATCTATTTAATTTCCCAGAGAATTTTGTTAACAGAAAAAAAGTATTACTAGAATTGATTCTCATTACAAAAAACGTTATTTTTAATGAGTGCATGTGTTTGATCTCTCATCCTCCTTTTTGACTTTTTTTTTTTATTTTTGTTTTTTTACAAAAAAGAAATTGTTCTGGGGAAACACACTTAATCCTCAGATAATGGACTCCCCTTTCTATATTAATAAAAATTAACAGGAAGTTCTTGGGAAGTTTTTTAGACTTCTATTTGAGTTCGGTAGAACTACTAGGCAGTTGATATTACCTGGCAGTTAGCCGAATACTAAGGAGTCAGCTTTCAGTGGAAGATTACCAGGTTCCTAACATTTCGGGTACGTTAAATCGATTAGCAACCGACATAGTACAATTATAATCTTCAGTGCGAAAACTACTCCACAACAGAAATTAAAATCAACCGGCTAGGAACGTGAAGGGCCTTCCGACAGGATTCTAACTAGTATTTATTTTTCATCAGGGAAGTCACATCTGTAGATAATGCGTCCTGGACGATGGTCATAAAATGTCTAAAGAGAGGTGTGCATTACTGAAGTAGGTAATAGGGGCTTGCCTCTACATCACGGGCTACTAAGTCTTCGACTGTGTGAGTAGTTCAAAAGAAGGGAGAAAAGGAATACAAACTCGATCTCTGTCAAGGGGTTTTATAGGACTTCTCAATCTAGTAATTTCACTACTTAAGAAAATGAATAAAAGATTAAGGTCAGCTCAAATACATGTATTCGTTGAAAATAAATTTTATTTACATTTATATTAACGTAGCTACAGAGTCGATGAAAAGATTAAATATTAAATGAAAGGGTCGAACCTAAAAAAATTATACACTTATTTTGTTTGTACATATAAATTTATACAACATTTAGTGTAATTCGGACGAGTTTATCTTTGCTTCCTTGACTTGTAAAATTTTGTAATAATAACAAGTAATAATAACAAGTAATAATAACAAAAGAACCATTCTATTTTCATTTAATCTTGGAATTATTTCGAACGTTTGTTCTCATCTTGGTTGATATAGATGTTATAATTGACACAACGTTTCGACCAAGTACACTCTGGTCATCATAGATTAGTTGATGTGGATTACCTTGTTGATTATTGCGAAAATACAACAGGAAAGAATAATAATTGATTTCACAGGATATTTTTTTTATAATACACATATATAAAACAAGATATGACAACATAATACATCCATATGAACACATCAAATTATACACATCGCATATACATATCAATGAATCAGTGAGTCAGTTAATTGCCAAACGTGATACAAGTCTGGGCGATAATGGCTCTTTCGATTCATGCCTTACTAGGAAGATTTTCCCGTAGTAGTTTGCTATACCTTTCTGTGATAGACTGGTAGCCAATCAAGGCTATAAAACCCAATCTGTCCTAGATAGCCCTTCTCTTCTCCCTCCATAGATAAAGGGAGACGAGATTGAGCATAAGTGAATGAGACGAATTCGGCTGGAATTCGAACTTTGCCTTCAGATTTCTCATTCCAAGCCGACATCCATTACACCACAAAACACAGCCCCCCACACACACACACATATATATATATATATATACTACCTGCCATAATTATTAGGCCACCCCACTTTTTTAAAAGAAATGATGTATTTCATACTATTTTTAGGGTTTTTGCCAAGTAAAAATAGAATGGTTCTTTTGTTATTATTACTTTGCAAAATTTTACAAGGCAAG
Source organism: Ascarosepion bandense (assembly GCA_037127315.1). NCBI lineage: Eukaryota > Metazoa > Mollusca > Cephalopoda > Sepiida > Sepiidae > Ascarosepion > Ascarosepion bandense. The sequence goes on from JBBBDQ010002614.1 coordinate 294,481, forward strand.
GAAATAAAGATGAACTCGTCCGAATTACACTAAATTTTCTTCATTCTTTCATTGATGAAACTGCAATATAGGTAATTATTAAATATTCATAAATTAATTTCTATGCACTTGTTACTGTGCAGTATGAACAAAAGAACCATTCTATTTTCATTTACAATTATTCACTTGGTAATAAATACTAAAATTAGTATGAAATACATCATTTTTTTAAAACAATGGGGTGGCCTAATAATTATGGCCGGTAGTATACATACGCATATACACATCAACATATAAGCATATACACACCAACCAATACACATCATAAATACACATTAACATCTCCATCTCCTCAGCCCGAACTTATTTTAAAAAGAATTTTCCGGGAAGATGGATCGGGCGTGCCAGTGCTAATGACTTACAAGGCGCTCTTGAAGTGACCACCATGTTAACCTGACTTAACATCTTGTGTTTTTTTTTTCTATGGAGCTATGTAAAAGAATAAGTCTATATTCACCCTGTTCATACAACCCTAGACACTACAAATTAAGTAGAAAATCACCTAGGCTCCGGTAAATGTTACGCAAGTCATGCTACAGCGTGTTTGGCAGGAGCTGAACGACCGACTTGACATGTGTTGTGTCACAAGTGGTGCGCATATTGAACATTTGGGAAGCTATGTGAAATTGATTATAACATCTTCATCCTTTTGAATATCTTGTTTGAATTTTAATAAAAAATATTTTATTATTCGACATGAAACCTATTTAATTTCATTTGCCTGGGACATGTAGCTACTTAGATATTCACATTTTAAATTATGTTAATTTTGTGGAGATATGCTGCATGCAATGCAGACTTTAAATATTGTCGCTAGGTATTGGCTTAAAAATAAAGCTGGCCGATTTTCGACCTGCGAACTCTTATAAAGGTCATCTGGGCCGTGGTGTCATCTGGCCGTAGGGGTAGACTAGTAAAGTAACAATACTTACGAGAACAAAAGTGACCATCACCGTAAAGACCGGGTTTGCATGTGCAGTTATAAGTTCCGGGTAAATTGGTGCAGATAGCGTTGTTGTCACAACTACCAGCAATTTCACATTCGTTGATGTCTAGAGAATAAAGAAAATAATAGAGAATATAATTCACATTTGGAAATCAATGATGATAACAAAATGTAGTAGTTTATCGGCTCAAGATACTGGCAGCTCGATCAGTCGCTGGGGGCGCCATCATAGCCGAAGGTGACAGCAAGGCCATCATGTCATGTGTTTGGAATCTTTCAAAATTAAAGCCTTTAAAAACATATATGCGGTCGTCCGTGACTCAAGACAGATTAAATTCTCTGGCTATTTTGTCTGTAGAATGTTACGCATGACATGCTACAGCCTGTTTGATAGTAGCTGGACTACCGAATTGGCGTGTATCGTGTCACAGATGATACGCATATTGAACATATATGCGGTCCTCTGTGACTTAAGACAGATTCAATTCTCTGGCTAATTTGTTAATAGTAAATGATTTTGCAAAGAGGATAGGTGTAGAAAGTTCCGTGAAAACATTTGCAGATCTAAGAGCCAGAAAAAAGGTTTTAGATAGGGTAATGAGTGCCTCCACTGTTCCTACAACGTAAAGTAACTTAAGCAAAGAATCACCGAGGCTCTGGAGAATGTTACGCATAATATGCTACAGCGTGTTTGACAGTAGCTAGACTACCGATTTGGCGTATATCGTGTCACAAATGGTGCGCATATTGAACATTTGGAAGCTTTGTCAAATCGGTTATAAAATTTACATCATTTTGAATTTAGATAAATTACTATGTACACACCAAAATATACACATCGCGTATACACATCAATGAATCAGGGAGTAAGTTAATTGCCATGCGTGATACATATACGTGTTTTATATTTCAATAAACTTGTTATTTTGCATTTTCAGTTTTTTCCTTGTAAATTTTTTTTAAGATGTTATACTTGTAAGGGCATCTAAGTTCAGTTTTCTCGGGGTGCCAGCAAAACTAGGTGTGTCACTGAGTGTTTTGATTATACCCGAAGCCATTGGGATGAATATTGTCATTTTTTATCTTGCTTTAATCCTATTTTGACTGGTATATCCGCCAAATTCTCTTATGTTTATTAGAAATTCGCCTCATACATTAACGTTTATTTAAGTGGCATTGGGACTGTAAGTTCAAACCCTGGGTTGGGTAGTTTAAATTCGTTAGAAACAGAACTATTAAAACCTGAATTGCGCTAAATGAAAAACGATATGCTTGGGCATAGGAGATAATATATATATATATATGTATACATACATATATATATATATATATATGTGTGTGTGTGTGTGTGTGTGCGCGCGCGTATGTATGTGTGAAAAGTGTATGTATATAATTATAAATATCAATATATATATATATATATATATATATATATATATATATATATATATATGCAATTTGTTATATATATATTATATTATTTATATATTATATATGCGTGGTACTTATTTGAAAGCGCTCAATATCAATGATAGAGCTGACATATTCATATAGATAGGTGTGAGTTTGTAACCGTGGTTTTCACGCTCTTGCGATCGTCAGACAAACTGATTCATTTTTTTAGAAAAATGGTTATATGTAGGGTTGCGTACATTCGTGTATTTTTAGGGAAGTGGGGAAAAATCTGTCGTCATGACAGTCGCAGACATATATACATACATTTGTACACCCATTGACGCGCGCAAGGACACACGCACACATCAGTTTGTCTGACGATCACAAGAGCGTGAAACCCAGGGTTACAAACTCGCACCTATCTATCTATCTATATATATATATATATATATATATATATATATATATATATATATATATTATAAGGAAGTGAAAACGCAAGTAGATTAAAACGAACTGATTATATACTTACTTTTATAAAGAGTGCTCAATACAAAGTAGAGCTTAATATTGTATTTTTTATTACATTGGTTTACAAAAGCATAATATCACTACACAAAAAATTGTATGTTTCAGAACAGTACTGTTCTTCTTCAGGTGATGGGTTAAATAAATTGTGAAAATGATTTATTTAGAAAATATAAAATGAATTCATGCTTATTTAGAAACTGAAGGGGTAGTATTGGAAGAAGTAGAGAGAGAATATGCTTGTAGATGTGTCAATATTGTTCGATCAAAAATGAGACTTAGGTAACCATCGAGTTGAAGACTTCACTTGAAGAAGGATAGTATTTTTCTGAAACATGAATTTTTTTGTGTAGTGATATAATGATTTTATAAAGCATTGTATTAAAAAATTGCAATATATATATATATATATATAATTGTGTTAATATTTAGCGCCAGTGTTGTTTTTCAGTAGTTTTACTGATAAAATGTATTTTGGCAAGCAGGTTTTTTTAATCGTAAAAATGCCCGATATCGGGATAGAGATAGAAGGTTGATGAGAACAAAGATTTTGTCTCTTTAACTGAGCAGATTCATGCTGACTTCGAAGTTTCGTGAGGACACTGTTTTAATGTTGACGAGTGAGAACATCATAATAGTGTCCTCACGAAACTTCGAAGTCAGCATGAATCTGCTCAGTTAATAGACGAACTCTTTTTAATTATCAACGCTCTCGTTCTCTCTCTCTCTCTCTCTCTCTCTCTCTCCACATATATCGAAAACTTTACGATAAAAAAACCTGCTTGACAAAATACAATTTATCAGTAAAACCACTGTAAAAACAACAACTTTGACGTTAAACATTATCACAATTAAACACTATATATATACAGTACTGTGCAAAAGTATTAGGACAAAAACTATTTTATCTTTTCTGAGGCGTCAAAATAATTGCGACAATTTACCAATCGCACCTAGTATATATACAGTACTGTGCAAAAGTATTAGTACAAAAACTATTTTATCTTTTATGAGGCATATTGACAAAAAATAAACAATTAATTAAAGTAATTTTATTTGATTTACCCAACAAATGCTTTAACAAGAAAAAAATACTTGTTACAAAATTGAATTTAATATTTAGTAAAATAGCCTTTTGCTTTAATCGTAGCTAACTATTCTCAAAATAAAGTTTAAAAAGGAGCCTTTAAACTATGTTAACAGCTCAATTTGAGAGAGGGGGGAGAAGAAAAAAGTCAGTCATATCCAAGGATAATAGAATAATGAGTAGTTACAAAATAACTTGTTTAATAGAAAATAGGAAAAATTAAATATAACTTTTTTTATTACATTTCTTTTACACCTAGTTTTAAATAATCAATATTTATTAGCAATTTACTTGGCTTTTCACCCTGTATTTGAATTTCAGTGAGGGTTTTTAGGAAAATCACCCCTGTCCTCATACTTTTGTACACTACCGGTAGCGTGCAAAAGTGTTAGGACAGGGATGATTTTAACCTTTATTTTGATGCCTCATAAAAGATAAAATAGTTCTTCTCCTAATGCTTTTGCACGGTACTTTATATATAAAATTTTGAACTATAAAGACGAAATCAAATTTTGCATGTCAGTGTAAAACAATTTTATGACCAACGAAATGTGACAGAAGAGACTTGAAGTGTGAAAAAAAAAACACGCACGCATATGAACTTTCTGACCTGCTCACCACTTATCTCTATATATACACGATACTTTGGCCATCAGATGAACAAACGGATCTCGATATGTAAAGTCATAAGTTTATTTACCTGAAGAGAGTCAGCTTGAGACTCGAAACACGTGTAGCGACACAAATATCGTTATGGACACTTAATATATCATACAAAAATCAAGTAATATTAATAATAATAACAACAATAAATTTACACTTTAAACAAGACGTCCTCGGCTTCTCGCACTTTTTCCTTATATATATATATATATATATGCAGATAGAATCGACTTAAATAAACGCCTGAATAAGTGCCTGACTGACAAGTGATTCTCAGAGAAAATCAATGAAGAAACCATTTATCAACGACATATGAATCACAGATATGCCTGACCTGTACAAACATCCGCAGGCCCTTCATACCCTGTTTTGCACTGACATTGTTGTAATTCCATGTTGCAAATTGCGTTCTCTTCACAGTTGCGGTCATCAATGCATGTACCTGAAAAACAGAATATATAGGGCCGTGATTACTCAAGGAAGAAGATGGTCTTGACAGGGAATAAATTGTCAACTATCTCATCGAGAGTATTATTATTGCTTTAATAACGTTAAATCACAGATAGATAGATAGATAGATAGATAGATAGATAGATAGATAGATAGATAGATAGATAGATAGATAGAATAAAGTAAAGGATAGATAGATAGATAGATAGATAGATAGATAGATAGATAGATAGAATAAAGTAAAGGATAGATAGATAGATAGATAGATAGATAGATAGATAGATAGATAGATAGATAGATAGATAGAATAAAGTAAAGGATAGATAGATAGATAGATAGATAGATAGATAGATAGATAGATAGATAGATAGATATGAACTGAGATCATTAGATACGAATCAACTGATAGATA